>JAZAYU010000539.1:0-264774 GCA_038501625.1 Corbicula japonica | reverse complement strand
GGTCTTTGAAGACAGGGTTGACTGTATTTATATAACAGGTTTTATGTTGTCTAATGCTAAAACTCGTACATTCGCTCCAGTAGCTTTGGTATAAATTTTAGGATTTTTTTTAGATCTGCAGACATATAAAAAACCTGTTTCAAATATTTAGGAACACATTAAAATTGTTAATATATATAAAAGTTTATTTTTCAACATAATATTAAAAAAAATGACCCCAAAACAAGAAAATATAATTTGAATACATTAACCCTTTACTGCATATATACGGGTTTTATCGCATGTGCCAACAGTGTACATGTAGATCCAGATAAGCAGGCACATTCGTGCCATCTGATCTAGATCTATACTGGTCGCGTCTTAGTCAGAAATAACCTAATGAATCTAAAGCGAACAGCGTAGATCCTGATCGGACGGCAGGGATGTACCGGCTGATCTGGATCTACACTATTTGCCCGTGGTATAACAGCCATATCCCATGGAGTAAAGGGTTAATTAGTTATTATTTATGGGAAATATTTTGGTCAGGCTTCATGTTTGTAAAATATCCTCAAATCGAATCCTCATGTTAACATGTCTTATGACAGTCTGCTAATTTTGCTGGTGTTCGTTGTTAGAAGAGGCTGAATTCATCAATTCCTAATACAGACCTGTCCGTAGCATGACCATAATGCCATAATTGCTTACTTATTCGTAGACAAAATATAATAAATATACGATGTAAAAGAAAATGTCCGTCACGTATGCTCGGTTTGAATGGAGAAATACGTCCCTCGGCAGTTGTTCTGATGCGGTAACTGCATGATCTGTGCCGAGTTATGACAACAACTCTTCTCTGGGGCCGGATTTTCCCACCCGAACTTTGCACACGTGGAATATACAGTATATTGAACAAATAACGGTGAGTATGGATGTTTATAACTGATAACGGATATGTAGACAGTCACATGATACTATGTATATACAGTATATATATATATATATATGTAGTAAGACCTATATATTACACATTTATTATATAGGGCTTTGGTTTATATAACAAACAATGATCTTACAGCAGAATTCAATACTTTTCACAGAAATCTATACACATCAAGAAAACATGGCAATATCAAAACTGTAAAATGTTTTCTGCTAAACCATATTTAAATGTTATTGTCTGTCACGTGACTGTCTTGTTATCGGTATCATATTATACTTGAATGTATGAAAGGCTTACTAACATACCGTATAGCGGGTAATTTGTTATGTTTTCCTTTTATTGTCTAATGGAGACAGGGAACATGGCAAAAGTCTGGTGGAACAAATGCAAACTGTGGAATCATTGTGCGAATAGTGTAGATCTAGATCAACCAGCACATCCTTTCCGTCTAATCAAGATCTACACTGTTCGCTACTTTGTCAGAAATAATCCAATGAATCAAAAAGCGAATAACGCATATTTCGTAAAAATGGCACGGATGCGCTGGATCTACACTGTTCGCACGCACTACAAAACCCATGTATGTGGTGTAATGGGTTAAATATTTGAATGTCTTACATATGCAGAGATTTTTCGGATATTCCGTCGTTAGCTCATGAAGTTAAAATAGGAGTACATTCCTTTGATACAACATACCAATGATCTAATATGCATTACGCAAGTCTGGGATCTAGTCCATGTTCTGACTTATTTTCTATGTTTATTTTAATGCAACGGAAACGCTCATGTGATTATATTGCTTTTTGTTAGTTTTTGACCCGTTCTCCAAATTTACCCCGTCCATGAATGTGTTTTGTTTATTTTATTTTAAGTATAAATTGCGGTGTGGTAAAACGATACATTCTCTTTGCAGTCCGAACTATCAGAATATTATCCATAATGTTTTGTTCTGTTCTTCGAACTTATGTCTTTACCTGCTATTGCAAACGTTATGCAATGGATCCTGATCAGACAATTTGGTGCACATGATGATCTGGGTCTAAAATGGCCGGTCACGTTAAGCAGGTTAGCACGTTCTTCTTGTGCTTATTTAGGTCAATTAAGCTACTAATCATGATTTATCGATCATCTATTTTAATCATACATTTCGCATTTCATGCTAATAAAAGTGTGTATGTTTTGCAAAGAAAAGTGTTGTTATTATTCCCAAATGAAGATTTTTTGAATCGAAACGACGGAATAAATATAACATCAAAATAAATCGTGTTTGTGCATATTATTTCCCTCAAGAAAAGTAATGAACTATTCAAATATAACAATTAACTGATATCAATTCTAACAATTCAGGAATTAAGCCTAAGACGTACATATTATATACATGTATACAGTTCATAGCTTAGGACAGGTTTAAAACACGGCCCGGCCGTAAAATAAAGTACGGCCCAAAAAGGAAAACACGGCCCTACCCCTTAACATTTTTATTTCTTAAGATATCTTCAAAATTCTTTTTGCATATGAAAGGGGACCCTCCTGGCTATATTAGAAACATTTTCTTTTGAAAATATTTCAATTAGAAGTTAAAAATTATTGTCTCAAAGATGGGCCGTCTTTAGATACATATTTCGTCAAAAACGGAAAACACGGCCCTACCCCTTAAATTTTTTATTTCGTAAGATATCCTCAAAATTATTTTTGCATATGAAAGGGGACCCTCCTAGCTATACTAGGAACATTTTCTTTTGAAAATATTTCAATAAGAAGTTAATATTTTTTTGTCTCAAAGATGGGCCGTCTTTAGATTCAAATTTAGTCTGAAACGGAAAACACGGCCCTACCCCTTAACTTTTTTATTTCGTAAGATATCTTCAAAATTCTTTTTGCATATGAAAGGGGACCCTCTTGGCTAGATAAGAAACTTTTTTTTTGAAAATATTTCAATTAGAATTTAATAAATTTTTGTCTCAAAGATCGGCCGTCGTTAGATTCAAATTTCGTCTGAAACGGAAAGCACGGCCCTACCCATAATTTTGTTATTTTACAATATATCTTCAAAGTTCTTTTTGCAGAATAAAGCGGACGATACAACATATACGAGAAACATTTTAGTTTGAAAATTTTTTAATAAGCATTTAATAAAATTTAAATTAACAATAATGCAAGACATATCGCTAAGCCATGTTGTTCAAACATAATATATACTCAGCAAAAATAAAAAGTACCCACTTTTCTACCTGTGATTTTGTAAAACTAGAAAAATAAAATAGAAAATATCTTCTTTGAACAGATCTGCATTTCTGTAATCATTACAAAGAAATAAAATGTTCTTAAAATCTGCAGTCACGACTAAGTTATCTTTCCCTTTGCTATTATTGGGGTTTAAGGAAGAAGTAAGTGATTCTAAACAATATTCACATTTGTTGGAATTAAATCAATTTTTCCAGTTCTTGATGTCAATAAAATCACAAAAAATCATTAATAAAACAACTCGTCCTCTATAAAAAAAAACGCTAGAAATCCCAAACATTTCCTATTACCTCCCTTTGAATTGAATATATAAGGGTTTTTAATCCATCATTAATTGTTGTCTGATGGGCATTTGCTCAGGTGTAGGTGTGGAAGATTATGTTCACGAACAATTAAACTTAAAAACAACTGAGATTAATTAATAAAACACCTTTTGAAGTGTTCGTAATTAAATGAAAATATGTGAATGAGAATATAAGCATAAAAAGTGGGTACTTTCTATTTTTGCTGAGTATATATTATACAATAACAAATAAGATGCAAACTAAAACAGTTTCAAACTACGAACAAAACCATCTATAAACAATACCCTGTTAAACGGTAACCACTTTTTATATTGTTTTTATTATTTCAATGTTGATTTTAATTATCGCGTAGTCAAAGTGGGCATTTGATTAAATCATCGCCTTTTCAATGCGCGCTACCATTTAATGTTCACACCTAAGCGACGAATGTTTGTTACAGGTGATAATCGTTTATGTAATTTAATAATATTGCAATATAACAAACAACAAAAGTTATTTTAAATATATACACATAAAACTTTTACTTAAAACAAACACGTTAAATTATATCACACGGGTGCATATCACACGCATTCATAGAACGTAAACATCACGTAATTGAACTTAAGTGACAGCCGATATGTTTTTATTCAATTCTTTACTTTTCAAAAAAGCTACGCAATACTTAAATACAGTCACATGTAGTATATATAACTGTGAAAGATTTTTAATCGGTTTGCGTTTGGTTACAATCGATGGATCATTAGTGGATAATTTAACCGCTAAGATATGGTAACAAGTACCAGTGGATGGACAACTACAGGATTCTTTCGGATATAATGTAACAATACGCTTTGTACCCTTAATACCTTCTACTACATATGATTTCATGGACGCGACAAATTTAATTTTATCATTATCAATTACGTGTTTTGCTAAAATTTCCTGCGTCACAAATGTTTCAATACCCCTTTTTTCTTCATTGTCTTTGTCATCAACGGTGGATGCATTTTTATTTATCAAAATTTCAGACAAAGGCTGGTTTACAATATTGACATCAGAAACATTAGTATTAATATTGGAAACTTGTGGAAACGAATCTAAAACATTTCTGTCTGGTGCGTTGATATCAGTTTTAGCAGGATCGACCGTTTCATATTTACTTAAAAGTTCTTTTGCATTTCTCAGAATTTCATCTGGCGAACCGCTCATAGGAGAAATTTGTATATCTTCTGGTTCTATTTTAGCGAAATGGAACTCCTCTTTTAATTTGTAGTTACCGAAACCGGCACGACCACATTGAATTTCTGTGTATATATAATTCTGTAAAAAAAATACAAAGTTAAACAAATCATATCTACCGGAAGTTCTTTTCTCCCTTGTAAAGATTTAATGATATTATTAAGCATTCTGCAGGATTTGTAGTAATTCCAGAATATGGATTATAAATGCAATGTTGCTCTAAAATCCACCGACCGGAATTTTCTAAAATAGCATGTTTTATATGTCGATGAAAATACTTTCTGAACTCATCAGACCAAACGTTTTCTAACTCGTCAATTTTTTTTTTACACGCTGATTCTGACTCGCTGCGAAGTAGTATATCTATGTGATTGTTATAAACAGAAATATCAGCTGATCCGTGACTGTAGACACTGTATTACCTTTATTTTCAATTTCCTTTCCATTTATGCCATATCATAAAAATAAACTTACTAAGACGTTTATGATAGAAAACGATTGTTAATTAATTAATAATAATAAATTAATAATTACCTATAATATTCTTATATTTTGATCAAAGATCGTTTTATCCTTACTACGTAAGTGTGATCAGCTTTTTTCAGGATGAAAATCTGTTATAATACAGACACAGAGTAAAGGTCCCAAATAAGACCTCGTCTGAATCACTGCAGCAGGACAAAAGACATCCGATGTTGCAGTGTCATCTCAGCTTACAATTGACACGACAATATATATCCTGGATATTTAATAATTATATGTACTGAAGTAGGGACATGTACAGCGAAGAAGTCTGCACGTGTCCATGGGCCGTTTTGACCTGAATTAACGTCCCCTTAAAAACTCTTCAATGTTTTTTTTAAAAGCGCGAAAAAAGAGCAGAAGTAAAATATTTTACGGCATTTTATACCTTAAATGTGGTAAGATAGATTGCAGACTCGCATAGCTAGTGTGCAGAATTGTTTTTTGAAATGTCTGATATTATTTTGTTCCTGGTCAAGTCTCCTGGATCGACGATTCTTGTTGAAGGGTTTTTGCGGTATCCGAACTATCCGAAATGGTGTACATTAATTTGTTGACAACGTAGGCACTTGCATGACTAAGACATCTTCATAAAATGAGTGTGAATTTCTGCATGCTATCGATTATTACACTGGTTGAATATAGATGCCATCATAAAATAACAAGTCTTACAATAATTTCACTGGATGACATTAAAGTGTGCACAACAATAGGGCGGATCCAGAGGGGATTCAGTGGGGTTGCTCAGATTTTCACATTGATTTATCCTGTTGTCACTTATTTTGACGCACTTAAGCTTTTAATTAGCAATGCAACAGCCGCTAGACGGCGCTCCGTATGCTACTTTTAGTAACGGAAAAAACCTGTCCTCAGTTATGGTGCCTGTTTTATACGCATAAACGTAAGAAAACGGTAAAAACTGGAACCAGTTTGAAGAGAACTAAAGAGAGACAACTCCAAATCATATGGAAACAAATTTTTGGATACGTTCGTCAAAAGTTTCGAACTTTTAAAACTTTTTCAATTTTACCTTATGTCAGATTTTTATTTAGATTTCTATACGCCCGTTTACGCAGGAAAAATGAACTTTTTTTATTAGTTAGAATAATAAACCTTTCAATCATGTCAAAGTTGGCTACGTAATTAACCGTCAACATAGTGTCTTTCATCAGTTTACTAGGTCTGACACTTTTTGAGGACGAATACAGACATTGTCGTACCCAAACAAAAATGGCGGATGTAAGTCGAGTTTCGTTGTGTGCAGCAGCGATTTTGGGGTGATTTTGCGAGCAAAAAGCGAAAAAACAAGGCATTTTCGCATGCATTTAGTTGTTTGTAAGTTTTTAAAATAGCAGATACTAATGATTTCTATATTTATGCAGCACTTACACCTAATTAATCAAAAAGCAAACAGTGAAGATTCCGATCAGATGGCATAAATGTACTGGCTGATCTGGATCTAAACTGTTCACCCATACTATACAGGCATATATATGAAGGAAATGTTTAATATTGAGACAGTTTTGAGGTCATTGACAATTTAAAAAAAACAACTTTCATTAAAAAAAAAATTTGCTTACAACAACTTAATATATCTATATGGTTTTGTATTACAACTAGCACATAATCCGAGATGCAGTACGCTTTATTTTAACTAGGATCACCTCTTATTACCTCAAGAACTGTATCAATACAATCCACATTGATGCGGATTGTGTCATTACATGGTCCTGTGACATTTTTAACCACCAGTCTTCGATATTATGGTACTTTATCTGTCAGGTTGAGTTTTTCTTCAAATTCCAAAAAAGTCATTTTTGAGCATGCCACGCCCCCTTTCTTTAAACTTTAATAACTTTTTTGTTTTTCAATCAATTTCAATTCTGTTTTCAGTTTTATACTTCAGAATAACCTTAGTAATAGGAAATGTTAAAAAATCCAGTATTTATTTTTTTCAAAAAAATGCTGTTGCATTGCTATTTTAATCCAAAACGAATTTTGAATTGAATGTTCATTTTGAACTAAACATTAATATTATTAACATACATCATTCCTTATTTGAATAAAACTGCAATTATGAAAAAATATCATGATTTTTTTGGTAGAGCAAGAAACAAACATGACAACCCCAAAAATGCTAACTTTGGTTTTCACCCACATATTTTGACGCATGTAATGTAACCACATTTCTAATTAGTTAAAAGTAAGTTTACAAACTCTCTTGCATATGGCACAACAAAAGAACATGAATGGTGTTATTTTAATCATCTAGAATAAGTTTTCGACAATAGTTGTATGGTAAAAAATTGAAAAATGGAATTTTATTAGATTCTGCATGATCTAGGCTGCTTAAAGTGCGAAAAGACATCACTCTTGGTCCAGTCTTGGATGACTGGCGGTAGTTTTCCTGTTTTCCATGACTAACCATATCTCCTGGGGTAGTATCCTTTGCAGTTTTAATATTTTTGATATGTTAGAGTGAAAAATAATAATGATAATAAATTATAAATGAAGGTAAAAATGTATGGAAACAATATAAGGCCATCCTTAAAAAATTGTTTGTTTGCGGTTGCGCGACCGACCCAGTGAAATAACCCCTGACCCCAAAAATTGTTTGACCATCTTGAGAAAATTTTTTTTTGGTCTATCTTTCCGTTAAAAAAATAGGCATTTTACTTAACACTAATCAACGCAAACTTATTCCATATTTTACAATTACATCCCAATTTTATCTCAAGTAGCTATCATACTTCAGAATTATTGCATCATCAACCATATTCACCCAGCTAAAAATGTCAAATGTCACGTACACACTTTCTTGTAGATCAAACAATTTCATATCGGAGCCGATTAAACAACACAGTCTGGTTATGAGCCGACAATTTCTTTGAAGTTCAGTTTGACTGACAGAAAGTATCGATGTTTTCCCTCATACTGCTTGTCACAACAGGAAGCAAAATGAACTAAGGCGGAGTTTCAAACAAGTTTGTGAAATTGCTTTTGATTGTTTTTCATTATGTGATATTCAAAGAGAAATAGAATTTAAATGTGGATTATTTTAAGTACAAACATTGCCGTTTCGATACAGGATACGATGCCGGGTAATTTGTAACAGAGTATTTAATGCCTGATCGAATTAGCTAATTAAAAGTGCTGACAAGTTACAGTGTGTACCGAGGCTTGTTCGTTGCTTTTGAGTACAGAACAGAACAAAACATTTTTCACTCGGGTACATAAGATACAACATGGGTGTTAAATGAATTGAAATATCTGCAAATGCCCGTTTTTATAAGACGAAACACAGATTTTTGACTACCTTTTTTCGGGTCTAGGTTGATCGCGTAAAATGCAAAATTGCAAATGCAAGGGTGCAAGTTAGGAATTCTGAAATCCTGAAAATTCATTTAAGGAAAAATAAAGAAAATCAACCATTTGTAGACACACAAAAACCTGAATTTCAGACATACGCCCGCCTGAAAAATTTCACCCAAGCAAATGTACTGTATTCTGCAAACATTCCGTCACCAAAAGTCATAAATAAACAGTAAGATGTCTGCTTTTTAACGCTGTTCTCCAATTACATACGGCATTCATTTTCAGTAATATAAACACATGGATAATATATTATTATTATTATTATTATTATTATTATTATTATTAAAAAAAACATATCCGTTTGAAACTTGCATCCTTAAAATACTTCTTAACCACAATGCTGTCGAACGGCTACAAATGTCTGGAATAGTTCGTCCATCTACTGTGTTGTAGGCTTTAAAAATGCGGCGACAAAATGGTCTCCGCTTCTGTTAAAATTTCCGTGGCTCTTGACTTTGAATAATCCTGCCAGTAATACTTGAAAGAGTAGGCAGTATCCAGACATAGATAATTAGGATTTTTAAGTTTCACGCTCATAATGTTGGCATGGCCGTAACGTGGCTTTTACACGTGCGATAATGCTAATAACATTTCCCGTTTCGCTGAATCATTGAATTCAAAATGTACTGTATTCTGCAAACATTCCGTCACCAAAAGTCATAAATAAACAGTAAGATGTCTGCTTTTTAACGCTGTTCTCCAATTACATACGGCATTCATTTTCAGTAATATAAACACATGGATAATATATTATTATTATTATTATTATTATTATTATTATTATTATTATTAAAAAAAACATATCCGTTTGAAACTTGCATCCTTAAAATACTTCTTAACCACAATGCTGTCGAACGGCTACAAATGTCAGGAATAGTTCGTCCATCTACTGTGTTGTAGGCTTTAAAAATGCGGCGACAAAATGGTCTCCGCTTCTGTTAAAATTTCCGTGGCTCTTGACTTTGAATAATCCTGCCAGTAATACTTGAAAGAGTAGGCAGTATCCAGACATAGATAATTAGGATTTTTTAAGTTTCACGCTCATAATGTTGGCATGGCCGTAACGTGGCTTTTACACGTGCGATAATGCTAATAACATTTCCCGTTTCGCTGAATCATTGAATTCAAAATGGCGCAACCATGTTAGATACTTTCTTGGTGACTTTAAATGTGATAAAGGACATTAAATCAACAACACTTATAAAAAAAATGACAAATTACTTAATAACAGACATTTCAGTCATGGTTTGATGTGTTCTAAGGCTTTGATCTGGGTATAAAAATAATATAAAAAAAAATTCCGACCTACCGACCCACGTCCAAAAAGTTGGGTCACGCAACCGCAAACAAACAATTTTTTAAGGATGGCCTAACATGTAAGAGATTTACAACAAGGACAAATTTTAGTACAACATTATATTGCACTCATGCCCATCACATGACTGATGCTAGATTTGTCATTTGTTGCAAACAACAGGAAAGTTTGTTTTAAATTGTGTAAAATGGTATCGATATTAAGGATTTATTCAACAAGAGAAAAAGTATTAAGTAATTTGTGTTATTTTTACTATATCATTAAACAATGATGTTTTACTGGCTTCACTTTGCATAATTTACACACTTTAATTTATTAAATGGTCAGATGAATGTTAACTGATCATTTTGCAGAATAATTACATCATTAGGAAATCACATATTTAGTAGCGAGGTGAAAACAAACAGTGCGTCAAAATATATGGTGCGTTCAGACTTCCCGAAAGTGAAAATATGTGTCAGACATTTGGTCAGATGAGATGAAACAAATTCTGTCAGACCGAAGCATGTTATAAGGCTATTTGCAAGTATAAGGAGTTCAAATTTTTGTCAGACATTCCGTCTGATAACATAAGAAATCTAGTCTGACTGGCTCAAATTTTACTGGACAGGTCCTTCTGTCTGGCAACTTTCGGGATGTCTGGCGTCAAAATATGTGGTGTGACGTTATGTCTGAAACCCGATTGCAAAAATTATTTGCATGTTTTTCGTCAGCAACAAAAAATCTACCTCCGATGACTAGCATTTTGTTAGGTCCAAAACATTGTGGAACACTCAAAATGAGATTTTGCATTTTTATTTCAATACACATAAAATGCAAGTTTTGATAGATACCGTATCATATAATTACACGCCCGGAGCCATTTAATCTCTCCTGTCATTACCTGTCCGACAGTTTGGTATACATAAAATGAACATGATAGAATTGAGTACGTTTTAAATTGGAACTAGATGCCGGCCAACGTAAAATTATTTCAAAGACAATCAAACTGAATTAAATTTTAATAAATTATATTTGTATTTTTCAGGTTTGTTAGAATGGTGCAGCATCAGTTCTATGGTTGTTGACCAGTTTTGAGCCGCCAGGTGTATGTTCTGTACAGAAGGATTATGGATATGATGATTGATGGAAACTGTATTATTCAGTATGTTGTTAACCCTCTACTCCATATATTCGTATTTTTACGCATGTGTGACTGGTGTAGATCCAGATCAGACGGCACATTGATCAGAATCAGCACTGGTCGCATTTTGGTCAGAACATGTTAAACAAATCAAAAAGGTTACAGTGTAGATCGTGATCCAACTGCACAAATTTGAAGGTGATTCTATGGAGGAAATGGTTAAATAAATTAGATGTTTGATTTATTGCATGGAAGGAAGGTACTTTGTACATGTATATGTATTACTACAGTAGAATTCGCTTATTTGAATAGCCCATTTGTCAGAATCCTTGATTCAATTAACCGGAGTATTATAATATACGGAGCTTACAGATTCTATCCAGTTTTTGGTTTGGTTCGTATCTCCGCCATTTTTCGTCGGTGCTTCAAGGGAAATACGCACTTGTGAAATTCACTTACACCGTAACTACAGCGTAACATTAATAACTACATGTGGTGAAATCAAAGATAAAAAAGATATTGTAAATAAATACACTGCGATCCGTTATATCGCGATATCCAATAAATCGCGCTTGGTCCGTGGATCCCATTTTTTGTACATTTAAAATCTATATGTTTGTTCATTCTTCGTGGCAGGTAAAAAGATCAAATGATCAAATCAACGTTGCCGACAAATTCATGAAACGCACGCTTTTTTCGTGTCGTATTACGTCATTATTGGCGAAGGTTGTTTATTACATTTGTAGGCAGGGATTTAAGAGGCAATGTACAAGTTTACCAATGGATACAATTTAACGTCAAACGTATGAAAATAAATGAAAGTTTTTTTACAATTCTGTTGCTTCTGATTTGACATGAAACCACTTTGTGCCGAACAATAGCCAAAAAATAGGTGCGAAAAACACCAAGCAGATACTGTACTGGCAGAAATTTGTTCATGAGACAAACCGCAAATTAGCGATAATTAGCGAAAATTAATGCAAGCCGCTAACCATAATAGACATTGAGCAGGAAACGTCAAAACAGTTTGTTGTTCTGACGTAATCCTGCTCATCGAGATACCGAGCAAGTATTTTTCTGTTTTATGTCTTTCCTTTTTTACGAATAAAATAATTTTTATTCCGAGAATTTTCCGTATTCCATAAAACGTAATCATCTAATGAACAAAAACAAATGAAAATTCTCGATGCGGGGAAACCCGTTATGTGACGTCATTGCTATATATGTACACGGTAAACACGCGTGCCAGTGAACGGAAGTCATTATTTTAAATAGGTGACAAACAATGACAATAAATTTATCGAGTTTACCGGATAATGAACATTGCCTTGGGGCAGAAACGTGTGAATTTCAAGTAGGATTAGCGTCGTAAGGCGTTGTAAGGTGGGAAAGTGTTATCTTAATAAACGAAATGCATGCAGTGACCTATTCAAATAAAGAGATTTGTTTAGCATAGAAATAGATAGAAATGGTTTTGTGTTTTAATATTCTACTATAGTAAGCGAAATATTCAAATAACCGCTATTCAGATAAGTGGAATGGACTGTATTAGTAAATTAACCCTTTACTTCATGGTATATGGCTTTTATCAGATCCCAAGGATGACCAGATCCAGAAAAGCCTGCTCATAATGCTTAATGATCTGGATCTACACTGTTTGGTTTTAAATGTATTAGGTAATTTCTTACAAATGAGCAAACACTGTTGATCCAAAGATATGACCGCTGATCTGGATCTACACTGACTGCCAATGTGATAAAAGGTGTATTCATGTAGAAAGGGTGAAGAAGTTGTGTTTTGCCAGAGATCAGTTTTGTATACCAGCATTGATACTATATGGAAGAAATCTAGCATCACTTTACATGTAACAAAACAGACATAATCTTCTTGGGGCTAGTTAAGGATGCTAAGGAAGGACATTTTCAAGACACATGGTAGCTGTATTTAGTATAAGCTGGCAATAGGAATTTTCTAAATGGTTGATTCTGTTTTACTTTATGCTTCAACAAGAGACTTGATAGATTTCTTTAACATTTCAGGCTCAAAATGAGATGACTATGGTATGAAGGTGGTTGTTTGAAGACTGACAGAATGCCCCACTGGCTATGCTGATGATATGAAATTTAGAAAAAAAGCAGAACTGGTAAGAGGTTTTAATCATTAGTGCAATGGTCGATGCTGCAGGCAAGAAATCAAACAAGATTGCTTAAAAACTTATTCTGGATATTTAAAGGAGTTGTGAAATCTGTCACTTTGATCATCGCAAAACTGACCCTTCTTTAATAGTCTAAAGGTACACAATTTCTCTTATCCAGGTTGTGTAACCCTCATACTATTAGATATTTTATCAGAAGTGCTAAATGCTTACATGTTGTTAATATAATATATCCCCTTTGAAACCGGACGTATTATGGGAATTTCTGCGACTGGCATGTTCATACAAGTTTTCGGCTTTCTAACTTAAGTAAAGCTTATCCAATCTTCATCAGACATGGTCAGCCTGATAGTGCCGTGGTCATATAATACAGGTATCCTGCTTAAGTTTGATTATCAGCCAAATTGCCCCTGGGAGAAGAGTTACGGTCCATTATGGCATATAATTAAACAAATTAGCACTTACTCTCTTTATAAGCCTGTATAACCAATCTTAACCAAACTTGGTCAGAGTGCTTAATACATGTTGTTAAATTTAATAACCAGCTAGATTGCTCTTCTGGCTCTTGAGTTATGAAAACAACTGCAAATATTTTACATCTACCTGTATTATGGAAAACCGTTATCTACTATCACTAAAACTTAATCGGATTGCTTATATGTAGTCAATACTGTTATCGGTAAGTAATAGGTTATTAATGTCATGTAATGATGACCACGTTTATCAGAGTTAGCCACACAACCTTTTTGGGGGTTGTCCGAGCTAGCTCAGTCGGTAGTGTGAACAGTTACATTTGTAGGTGCTGTCGGCGTAAGGTATGGGTTTGATTCTCACTATGGGCAATATCATTTATTGGCATTATATCTTGACTATGTTTGGGAACCAGCTAGATTGCACCACTCCCCTCCAATCTTCAACCCAAACCCACATCATTCTGGAGTTATGACCCTTAAATTGTTTAAACCTAACCAAATTGGCTATGTATTTTGTTGCAGGTTTTGCACTCTTGTACAATACCATGGTGGAAGAGAGCACCAGTTACAGACCTGTTTGTGAATCACACAGTTTCAAACTGAGTTGTTGAAGGTAAGACAGTTAGTGCTCAGCTGTTTTCAGATAATAGCCACCAAATTTTTGAAAAATAAATTAATAAGTTTATCGTGTTGTGGACACACGGGTGAGAAATAGTATTTAAATAAAATCATTTATGTTTTTGTTTATTAACACGATTTTACATGTATCTCAGATAAAATCACAAGGTTACTAGTACATGTGTAAACTGTTAATTATTATGTTATCTGTTAATTATTACTTTATTAACTCAGCCTCTATAAAAATAATTAATTTATCTTTATATATAATTCTTTGACATTAATGCAATTTTTAATGATTTCAAACTATTGCTGACAAAATCAAAGGATTCACTGCTATGCAAGTCAATTGTATACCGAAAACTTTTATTTTTCAAGTCAGCCATCAACAACAAAAAGTGGTTTGCATGTAACTGTTAGACAAAATAAAGTGATTGTTATCAATTTTCCTCTGAGAACGTTAAAAAGGTTTTTGGTAGTTTGCACAGACAATTTAGAAAAAGGCCAAAGGTATAATGTCTAAATAGAGGTCGTGAAAATAGTTTACAAACGTTAATACTGGTAACCAACAGACAATTTCCATGTGAAATAACAATTCCAAATCAATAAATAGCCAAAGCAGCCAATCAAACACATGGTTTAAATGCCTGATCACGAATCGTTCGATTCATCACTTGGGGTCTAGTATTCTGTTATGCTCTGTAAATGGATCCAGCTTTTGGCCCATAACTGTGCTCCTTGCCAACTGACCTTGTTGTACCACTGATTTAGGTTAAATATGATGTGTTGATGAAATTAAGCTTTTACTGAGCTGTTAGTACAAGGATATGTAGTGCTACAAAGTAAATTATTGAAGTTCAGAAAATGTTCTTTTCAAATTGCATTTTTGACAGTTAAAAAACTTGAATTTTAACATTCAAAACTCAAAACTTTATTTTCAGATCTCAAATAATATGACGAGCAGACAAAATGAATCTGGAATGTGCAGAATATGTTGAACAGATGATGGCTAGAATCTCTGACAGTATAAAGGTATGGCAAAATTGTAGAAATAAACAGTTGTCAAAACTCACACCAACATTTCTGGAAGTTTAACTGGGAGAAAAATTGCTCTGACACTTAAATATGATGAAAACATAAAATTTCAGTTAGTTGTAAACAGATTTAACTAAAATAAAATCAAGAAGTTTGACCGAATAATACAGGCTGTCAGTTTATAACTCTTTCATATAAATTCATTATGAAGCACAGAAACTGGTCATCTGCTTCTGAGGTGTTTTGACTTTTTCACAAGCCCTAAAATTAAAGTTTTAGACATAGCTAAATGGTTGTTTAATAAAGAAACACTATTCTGAAAGTAGCAAAAACAAAATGTACCAGTGCTTACATGTTGTAACTGTACACGAAACATAAATGAGGTTGCAAACAGCAGTTGGTTACAGATTTCACTCATTCCAAAAACACCAAGCGTCATTGAACATGAGGTAGACGTTACGGTTTCATACAAATTTATCTGTCTAAATGCAACTGTTCACATTGAATTAAAATTTTCAGTAATTTCAGATTTGACCAGACAACACAATCTGAGATGACCAGAAGCTGTTAACAGATGTTGGCTAGAATTACAAGATCCTGAAGGTACTAAACACTGTAAATAAGGCCAGATGTAAAACAGTCAACAGAAACTTGCAAACTGCAAAGAATATTCCAAGGTTTGTCATCTTGGAACAGATAGAATCAAAGCAATACTGGAGTTTAAAACCAGGTTCTAGGTTGCACCAACCTGCATGTTTTCCCCAAGCATTATGTTAGGTCTTCTAAAATCACATGCAAACTTCTATCACTTTAAACTTTGCCTTTTTCATTGAAGTTGTCTCCCTTTTATTGTCTTCTCTATTTCTCAATCACTTCGTTATTAGGACAAATAACAAGTTTCTGTATCTGAAACTGCTTGAATCTCTATCAAATTGTCAGGGCATCTAACGCAGTATAATATTAATTTGGTGTATTCTCTTGTCTTCTTTATTTTGAATCCCTTCGTTATAAGAGCTAATAAAAGGTTGTTTTTTTGTATCTTTAACTGCTTGAATCCCTATCACAGTCTCTGGGCCTCTTACACAGTATAATATTTGGTGTATTCTCTTGTTAACCTATGCCTAATATAAGAGTCAGTTGTGATGGATGTAATGGTTCTCCAGTTTTCGTATTCTCCTTGCTAGCATTGATGTTTATGATTTTAGTCATCTTGTATCCTAGAAGTGGTAACAGTGTCTTTCACTTGGATTTGTAGGACATGAATGTAGTCTAGACAAAGCACTCAAGTCAAACTTGTTCATCATGGAGAACGGCCTTTATGAAAGTTTGCCTGGCACAGTTGCTTGGATTTCTTGTCACAGTTATGGAGCTCACAGCAAAGGTACATGCAGGTAATGACTCACAGTTTGGGAGCTCACAGCAAGCATTCACTCTGGTGAAGGGCAATTAAAAAATTGTGAAATAGATGAAAAGGGAACTTTGAAAGCCACCGAACACGACAATTATGAAAATACTGCAGGCTCGGTTTGATTGAGTCTGTTCATGGGCATTAATAAGATTGCAAATTACAGCCCACATCGCCTAGCACCGGATTGAGCGCAAGAAGAGTAACTGGAATAGTGAGACATTATTAAGTCTTTATGAAACTTTGAAACTGTGAATATGTGCACAATGTGCAGTTCAAGTTCGTTAAACAGCCAGATTGGGTAACGAGGTTATAACACTGAGAATGAAGACTTTTCTCAGATGTCAGAAATCTGATTGGTTGAAATTGAGAACAGTCTCACAACCGACCAATGGGAAACTTGAGGTCTGGTTTTCATTCTGAATTCTATAACTCTAGATCAACATTACATTGCAAGAATTTGGAAAGAATAGACATTAACTAAGCACTTGTCATTTCGTCATTATGAAAGTTGAAAAATGTCTTGTCACGCATTGAGACCAGCTTGCAACATTGTAGAGATTTATGAACAGAGGTGAAACCAAATATATAAAGGACATTTGTTTTTAACAGTGACCAGATAAAAATATGTGTCATTATAGTGTGTTTGAATGTTGCAGCATCAGTTCTATCATTTTCTTTGGTTGTTGACCAGTTTTGAGTCACCAAGGTACAGAAGGATTATTGACATGATGGAAACTTAAAGGTTCAGTATATAGTTAAGTAAATTAGACGTTTATTTGTTGCAAGAAAGGAAGGCACTTTGTATATTTATTCATAGCATATGGCTTTTATCAGATCCCATGGATGACCAGTGACCAGAACAGCCTGCTCGCAATGCCTACTGATCTAGATCTACACTGTTTGGTTTTAAATGTATTAGGTAATTTCTGTCCAATGAGTTAACAGTGTATATCCACTGATGTTACCTCTGATCTGGATCTGCACTAATTGTACATGTGATAACATGTGTATTTGTGTAGTAAAGGGAGAAGAAGTTGTTATTTCTACCAGAGAGCAGTTTTGTATACCATCAGCAGTTCTTTAGAGAAGAAATCTAGCATCAGTGTAACAAAACTGACTTTATCTTCTCCGGGCATGAGGATGCTAATAGGACATTCTCAAGACACATTATAGTTCAGTATAAGATGGCAATAGCCATTTTCTAAATGTTTTATTCTGTCTTACTTTGAGCACAGAAAAGGAATGTAATAAATACCTTCAACATTTCAGGTCTGAATTGAGATGACTGTGGTACGGTGGTTGTGTTTTTGAAGACTGACAGAAGGTCGCGCTGGCTATATTAAGCTGTTAATATGAAATACCGACAAAGGCTGAACTAGTAAGAGGTTTTATTCACATTAGTGCAGTGTTGTATATAAGCATCGATAATGCAGACAAGAAATCGAACAGGATTTTTAATTCTTACTCTGGATAATTAAAGAAGTTTGTTAAACCCGTCACTTTGATTTGCGTTAGATTTGTTAACGTTAGATCTCAACAGATTTGGTAACCAGACAGATTATCTCTCCAACTTCCCTGGAGTTATGGCCTTTTAGTTGTCTAAACTTGGCCAAGTTTCCGCTCTCTGACAAGCGTATTCTTTGCCAGTTTTTGCAGTCTTGGTTTGACTGTCTTGTACAATCGTGGTAGAGAGATTAGTTGCAAACCTGCATGAAATTGAGTTGTTGAAGGTTATGTTGACATCACATTGAAACATACAGTGAAACCCCTCTATATAGACCACCTCTAGAGTGTTCCTAATAGTGGGGTGGTCTTAATTCCGGGCTAGAAACTAGTGAAAAATTATTCAAAGGAACATTGATATAGAGGTCTTGTTATCCAGGAGATCTTAATTTTAGGGTGGCCTTTATCAGAGGTTTTACTGTATCTTCATTTCAGACCAAGACTTAAGTCTGTAAATATTTGGGCCATAACTGTTAACCTGGCCAAGTGAACTTGCTGTACCACTGAGTCATGTTAAATATAATTTCTTAATGTTTGCTAAGCTGTACTAGGTCAGACCTTTCCTCAGCAACCATCCAAACGTGGGATACATCAAAATTGTACTGTTTCGTATGATGTAAATATTGAGTTGCGCTCAACCCGGGGCTATGCGGATTTGACAGTAATATGCATTTCCATAACCACCCATGAACAGGCTAAATCAAACAGAGCCTGCAATATTTAAATATTTGTTATATTAAGTGGCTTTCAAAGTGCCCTTTTCATTTATTTGTATATTCGATTTAATATAATACACAAACCAGCAGAGTTAAGAGAAAATCATTATAGTTGTTCTGATTATAACTTCTCATTAAATGAAACAAGCTTAGACCAGGGATCGAACCCGCACGGCTACGGTGCCTAGCCACATAACTCAGAGCAAACTTCATCACCAGTAACGGACGGATAAGTATTGCTGATATTGTGTAATATCAGTGACTGATTACTGAGTCTAGATTTTATATGGCTTTTTATGTCTTCTTTAAGTTGAGTACTGAATGGTGTCTTACCGTCTCATTCTATTAACTGGATCTAACATGTCACATATTTTATCTACACTTGTATCATTGAGAACTAGTGAAATAAGATGGCATGTGTTACGTTTTCTCACATACTAGTCTACATTTTGTATTTCAGTCACCCGGACAACATTCTTCCACCACGCACAGGATTACAAGTGTCACATTGGTCAACACTTCTATATTTGGGCGACCTGGAGGGCCTGGGAACTTTTAAGTGTCAAGTCTTATGACTTTCTTCTTTGATTCAAGATCAAGTCGATAGACAAACTGTTTTAAATATTCATCGGACTGCAGACACATTTACCAAACTTTTCTTTGATTAATTTCTAAGATTAGGTTATTTGTAACTAAGAAGCAACCAGTTATCCAGATCACACGGCATGGATGTGCCAGCTGATCTAGATCTACACTGGTCACAAAACAATAAAACCTATATATATCGAGTAAGTGTTATAACTTTATTGTCTGTTGTCCCTTGACTTCACTGAATATGGCTTTTATCCCATGGGCGACTAGTATAGATCCAGATCAGTCTGCACATCCATTCAGTCTGATCAGGATCTATACTGTTCACATTTGATTCATTAAGTTTGTTTTTCTGACCAAGAAGCAAAACTGTAGATCCATATCAGACGTGACTGATGTGCCAGCAGACACTAAGTATGTTAGTGTTTAGTAAGTCATGTTTTAGCAATTAAGAAAACCAGTCACTTAGCTAGGCTCCATTATCTTACGGTTTCTTATTTGTTAAAACTTCACTTGATAAATACTAACTATGACTTAATTTTAAGGACCAGTTAATGTCTTCAGACCGCAATGGTTCCAGCTTTATATTAGAATCCTACTTCTGGCACAGGTATATCGGATACCTGATGTATAGTTTGTTTAATCTTAAAGAAATTGATAAAAATCCAAAAAGTTTTATGTCATTTATTTATATATTTTACCTATAGGTAAATGCATTGATATAAATCGAGATAATTTAAAATCATATTGTTGTAAACATGTTAAATCAATATAATAATAAAATTAATACATATACTAATATGTTCAATCAATATATGCATGTACATTCATATTTTACAATTGATATATACTCGAGCACAAAAGAAACGCCTAGTGTATATAATTTCAGCATTTTTCTCTAAATTGCTAAACATGACTGGATACTTGCTGTGTTAGGTCATTCATTTCTTATACACGCAAGAACCAATGATAAAAGCAGTTTTTTGTGTGTGTGCATTATACCATGAAATGTTTGTCTTCTGACTCAAAAATAGATTATAAATAAATTCACTGCTTACTTGGAAGGTAATGATTTCTATTTATTCTTAGCTGAGACGTTTCTTTCTTTTGTACTCGAGTATATTTACAATGTACATGTATAATCATCATAAACACTTGTAAAATCATGTCAGTATGTACATTTAAATCAATATAATACACTTGCACTTTTACTATATACATGTACATTCAATATATAAATGAAAAATCCTTAGAAAGTTAGATTTTTAAATTGTTACTTTTTTAATATTCAATACATATACAAGTATACATATGTAATTAAATAATTACTTGAAATTTTGGAACTATTTGTAGTTAATTTAACTATGTTCAAAGATCCGTTTGTATATACATGTACGCGTATAGTCATATAAATACTTGTAAATTATTCGAAATATCACCAACTTTGTTTCAATAAAATTAGATTTAAAAAATCAAAAGTTCTTTGTCTTTTTGTGTACATGTATCATTTTATATTTCGCATAAAGTTCACGGTTGAATGTAAATCTAGTTTGCTTTGATAATTAATTACATTATTGATTTTTCAGAGTCAGTGATGCACAATCACCACGCCAGTCCCTCGTGAAACTCAAATCCTGTAATAGTGATAATGTCGGCGTTGTCTTGATCACGTTCACAATCGCCTGCCATTCCTCCTCGGATGGTCCCTTACACGAGGATAACTTCACCGTGACCGGATGTTGCAGCTGGCCGACACTGATCAACAGTTCTCTCCAGGCTGCAGACGACATTTTTACGAAGGATAGCTCCACATGTTCTAGATGTGTCATGTCAGGAGAGAGTCGTGGTATGACGTCACCCATATCGATCCTCACAAGCTTGAGATGCTGTAGCTGAGTTAATGTAGGAATGGTTTGTATCATCTCCTGGCAGGATGTCATCCTGTATAACGTTAATGATGATAGGACCGGTGCTGCACGTAGATCTTGCCACAATGTGGCGCTGGCTCTGGCTGTCATCTTCTCTCCCAGTGGTGCCGGAACTCGAGCTTCTCCAGACATGCTGGATTCACGTGTAGCTCTCTACATGGTACGTACTCAAGATGCAGCATCTTCAGCTCGTTGAGACGATGTAGGTCCAAGGTGACGTCACAATCACGGTACTGATACTTGTGGTCCGAGCAGTGTATCCACTCCAGCTTGAGCTGTGTCAGTGTTGTGGTCTGGCTGATATAAGCATAGAGACATTTAAGGTTACTGTGAGTCATGTGAACCCAAGCAAGATACAATGATTGTAAGCATGTCAGTCCTGTGAGCGCCGTTATACTGATATCGGACAGAGAGATATATCCTGTGATAGTGTCAGACATTTCAATGTACGGGCTGATTCAGTGAGGATGTCAGCCAGCCATACTGGTTCCTTGCGACAGTCTTCTACTCTCAATGTCTCCAGGGAGGTGAACACACCAGGATCCAGCGACTGCATGAACACAAAGGGAGGATTATCGGACAGCATGGCGGCTACTATCTTCTCGTTTAATGATACTTGTGGAGATTTCCCGATACTTTCATTAACTTGCATTATTGATTTCAAAGATTTAACATCATATGTTAGACTGTGTTTATCAAGCACGGAATAAAGAGGGATGGGACAGCTGTCATTTCCATTTCTCAAACTTTCTTGTAGACACTCTAACTGCATTGACTGGTAAGATTTCATTGTTCTCCTAGCGTTGTAATAATCTGGACAGTCATAATCAACAGTATACATGTATGTTCTATATGTACACGTCACATTGTCAAGGTCAACGATCGTCTGCAGCTCACCGGAAATACATGTATATACTTCCGGATTCATACCGCATACAAAAACAAACAGATTTTCCATTTCTAATATGCTTGAAAGCGATGAACAATCTTCAAGAATAGTTGATTTTATAGTTCCGTTGTTCCATTCAGACACAATGTACAAGGCAGCCATAAATTCCTGTATGGATTTATGTTGAAAGAAAACTTGATAGCGCTTAACTGCGACTTTACTTCTGTCCTTGATTTGACTCAACAGTCCGATTTTCAGACAGAACTCGAGTTCCTGTTCTGTTAGAAATTTCAACACAGTTGTGCTGTCAATCACGAGGCTGGATTCTTTTATTTTCTGAAATAATGCATAGAACGCTAACTTCCCGACCTTTAAGAGTAAGTTCATATACTGATTACACAACGCGTTATGTCTCATACATTCTGGGACTGTACAGTTATGTTCAGCGTTTCCAGTAGGAAGGGTCGGCGCATTTTTCTTGTTCAAACCCCGCTGAAGAGTTAATTCAATAGTGTTACTGTATGTTTCACATTTCGACTTGCCAATGCTAAGACCATCAAACCAGATACAAATAAGCTGTAGTAAGATGTACGGAATTAAACGGATATCTCCGAGTTTTACCGAAGACACTTTTCTGTCAAAGTCGTTCAGATCAGGCTCCCTTTCGCCACTGTTTTCGCTCAGGAGTTTAACGGCATTTGATTTCAGTTCTTGAGAAGTTTTGTCATCGAGCGTGGATATCTCTATATGTCTGTCAATTTGGTTTGGTTTCAGACCTATCGAACTCAGCTTCCACGGTCGCGTTGTTGTTAACTGGGTACATCGTTCACGATAGTTGTTGTGTGGTATTCCGGGTGTTTGTGGACAAGTCTCGGGATGCACCCACTCGTCTAGCCCGTCCAAGATGACTACACACGTTTTATTCTGTAACATTCTTCCTATAAACTCTTTTGAAAATCTTTCTTTGCTTGGCAAATTCTTTGACACAAACTTGTGTATGAGGTCATCAAGAAGGCACGTGTCGTCACCGTGGAAATCTCGTAAGTGTAACAGGAACAGTAAGTCGAAGCGTTTTAGTGTATCGACGTCCTCCTGTTGATCTTTGCTGATAGTTGAGTTGGAGAGATTTTGAGCAAGACACCACGTTACTGCAACTTTCTGGGTAAAGGACGTCTTCCCGTAGCCGGCATTTGCCTCCACGTATATATTTTTATATGGAACATTGTTGTCATTGAGGAATAACTTCCTGTACGAAGAGACGGACGTCTTTTCAGGAGATTTCTTTCCATGTCCAAAAGCATTCGGTTTGTTAAACGCCGACATCGGGGGCTGTACGTAGAGTTTAATTAAAGGGACAGCATGGTCTTCTACCAGAGGTGAGGCCGGAATCATGGACTCTTTCTCATTGTAGAGACGAACGAGTTCTTCTTTAAATTCTGTAAGTATAAATAATAATAATGTTATTTAATCATTGTTTAGAAACATGCTCTGTAAAAATGTACGCTTGAGCAAGTTTCACTCACGGTTCTGGCCGTTCCTTCAGATTCTGTATTAATAGAGTCCACTTCTTGTAAGTGGAAACTTCAAATAATTATCGGATATTTTCAAAAAAAAAACTGCTTGACAAAATTTTAATGCTGGTATGTTCACCGCTATAAAATTATTTCGGTTTCTTTCTATGGGCTTAACCCTGGGATGGCTGTTTTCCAAGGCGAACAGTTAAGATCTAGATCAGCCGGCATATCTCTGCCATGTTCGCTCAAGTTTAATATTACTGGGCTGTTTTTGACCAGGAGGCAACCAGTGTAGATCCAGATCAGATGGCACGGCTGAGGCGGCTGATCTAAATCTACAATATTCGCACATGAGATAAAACCCGTGTATGTAAAGGGTTAACTCAAACGACAACAACTTCTACTGCTTGGTTTTATTTTACACAAAATGCGTTCGAAAAAAAATCGTTGGTTAATTGTACATTTATGCTCGTCAAATTCAATTATCGTACACAACAACACATACGTGTTACAGCTGTTATTACTGTGGTGTCATTACATTTCGCGTGGATTTAAGCTTATACGAGCGGAATTTAACTTTGTAATATAGGTGCGCAAATTTATGCTCGCGCGAAAATGTGACTCGTGGCATCTGCGCGAAAATTTGACAACGCAAAATTAATGACAGTTCAGTACTTTTGCCACGTACATGTAGACCTAGATCATATTTTAAATTCATACAGTTCTATCAGGCTTTACTCTGTTCGCGATAATCATTATAATTGCTTTACCTGTATTTAGAACAAACTAAAAATTTTTAATATACTACAATGTTTCCTAACATGTGTGGGAAACCAATTTATTCGCTTTTACTATGGAAAGATACGCACCATCCTAGCCTACACAATTTCATAATTTGCATAACGGGCGCTAGCACGCTAAAATAAAAATTGGGATAGCGTACAAGCCTTGTGTTTTTCGTAGCATGTCAGAACTTTGCTCAGGTAATCGTAGATTATATTTAAAATACAAAGTTTCAATGAAAACAATACTTATTGTACATTTGCCACTTAGTTCTGGGCCAAGATCCTAAAACTCAGACTGGAAAGACCGATATCAAATCTCAGAAATTAATTTAAAATTGATTGAAATTATCCAAACCGACGTATGAAGCATTTTCTTACTTTCGAGAAAAAATAAACATTTGAAGATTAGGACACCAATAATTAAGCATGACTTACGTCTTCGTGGAATTTATTTTTTGTCTGTACAGAAAAGTTCCACACAGATATAACGCTTAAAGTTGTGCCTTACAGTCGTGTAGAGCTTAAACAACGAACACAACGGTACTAATCTCTCAATATTGTCAAAAATGACTTACGACACTCTGCAATTACGGTGACGAAATGAACCAATCAAAAGTTTATGTTATAAGACTGGTTTTCAATCTTAGTTTTCTGGCATTCCGTCAGCCAATCTCTCCCGGGCTGCAACACTACTTTTCTAGTGGAATCACTTAACAACATGATTAAATGTTTTCCCTTACTTATAACATACAATTACTCTTCGTATTTTAAGTAAATGTCCTATACGTTATACAGAACGCAATGGTGGTGTGGAGAAGGGCTGGTAAAAAAGCCTTGATTTGCATCCGTTAATGTTGTTCAAAATCATTTGAATAAATAGAATGAAAACATATTTGAATGTGCATATCTGCCTATAGATGATCGACTCTTTACTTAAGCAAATAATACATCAACTATTTTTCAAGAAGTACACACACCTTCAAATTTTCAGTTTAGTACACAAGCATTAGTTTGAGTATCAAATACCTCCTACAGTAATATATACCAAACTAATTTTAAATTATTAATAATTATGAACTCTTCTTTACGCGTCCAGCTTGCTTTTCAAAAAAAGATCTTATCACAAGATGTAGTTTCGAGACTGGTCTCCGATCTGAACCAAATTACCAATCGCAAGCTAGTGTTTCGAGACTGGTCTCCGATCTGAAGTAACTATCAAATAACAAGCAGAAGTTTCAAGACTATTCTCCGATCTAAAGCACATAACCAAGCACAAGCTTGAATTTCGAATTTGGTCGCCAATCTGAAGCAAATAATCTCAAGCTGGAGTTTCGAGACTGTTCTCCCATCTAAAGCAACTAACCAATCAAAAGCTGCAATTTCGAGATTGGTATCCAATCCAAAGAAACTAACCAATCACAAGCAGCAGTTTCGAGACTGGTAGCCAATCCAAAGCAACTAACCAATCACAAGCTGCATTTTCGAGATCGGTACCCGATCCAAAGCAACTAACCAATCACAAGCTGCATTTCGAGATTGGTATCCAATCCAAAGCAACAAACCAATCACAAGCTGCATTTCGAGACTGGTATCGAATCCAAAGCAACAAACCAATCACAAGCTGCATTTCGAGACTGGTACCCGATCCAAAGCAACAAACCAATCACAAGCTGCATTTCGAGACTGGTATCGAATCCAAAGCAACCATCCAATCACAATCACAAGCTGGAGGTTTGAGATTGGTCTCCGATTTGAAACAACCGTAACCAATCACAAGCTTTCAAACAACAAAACAATCATAAACAAGGAGTATCGAGACCGTTTTAAAATCCCAAAACGTGTATGCTAGAATTTAATACCGACATCCATTAGCTTACAATGTTATTTGAACGATCAATTTATATTACAAATATATAAAAGATGGTGCTTTGTATTGCAAAGTCTTAAGTGGGTACAGGCTTTTTTTAAATAAAACATTGATAACCATGTATATTCAGTTTAGAATATTGCATAGAAAATGTACCGTACATATTTATAGGATAGCAATTAGTAAGGCACGGACGGATGAATCTGAAAGTAGACGAAGTCCGGCTGTTTTTTAGCAGGAATTCAATTTTTCCGCCTGGAAATGAACCGGAGACGGAATATTTACAAAATTTAATTTCTTGTTGTCCAGTCGTAAAACAAAATTATGTCCGTCCGGAATAAATAATTCCGGGCGTCATTTAGAACTTTGTCATTTCGATGTGCGGGAATTTCGTACTTAGTAATTTCAGTAAGATATTTTTACGATATTAAATAGTGGTCGTAGTATCGAAATGGTCTTAATTTTGAGGTAGAAACTAGTGCATAGAAAGTTTAAAATGATATTAAATAGTGTTCGTAGTATCGAGGAGGTCTTAATTTTGAGGTAGAATCTAGTGCATAGAAGGTTTAAAATGATATTAAATAGTTGTCGTAGTATCGAGGTGGTCTTAATTTTGAGGTAGAATCTAGTGCATAGAAGGTTTAAAATGATATTAAATAGTGGCCGTAGTATCGAGGTGGTCTTAATTTTGAGGTAGAAACTAGTGCATAGAAGGTTTAAAATGATATTAAATAGTGGTCGCGATCGTAGTATCGAGGTGGTCTTAATTTTGAGGAAGAAACTAGTGCATAGAATGCTTAAAATGATATTAAATAGTGATCGTAGTATCGAGGTGGTCTTAATTTTGAGGTAGAAACTAGTGCATAGAATGCTTAAAATGATATTAAATAGTGATCGTAGTATCGAGGTGGTCTTAATTTTCGGGAGGTCTTTATAAGGGGTTATACTGTATGTGTAATAATAACTGGAATAGAAATCTGGATAAAGTTTCGGGAACTAACTCAAGTAATTTCTCGCTAACACAACTCGGCAACTTCAAAATCTAATGAGCGACAGCTTGTGAGAGAGTTGTACAAATCAACTTAAAAATTACTTACTAGCTTAGTTAGAAAACGGGGTCGACGAGTACTTGTCATATTTGAGATTATTAATGCAGCTTTCAGTAGCATCGCTACCAGTCTCGAATAAAGACATAACCCGACCCAAAGAATAGGATTGTTAGTGAGTCTGATATTTTATAGAAACGCTTCCCCGACTAGAGCAATATGATTATAATTAAGTATGTTCGTGAAAGATGATAAAACTGAGTATGTAAACCAGTCTTTGATCTCAAACTTCCAATTGGTCAATTTTTATACTGTGTTCAATTTGAACCAATCGGATTGCCGGGATGTAGGACTGTTCTTTATTCTTAGCATTTTATATCATAGGGCCCGGGTTTTTCTTTTTAATTTTTACATTGTAGCTATGGTGGCCGTACATGTATCGTGCAGCAGAGCACACTCAAATTATGCTGATTACCCTCGGTAAATATTTTAAATACAGTGAAACCCCGCTATTGAATGAATGAATGAATGAATGACTTTATTTATAGAGGGTAGCCCAATTAGTCAAAAACAAATTAATCTCCCTTGGCAAATCTACTGAAAGAAATCGTTCAATACAGACGCCATCTTCAAGTTTCAACAAAAAATCACCATGTTTAGGAAACTTAAATCATTTGTGATTCAATAGTATCTACGGTATAAAATTAAATTAAATTTTTTGAATGCGTGTTAGGATAGATAGGACCTAGTGTTGTTTAAAAGGATCGATGTTAGAAAAGGTGTTCTACCCAAAGTAATCTCATAAGAAATTATAAAAAATAGCCTAATATATCTTGAGTTTTTATCGATTGATCCAAACACACTTTTAAAGATGCTTTAACTTAAAGTGAGGATTTGTGAATTTTAAAAAAATCAAAAATAACGATTCTGTTTTATTCATGTTAATCTTACAATATCTTTCCTTTTTCGAGATCAGTTATCACAAAACTTTGTGTTTTTATTGTCTTTTTCGCATAATATCTACGTTATAAAAAATGTGTATGCGTGATTCATAGATGAGACCTAGTGTTGTTAAAAAAAGGATCTATAATAGAAAAGCTGTTTTATTCTACCATGTTCTACCCAAGGTCATCTCATAAGAAACTATGAAAATAACTTTATATCTCTTAAGGTGAGTGAATTAAAAACAATCTACAATAACGATTCAGTTTTATTCCTGTTTATCTTTAAAATATCTTTCTGTTTTCGGGATCGGTTATCACACAACTTTATGTGTTTTTTTTCTACATAATATAGTTAGATATATATTTGTTGCGATCTGTAGCTACTAGCCAATCACAAAGTAGAGTTTAGAGATTGGTATTCAATCATGTAAAAGCACGAGGTTTAAGACCGGTTTCCGATCTAAAGCAACCAACTAATAAGCTGGAATTTTGAGACTGATCGCCGACCTGTAATCACAAGCTCGATTTCCCAGACTAGGTTACGATCTGCAGCAACTAACCATTTACAAGCTAAAGTTTCAAGATTGACATCCGATCTGCAACAACTAACCATTCACAAGCTGAAATTTCAATATTGACATCCGATCTGCTGCAACTAATTACAGACTGGGGTTTCTATACTTGTCTCATATCTTCCGCAACTAGCCAATCACAGACTGTAGTTTCTAGACTTGTCTCAGATCTGCTGCAACTAACCAATCACAGACTAGAGTTTCTAGACTTGTCTCAGATCTGAAGCAACTAGCCTTACTAACCAATCACAAGCTGACGTTTCGATACTGGTCTCCAATCTGAAACAACTAACCAATGACATGAATGAGAGGCTGGAGTTTCGCGACTGGTCTCCGATCTGAAGAATTAACCAACAACAAGCTGGAGCAACTAACGAATAAGTGTCTTAAGTTGTGATACCAGTCTTCGCTTTAAAGCTACTAACTAATCACATGCAGTTTTATTACTTGTCTTAAGTCTTACGTAAATAACCAATCACAGGCCGGGGTTTTGAAACGATCTGAAGCAACTAACCACTAACAAGTTGAATTTTCCTGACTGGTCGTTGATCTGTAGAAACTAACCAATCACAACATGCATATTTGAGACCGGTCACGAACCCTAAGCAACCAACCAATCATAAGCTGAAGTTTCAAGACTTGTCTCCGATCTGCCACAATTTACCAGTCATAGGCTCGAGTTTCGAGACTGGTCTCCGATCTGAAGCAACTAACTTATCAAAAGGCGGAGTTTTGAGACCGGTCTCCGATCTGATTCAATTAACCAATCACAGGCTGGAGTTTCTGGTTTGAACTAAAAATCTGGTGAGTGAATCTTAAATATCTGTTCATGCACACTATAATTCAAGAAAACTTAACCAGGCAATAGCAGTGCCTTTAAATATCAAACACAAAGTACCAACTGCTTTGAACTTTAAAACGGAAGTTGAATCATAGGTTTTTCAAATAACTTAAAATTCTAATATTATTTTGACAAATCGCCGCAATAAACTGTGTTACTTAGTATCGATATTGTTCGTTAGAAGATGTGTTTCTTAGCTCTGATGCAATATGTAATAAGAGCTTTAAAATCAGCGATATGAGAACCTATGTCTTCACTAAAGGTGACCGACGTTGATTATACTTTCTTAATTGTATCTTTTTGCAAAGTTTGTTTCCCCTTCTTTGCGAGTAAAATTACTGCTGTGCTACATCTACCTGGCATAATAAGAATTAAGGTACGATTTTCGTATCGTGCGCACACTGTAGAACTTAATGCTTATACAGCCGAGTGTCTTTCAAGCAAAGTAACAATGCTTCGATCAGTTTTCACATTGAAAATTATATCATGAAATTTGATTCAAATATTGTTTCATGGTATTTGTCTTATTTCTATATCCCTTTTTAAAACATCTTTGATCAAACAGTGCATCTAGCTTTACTTTATAGATAGACATTGAATAACAGAAAGCGTTATGTATTGGATATTTATTTTTCAGTTCAAAATGTATGCATATATAATTGATTATGTCAAAGATGGAATAAATATTGGACAAAAAGAACTTAATGCTTATACAGCCGAGTGTCTTTCAACGGTCGAGCAAAGTAATAATGCTTCGATCAGTTTTCACATTGAAAATTATATCATGAAATTTGATTCACATATTGTTTCATGGTATTTGTCCTATAATGCCTGAATTGCATGCATTTAGTCCGGACTGATATAGGTAAAATGTTGCTAATTTGATTGTTTAAAGTTGACATTTTTGGAGTCAACTGAAGATGCGAAATAGTTTGCATACATGATAACTGAAAGATTCTGCTCAGGTAATATTGATCTGTGCCCAAAACACAATTGCTTTTATTATAGAGCATGCTGGATTTGGCGGATGAAAATATTGTTTTCACAAAATTCAATAATTAAAAGTAAATTTCATTTTATCGTATCAAAACCTTTTTGTCACATTATAACAGTCGGGATTTTTACAGCGTAGGCTCTGTGTTGACGTCAGGAATTACTGTAATAGGGCAAATAATTGCGGCAGATAAAATGACAGAATGCTACAAGCGAAACGTATGAAGCACTGTTTCATACTTTTGTTTCCCGCCGCTCGGCCGTAGAGCGACACTCGGCTGTATAAACAACACGTGACACTGTACGATTTTGTTTTTAAGGTAGACTAAATTGTTCATATATTTCTGCTGTAATCAGCGAGAGTGCAGGAGAAATATATTTCATATTACATGATTTACTCTTCGTACTTACCTGTGCATACATGTTGATTAAGTTGCAGTTTAATTAATGCTATATAATTTCTATAGCGGGTTGGTATTGTTGTCTTTATGTTTTCGCTCTTTGTGCAGTATCAACTAAATAAGCTTTTTCACAAATATTATCAAAATAGGAAAATCACAGTTTTTTTTTATTTTTACGAAATGGAACTTCTTACCTTTGAAAAGGACGTCGTGCGTTTCTTTGACAGACTGCTTAACATTCTTTATTTGTTGTTCGGCTTCCTGCTGAATGGCTTTAATCGCTGTATCTCTCGCTTCTATGATCTCTCCCAGACTTGCCACCGATACTTCCTGGACCTTGGCTAGATGGTCCAGTATAGACTGAATAGCTTCTTGTTGCTGCTCGCTGATACGTTTACTGATATCTTCGTCCAAGGCTTTAGTTATATCGCCCGCTGTGATAACCAAGGTGTTATTCTTCAGCTGAAGCAAACATTAAATTATATAAGCCGGAAAAAAACAAGCACTAGTCTTGCTTTGACACTTAATATTCCAAAGTTTAAATACGGTTTAAAGGATATTATCAGTTACTGATGTATTTCTGTATTTGATCTGTTTTCGGTTGTTACTGGCGTTAGTGTTTTTGTTTTCAGATGTGGCTACCATTTAGTATTTTCACTTGAAACCTGTTTAACCACCAGATGACTCAAATACTCTGTTCGCAAATGACATAATTTGTCTGTTTTAATGGATAACATAAGTGCCGTTTGCATACATAAGTGATACATGTATTATTATTTTCAAACATGCATCATCGAGTCATATGCTTATGAATATGATAATGCAAACAATCTGGATTTTATTAGGAGGTAATTAAAGGCACTGGACATCCTGAATGTAATAGAAGAAAATGCATATTAAATATGTGTTCAAAAATCATATCAACTTTTCCAGCGGACGAAATTCACGCAAAAGACACATGTGACATCTTCGCGTGAGCATAAATTCGCGAACTTGTTTTATTCTAATAATAAAATCTTATTGTTAAATATATCTGGAGGTGAAATTTGCGCATTTTCCCTGGCCTGAAATACGCAAATATATAACTGGTGCGAATTTTAATTATACCACAGTATGTAATGTGAATGACTATTTTTTCAAGTCTGGAGCGTGGTAAAGTCACCAAAATCTTTCGTTTATTTCCGTTGATTTCTGACAAAGTTTACTTATATTATACAATTATTTTTCCGTAAAATGGAAGAATGTTCATATAATCATTGTTTTTGAAACATTCAGATTTGCTTTGTACTATTTTATTTGAACGGTTTTTCCGTAAATTACATATGCGTGCGTGCGTTTTTGTTCCTGTGTGCGTGCACACATTTTGAACTGTTGTGAAAATAATCATGACATACGTGGTTCAGCTTGATGACCGCATCTTTTGCGTGCTGGTCATGCAGAAGGAACTTTGGATCCTGAAGAAGATCCTGTAGAGCGTCGATAATCTGTGCTAACTCAACATCGGACAGCTCATAACTCGCTGAGTGACGAACTTTGTCGTTTATCATGTCACGGACCTGTTTTAAGGAGTAAATATAATTGTTACATTTGACGAATTATCAAGTGTATGTCTTATACTCGGCATACGTTTATGCCTTATCAATAATATATGTGGGAACTGCGTTATTGATTTACTTACGACCTAAAAAGGGGAGATAATGTAGTGATTAATAAACCTTACGATTGCAATCTGGCTATTGTTAATATCTTTCCTTTACGGAAATGTTTAATTACTCACTAGGCCAATGTTAATTAATGAATGTTAAAGTCTTAAGTGTCCACATACTTCAGGCAAAGAAGCTATGTTATCAATAAGCTGTTATATTAATTTCAGTAAAAGGTAGAAATCCTTGGTTTATAACACACGACGTCGTCAAAGCTACACGACAACCCCTTATTCCGTTATCCCGAGGGCTAACAGTGTATACATTAATACAGATTAACCTGAATATTCCCGTTATCCCGAGTGCTAACAGTGTATACATTAATACAGATTAACCTGAACATTCCCGTTATCCCGAGTGCTAACAGTGTATACATTAATACAGATCAACCTGAATATTCCCGTTATCCCGAGTGCTAACAGTGTATACATTAATACAGATCAACCTGAATATTCCCGTTATACCGAGTGCTAACAGTGTATACATTAATACAGATCAACCTGAATATTCCCGTTATCCCGAGTGCTAACAGTGTATACATTAATACAGATCAACCTGAATATTCATGCTGTCTGATCTGGATCTACATTGTTCGCTTTAAGATTTAATAGATTATTTCTAAACACGAAGGAAACAGTGTAAATCCAGATCGGACTACACAGCACGGGTTTTCAGTCTTATCAAGATCTTCACTATTCACACATGAGATGGAGTGTAAAGGGTTCATTTTTAAATCGATTTCAATTATCAAAGATAAAAAAAAATGTAATATGAAAATTTACCTTAGAACAAATATTGGGTGCCATATTTAATTGTGCAGTTAATTTATTCTGAAATCTCGTGTTGCTGAATATAATCCCAAGCGTACCATTAAAGTCAATCTCGACAAGAGACGTCTTGTTACAATACCCTTTCGGCGGTAAATAGCATTTTGCTATCTCGAATGGATCTGAGCACCATCTCGTAGCATCTGTTATTTCCCAGGTAGGTCCATGGAACCTGTGGTGATTGAGTATTGCATCTTTTATATGGTGGCAAATGTTTTTAGGACACTTTTGGTTTGGAGTTTTGTTTTTCACAGATGGGTCGTGTACTTTACATGGTCTTTTCCTGCCACAGAACTCTTGTGTTGGACACTTTAACACATTAGCTGTCGTGCAAGAACTGCATGTCGTACCGGGCGGTATCGCATTCTTAATAAAGATAGATTGTAGCAAGTCTCTCTGGAAGTCAGAGATCTCGTTTTGAACAAACTCTGTTAACCCTTCTCTGGCAAAAAGGACCGCCAACGCCCCTTTAAGCCAGTTGGTAAAGGGTTTCTTTGCTAATGCTGGGTCTAGTGCAGTTGCCATGGATTTTATTATTCTGTTGTGTGAGCGTTTTGTGCAGTCCTTGCCAGAGGTCCTATAATTACAAAACGTTTCAAATTACCAGTTATACGTACAGTACGTTATCGCTAAGTAGACAGTCACATGACATACACATGACATACACATCTATTTAACAAAAGCAACTGTTATGATTCCACTCTGAAACATACTAATGGGAAATATGCAAATCCTTATTTAACAATATTGAGCATAATGTCACGTGACTGTCTATATATCGATTGCAAGTTATAGTTTGGCTACATGTATAAGTATTTAAATATCGGAACTTATTTTAGTATGGTTTACATTTATACATGTCTGTACTTTTAATATCTATTAGCTAAATTTATTGGAAAGTTATAGCAGGATGAGAGAAAGTCAACTAGTATTGACAGCCACACGGTCCCTAGTCTTGTTGTATAAAGGTGAACTTGCCCGGGACGGTCATAACTTTAGCCATTCACCGCCGATTCTAACATACCAAGATTAAAAATTTAAAAAAAGATCACTAATTCAAAACCGCCTATTTTCTTGTTGCACTAATCCGTAAACGATATTGCCCGGTTATCTCAGATGCGTAATTGAAATTGCTCTGTGTACACACGTGGCACTGGCGCTTGACCAGCCGCCCCACCCCCTGTCAACCCTTACTAATATGCCTATTTTTTTGGTAAAAATGGTGTCAAGTTACTAATATTATTCCATTCTATCAAAATATGCGAAAATACACCGTCAAAATCGTAGTCTAAAATAAATTATATAAATTCAATGTATATAATTGAATAATGGTCAGGAACGGCTCAAGACCCTACCCCGGTTCGAGAGGCTGTTTTTCCTTCAATACGGAGGGTTCCAGCCTGACAGCTGTTTGGTTCAATGCAACAGGGTCTGGTCTAACAGTAAATGTCAAAAAGTCTCACCAAAAGCTCGAAATACGCGTAATATTCAACAGAAAACGGCCTCCGAAATGCAGGTTATTTTTTTTTCATAGATTCTTCTCCACCGTGCGACTTCCGGAAATCCCCGACGCTTTTGTTCGGAGCGTTCTGATTGGTAGAACTATCGACTTAGTCCGGGAAATACTTTGCACACAAATCGTTCGAGCAATCAGAACGCTCCAGGGTAGGGATTTTTGCGGCTTAAAGATAAGAATGGTATGTACCCGTGTTAAAGGTCCATAATAAAACAATATCATTACACCTATCGATATATATTTTAATTCCTCGCCAGTTTTACGCTGTCCTTAAAGTATTGCAAAAATGTTCCTTGGGCGGGGTATTTGCAACAACAAAAAAGGAGTTTTTCTTGGAATGTTGAATTATTAAAAACAATAATAGACCATATACTCAAAAACACTATGTTAAAAAAATATTTTGCATATATTGTGATTTCATGTAGCACACAACTCGGGTAAACACGTTTGCATCCATTCAAAATACTGACGATCATATTTAGCAAAGGTAGCGTGTGCAAAATCTTAGCAATTTATCTAACTACAATATGTTGTTGAGTACTGAAAGGAAACGCAAACTTCAAGAAATTCGAGAAAGACTCACATCATGTCTACTTTCGGTTTCAATGGCAAATCTGTTTTCTGTATCTGTTCAAAACTCAACATTTCCACAAAATATTGTAGATTAGCATATACCTATGTCAGGTATGAGTTGTTTTGGTATATTGTCCATCAATTTCAGAATTTTCATGCAAACGGGTTTTCATTTGATTTAGTATGAGCTTGATAGTTAGAGCATAACTTATTTTGAACTGAGCGTGCAAACGTTAATACATTGTTGTAATATGATGATTATGTTTAATCGTGCTATACATTTATGCTATACCCCTGTGCTGACTATAATATCATTTATCTTTACAATATATTCATGCATGCTTAAACCGCACAGAGTCAGTTCTACTCTTGCAATCGCACAGTTAACATCATGCTATAATAAAGTGTTATTATACTGTTGAATACTCTTGGAGTCATTCTTTGCCTACCACAACGCCAAACTGACACATGGTGTCAGAAGTTTTTGATGATTGAATTAGATTCATTAATCTACATTCACTAGTGCTCAAAATGGAGTTAACTGGTGTGCCAATGCCTAAGATGGACTGGGCATCATCAAATTTGCCTGAGGTATGGACTCAATTCCAGGACCACACTGCACTTATTTTCGCAGGTCCGCTGAGGGAAAAAGAAGAAGCAGAAAAATGCATGTATCTGCTGTTATGGATTGGCCAGAAAGGGCGTGAAATTCATAAATCATGGAATTTGTCAGCTGAACAAAACAAGAAGCTTGACATTCTATATAAGCGCTTCTGGGAATACGTACAGCCAAAGTTGAACTCTGTGTTTAAGAGATACCAGTTTAACAACATGGTACAAGGTGACTTATCCATAGAGGACTTCACCGCAAAATTGAGAATTGCAGCGAATGACTGCAAATTTCCCAACACTGATGAAATGATAAGGGACAGACTTGTTTTTGGTGTAACTTCCTCGAAGATAAGGGAAAAACTTATCAACGAAGGCGATAGTTTGACTTTGGAAAAAGCTGTCCAAATAGCTCAAAGCCACGATTATGCTCAATGGCAGCTCCGCCAAATGAACAATAATAGTTCAGTTTCGGCAATCGGGAAGAGCAGCCAAGGTCAAGCCTATGCACACAAGAAAAAGCGCAACAATGCAAAAAAGAAGCCAGATTTCACATCAAAAGGTGAAGATAAACCACCCATGGACAGTAAATGTGGAAATTGTGGACAATTTAATCATCAAAATGATCGCTGTCCGGCAAAGGGGAAACGATGTAACTTTTATAAAAAGTTCAACCACTATGAGAAAGTTTGCAGACAGAAGAACAAGAAGGTGCCCGATCTGAAAACGGATGATAAGGATTATAAAAGTGACTGTGACAGTGATAATTTTGAAGTGGATACTATTAAGGATATAACACTAACGAATCAGGTATTTGCTGATATTCAGGTTGGTCCCAAGCGTCAGCCCATATCCTTCAAGATAGATACAGGAGCTTCGTGTAATATTCTTACAGAAGCAAACCTGCAAAGCCTTCACATTAAAGCCCCTCTTGTAAAAGCTCACTGCAACCTCACAGCTTACAATGGCGCCAAGTTAGATGTACTTGGTAAAATCATTCTACCGTGTAGATATAAGTCCATTTCAAAAAAATGTTGAATTTTACATTGTTCGCACAGATAGATACTGCATTGTTGGACTACAGACATGCCTTAAGTTTAATCTTATCAAGATTATCATGGCATTAGACGAAACATCTACACCCTTGTCAAAAACACAGGTGTTGTCAGAATTTCGTGACTTATTTCATGGCATAGGTAGACTACCAGGTCAATGCACTCTTAAGGTAGACCCATCCTATCCACCAGTGGTGCACCCACCAAGGCGTGTTCCAGTAGCTATTCAAGACAAAGTTAAGAATGAGCTTCAAAACATGGTCAATGCAGGAATCATTGTTAAGGTTAACAAACCGACAAAATGGGTTAACTCAATGGTAGTTGTTAACAAGCCAGGTTCTGACAAGGTCAGAATATGTCTCGACCCAAAAGATCTCAATAAGGCGATATCGCGACCTCATTATCCAATGAGAACGTTGGATGATATTTTGCCTCAGTTGTCAAATGCAAAGATTTTCACCAAACTAGACTGTAAGTCAGGTTATTGGTCTATGGTTCTAGATGAAGAATCATCTTACCTCACAACCTTCAACACCCCACAAGGTAGATACCGTTATGTTCGAACACCTTTTGGTTTGGTCAACAGTCAGGATGACTTCCAACAGCGCATGGATGAGTGTTTGGAAGGTCTTGATGGTTGTGCAGTCATAGTTGATGACATTATTATCTGGGGTCACACCAAAGAAGAGCATGATAAAAATTTAAGAAATGTCCTTCAGAGATGCAGACAAAAAGGCATTCGTCTTAACAAGGACAAGCTTGAAGTAGGTGTATCGGAAATCCGATATTTTGGTCACATTATCTCTTCCGAAGGTCTCAAGCCCGATCCCGAGAAAGTTTCAGCGATTCTTGATATGGATTCCCCAAAAGACAAGTCTGAACTTGAAACAATTTTAGGCATGATAGTCTATCTATCAAAATTCGCCCCAAATCTCTCCGAGATTGTTTATCCATTAAGGCAAGTTCTTAAGAAGGATGTTCTCTTTTACTGGGAAGAACCTCAGCAAACAGCATTCGAGGAGGTGAAAAAAATCCTCACACAGATACCAGTATTAACTTTCTATGATCCAAAGAAGCCTCTTGTTTTGCAATGTGATAGCTCCAAATATGGTCTTGGTGTTACTTTGTTGCAAGATGGTAAGCCGATTGCATATGCAAGCAAATCACTTACTCCATCCGAGGTTAATTGGGCCCAAATAGAAAAAGAATTGTTTGCAGTTCTTTTTGGCATGACACGTTTCAGACAATATGTGTATGGTCGGCAGGTTTTAGTCCAAACCGACCATTTGCCTCTCATTTCTATAATGAAAAAGCCTGTACACGTTGCACCACCCAGGTTACAGCGCATGATGCTTCAGCTTCAAGGTTATGACTTTCAACTGGAACATAAAGCTGGCACACAAATTCCTTTAGCAGATGCGCTATCAAGGAAGTTTCTGCCAGACACATGTCCTGAACTCTCAGAAAAGGCCAATTTTCATGTACATTTTGTTACCACGTCTTTACCCTACAGTGACAGAAAATTTCAGGAGATTAGGTCTCATACACAACAAGATGAAGAGTTACAGCTTCTGAAAGATGTAATTCTTACAGGATGGCCACACAATCGAAAAGATTGCCCCTCCCAGTTATTCGATTACTGGAATTTCAGAGATGAGTTAACAGTCAATGATGACATTATCATGAAAGGTCAACGTTTACTCATACCTGCAAAGTTAAGGCCAGAGATGCTAGAAATCCTTCACTCAGGTCATTTTGGTACAGAAAAGTGTTTACGTAGAGCACGTGACACAATGTTTTGGCCAAGAATCACGGCAGACATAACAAATAAAGTTGCCAAATGTGATGTTTGTCTTGAGCACCGAAGTTCAAATCCCAAAGAACCTTTGATACCGCATGAATTGCCAGACCGTCCTTGGCAAAATGTTGCCACAGATGTATTCACACTACAAGGTCAAGATTACTTGCTCATAGTTGACTACTATAGTCATTACTTTGAATATGCTAAATTGTCAAATACAACCAGTTCTGTTGTCATTAAGCAAATGAAACAATGGTTTGCAAGACACGGTATCCCTGAGAAGCTAGTCTCAGATGGAGCTAGTTATTACACATCTCAGCAGTTCAAAGATTTTGCAACTACTTGGGATTTTGCACATATATTCTCATCACCTCACTATCCGCAGTCAAACGGATTGGCAGAGTCATATGTTAAGATTGTTAAAAGGATTCTCAAAAAATCCAAACAGTCAGGGAAAGATCCGGTTATGGCATTACTTGAATACCGTGCCACTCCTCTAAACATATGTTACTCACCAGCAGAATTGCTAATGGGAAGGAAAATAAGATCATTCTTACCAATTTCTCCCAAACAACTCATTCCTAAAGCTCCAGAACCCGAGCAGGTCAAGCAACTACTTTCTTCACAGAAAGACTTGCAAAAGAGCTATTATGATAAAACAGCTACACCCCTGAAAACTCTTTCAATAGGTGAACCTGTTAGAATTCATCAAGATACGTGGAAACCTGCCACTGTTGTGCAAAAACACAATGACCGTTCATACACAGTACAAACACCTGAAGGTGCTGAGTATTGTAGAAACAGGCGTCATTTGCTAAAGACAAACGAACATCCGCATCCTGAAATTCTCCCAGATTTTTCCATACCTTAAACACCAGATATTAACGAACCACCACAGTTAATAAATGTAAACCCCTGTGAACCTCAGCCTACCCAGCCAAAAGATCCCCGGGCAAAACCTGAATCATCATTTTCAGCTAGATCTGAAGACAAGAGCAAACCTTATATTTCTAGATATGGCAGAACAGTTACACCCAAAATAATTGAATCAATGTGAGAATAATCAGTATCCGTGATAATGCAAGATTAAAATGTCATTTATTTCCTCTGTTATGGAAACAACAGAACAGCGCTAGCCTAATTATTTGTTTATCTCTCAACAATTGTTTTGTGACATTTATAATCTGGATATTAACCTAACCCATGGATGATAACAAGACATTCTACATCAGTGAAATATGATATGCCTGGACATTAACCACAGGAAGAATTTCATTCACAAATAAACGTTTACATTAAAGCAGCTTTGTTTATTAAAGTTTGTTTATTTTCAAAAAAAGGGAGATGTTGTAATATGATGATTATGTTTAATCGTGCTATACATTTATGCTATACCCCTGTGCTGACTATAATATCATTTATCTTTTCAATATATTCATGCATGCTTAAACCGCACAGAGTCAGTTCTACTCTTGCAATCGCACAGTTAACATCATGCTTTAATAAAGTGTTATTATACTGTTGAATACTCTTGGAGTCATTCTTTGCCTACCACAACGCCAAACTGACACATACATCCAAAGATAAAAACAGTTCTTCGGTAAAATCTAGGTGGCAATGATTATTTTCCCCAAAATTCATTTTTTGAAATTTGAGCAAGTGTTCACCATTTACAATGTTTGTCTCCCTTAAAAAAACAAGAGTACAATATGAACAATATACTCAACATTTTGTAAAATGACCCTGTGCAATTCGGCGTAAATTTAAGATACCTAACCAAAGTACCTTTTGCGGAAAATCGGTAGGGATGACAGCTATTGGCTATATTCTTTTCTGAATCTGCTGTTTCAGCTGGTTTGAATGCAACCATTTCTGGGAGTTGTCGGTTGGACATTAATATTGTGCAATATTTTGGGTTTCGTGATTTTTGCCTCGGCCGACTGTGCAAAAGTGATGCTTGGACTGTGTTTCAGTGTTCCTTGGATTTTTTCAGGAGTTCTTCATAGCCTGAATTTGTGTTGCATGAGTAGCTTATAGCCATAGGTTTACACTAATCACTGATTTCTGTTTCAGGTTGTTGTTGTGGATTGCTTTCATAGACTAGGTACAGAGTGTGTGTCGGAAACTGTGAAATTAGGACCGGTTACTGTGGTCCGCCACCTTAAATCAAAACATTTATTTATCAGTTTAAGTGCTTGTTATACTTTTTGCTAACATGATGCCCACGCAATTGTCCTAGCGCGAAATACGCGAAAATATAACATGATACCAGCTTTATTGTACTGGCGCGAAATACGCGAAAATATAACATGATGCCCACGCAATTGACCTAGCGCGAAATACGCGAAAATACAACATGATAACTAAGCCACTACTTGCGCGAAATACGCGAAAATATAACATGATAACATCCTTATTGTACTAGCGCGAAATACGCAAAAATATAACATGATGCCAGCGTTATTGTACTAGCGCGAAATACGCAAAAATATAACATGATACCAGCGTTATTGGACTAAAGCGAAATACGCGAAAATATAACATGATACCAGCGTTATTGTACAAGCGCGAAATACGCGAAAATATAACATGATACCGCTCCATTTTCCTTACGCGAAATAGGCAAAAAATATACCTAGATACCTGCGCCTTTTTGTTGTTGTTTTTTTCTCATAAATACCTGCGCCATTGTCCTAGCGCAAAATAGGCGAAAATATAACGTTACCCGCGCCATTGTCCTAGCGCGAAATAGGCGAAAATATAAGATGATACAGTACCCGCGCCATTGTCCTAGTGCGAAATACGCGAAAATATAACGAATACCGCACAATTGTACTAGCACGAAATACGCGAAAATATAACCGATACCCGCGAAATTGTCCTAGCGCGAAATAGGCGAAAATACAACATGATATCGCGCTATTGGCCTAGAGACCCTTATTATTGATGACAACAATTTGGATTATAAACGGAGTCCATAAGTCCATCGGCTTCTGCTTTACGTGAAATATATGGTGATACTAGTCATTTTTACAATGAAACAATGAAACATTTGTCCAAACAGAAGTTAAATAAAATAAATAATCTGTTTAACTAAATCTGTAGAAATTAATCAAGGAATAATACAGTTCTAATGTATTCAATTTTAGTACTTCATTTTATGTTAAATTGGAAACTTTCTGAAGTCATATAATAAAGATTTGTGGAGCCTGACGCTGTGAGTTTACATGTATATATCGTGTACTGAAGTTGGCACAGGAAAACTTCAGTGGTCTGATAGAATTCGAGTTAACTTAACCGGCTTGATTTGCTTTTTAATAACTTAACATTTTCTTATGTTTCGTTTTTAGTACATACCGGTATATTCATGTCGGAAGTAAAAAAAAAACAACAATACATAAGACAGCTCGAAACACGGCTGCTGAAGCCGGATATTCACAAACCAGCCTAAATACTTTCGGGATGCGAGCAAGGAAAATTAAATCTACCAATCAAATATCCGAGTCAAGGACATCACGTAGAAAAAATAAATCCAATGTTAGCTTAAACCCCAATGGGTGTATTCGATTGAGTTAGTTACTACCGGTATTTCTGTTGACTTGTTTCTTGTTAAAAGTTTATAATTTTAGGAAGTTCTAGAAGTTTCATACGTTCAAATCCGAATTTTATGAATTTTTGAAATCGCACAGATTGGATGTTGTCATCGGTAACCTATCTGACTGGGGTTAAACTACCTAGTATGTGTAATTAATAAAATTATTTAGAAGTCCTACATATGTAGTCAATCAGAAGATATGAACCTTCATATTCTTCAGCGATTTTGTTCAGTAGAACTCTATTCTATTTTCTATTTTACAAAGAACAAAATAGATCAATCTAATTTTAACTGCGCATGCGCGTGGTTACAAATGCAGTGCGACTTTTAAGTCGGATAGAGTCTATTAAGACATTGCGCTCGTTTTGGCCTCTATTTTCTTTAGAAAAGCCTTAATAGACTCTATCATTTACAAATAATATAATGTATAATTTCACAACAGTTTTAATAAATACAACACATACTTAATGATCACGCCCAAACTCAAATAGTTGTCGTCACAGTGTGTCGTTAAAAACATAATTATACTTTACATAGTTACGTTCCAATAATTCAGAGGAGAAAATATAACATACTTGCATAGTATGTCTTCAAAAAGTACGGTAAGTCGTAAATGTCGTAAATGTGAGCAACCTTTGAGCCGCCATGTTTATAAATAAGGAGATTTGACATAAACTGATTATTTGGTCTATATATTACCAAATTGGAATCAATATTGGTTTGTCTATCAACTGACCCATTGTCCGATATTTGAACGATAGCCTGGGCATCACGTGTAGTATTCCTACTATACCTTACCTTCCTTTTATCTGATGTCAATCGGGCAATGAGATAAAAACAATAAGATTGGGGACCAGTCTTGATACTCTAGCTTATGATTGGTCAGTTTGGAAACCGATCTAAGTTTTAACCAATCAGCTACTTGAGATTGGTAACTGGTTCCCTGTCTCAGCATTGTGATATAGTACCAAGGCTATCAATTCTTCATACAACGAGCAAGTCAGTGGCAAGTTACCGTTATTATCTTGTTTGTTTTCTCTGATTGTTAACATAAAACAAATACTTTACGAAAAATGATCTAAATAAGGTTGAGTTTGGCTAAAGTTGATGTTATAGAAAAAACTTACATAAACATAAACCGACGTATATCCGGCATGTGCATACATACTTGTAGTAACGCACCTTTCTCTTGTAAGGAAACAAAAATGGTTTGATTGAAAATGATTGAACATTTCAAAATAACATAAAAAAAGAGACAAATATTAAGCGTTATTTTTTACGCCACGAGTGGACATCGTTCCGGAATGGTGCCAAATAAGGAGAGAACGGAGGATAGCTTGTGGTCCTTATATCAAGATTTTGTCACTTCCGTCGTGTAGAGTAAAGCGTTATACCGGTGGAGGATAAATTTTTTAAGGGCAATCTCCCGAACGCACGTCGTAAACCCATTAAAATCAGTCATTGGTTACGTACATGCAACCCATAGGCATTAAATGATACATAATACAGTAATTCATACCATAGAATAGAAATAATGTTAGTCTTAAGGACGTTTTTATGAATATTGATGGTTCAAATGCATGCTGTTATGTCGCTTAATGACGTCGCTGTCCGCAGCCCTTGAAATGAATGAGATTTTTGAAGCCGGATTAGTGTGATTATATATTCGTATTAAAGGATTTCAGACAATAACGCCTACATATTATTCAACTCGTATGTTTGATGAATTGTTGGATTCATTTACTTGTGTCTAGTTTACTACTGGGGGAATTCAGATTATAAATGCATAGATCTACTTTCTTAAGAAAACAACAAAACTTAAAGAGCACACAGCACTGAATTCGACAATTTATAAACATAAAATCCCCCAAATATAATTTAATTGTAATTTAAACATGGTAACATTTCTTTGTATGAGGTGCGTTACGTGAAAAGTTGTTTTTGGATAGCTGACGTCAATCCTAGAAATTACGTCATTAAGTTGAGCAGACGAAATTGCAGATTAGGCATTATGCAGTAAATATAGCTGTATACAGTCAACATGTGTAATAAAATCTCATACTCGTAGTTACCAGAAAATAACAGATCAGATCAGTCACACTTCGTTATTTCGGGCCCGAGGAATAAGTATACCAATTGTAAGCTCTTTCCAAATATAGTAACAACTACAATTTCTAAAAATATTACAGACAACATATTTTACCGGACTTGCCCCATATCAATTAATCTTAAATCTAAAATATGATTTGCATCATTAACAAAACAGACATATCTACAACGAAAAGTTATACAGTACTTCTTGTCAATATTGCAATACATAAATCAAGCTTGTTTAAATGTTCGGTCAATATTCGGTATGTGGAACCATATCAACCAGCTGTCTGACCGTAAAGCCTCAGTTGACGTCAAGCCCTTGACGTCACGACAGTTACGCTATACTATTGGTTTCTCTCGGACACACTTATTGTAGGCTCAACCGTCTGAAAATCGCTTAAGCCTCTTCAAGACGAGCCCCCTCCAGCTCCACTCCACCCCCACCCCTGACAGAATAGTTTCTTGGTGCCTGTGTAGTCATCTTAAAGAAATGCGTTGAAATTTTACTAAGATATTTACACACGTTTAGTATGGTCTGAATTTCAAGTCAGTCATACGACACCAATTTTTCGTAATTACATTCAAGTTTGAAAATAAAATTATTGCTTTATATTCAATATTAAGATACAGCACCATTCGCTATTCTCGTAACGTTAACATATTCCTGCAATCTTTAATATGCCGAACAGATCACAGGAGACTAGAAACCAGTCTCCAATCCCAAGCAGCTGATTGGTTGAAACTGATCCATGATCAACAACTGACCAATCAGAAAGTACAATGTGTAGACTGGTCTCCAATCGTTGACACAGACCGCATGCCACATGCTGATCGCCATCTAATCAAGTTAAAAATAGATCAAAAGTATACCGTTCAAGCTAGGCCAATATTAGATATTGTTATTTTATTTTATTCAAGGTTCAGATAAATATGGCTTCCAAATAAGCAGCTCAGTAACAAACGCAGCTTGTGAACATCACCATCATAGTAAATAACTCGTTCAGAGGATCTGCTGTAACAGTTTATGTATATTTTAACTTCCGTTCTATTTCAAAAGATCTACATGTTAGCCAATCTTTTCTTATCATCTATTTTTTAATTCATGGACGCGGACATCGATGGACGGATGTACGTGAAGTTGGCAGCCTGGCAGAGTGAAGTTGGCAGCCTGGCAACGTGAAGTTAGCAGCCTGTCAAACTGACAATGTGAAGTTAGCAGCATAACAGCCTGGCAGCGTGAAGTTAGCAGCCTGTCAGCATGACAACTTTAAGTTAGCAGCCTAACAGTCTGGCATCATGAAGTTTAAGGCTCGTTGAATATAGAACGTGATTATTTAACTGACATATCATTATTCTATATAGCTCTATAGTTCATGCTTTAATTTTTTTGAAAATAACCAAAAGACTTAAATTGTGAAAAAAGACAAAATGAGTAATCTCTATACAATTGATATAATTTGTATACTTTCACGAAAATAATGTCATTTGTGGTTATTTTATTTTAAAAATCTCATAAAACGTGATTTATTTTAATTTTTAGAAGCGTTCTTTTAGTCGCCAGAAAACTATTAGTTTTGTCTCGATAATCATCATTTCAAGACATACTATTCTAATATCCATAACACACGATAATTGATTTATGCTGCCATGATGCTAGGATGAGAACTCAGTCTCACTATGTTCTTCTCGAATGTTGAAAAACTGAGTCTAATTAAAGTATGTGTATGCCAGAACAATGTTTTATCTCTCATACCGGCTAGGTTTTTAGTTGTTTTTTTCCTAGAACTGTCTAAACACGCTAGATATCAGAACCATGTGCCTGAAATGTACCGGATATTAACGTATTTAACACTGGCATTTCAACGGAATTAATGTCTTTAACGTAATGGTTTGACACGGTGAGGAAACCATTGTGACTGTTCAAAGTTAAAAATAGGTTTATGGAAATGAAAAATCGATGTGCACCCCCCCCCCCCCCCCGCCCTCTCCATCGATGTGTTCTTCATCATTTGGTAAATTCACTCAATTTTCCATTTTAACTAAATAAAACAATCCAAATAGCCCGTACAGCTCTGGAATCAGTATTGACTGACACTTTATTTCCATATCAAATTCAACATTTAACACGTATTATTTTATTTGTCAAAACATTCATACTTGCATCCTAATGAAGTTTTATAAATGCCTGTTCACGTATTAGTACGAAAGTATAAAGTGTTTTTAAAAATCAAAAAATTATCATATAAACTGTAGAAACCACAAAGTAAAGTTGATGTGCATGCAATATTCTAACATTGACAACGCAAGATTGGAAAATATTCAAAGTCAGTCGTTGTTATAGTGTTGCAAACACAGTAACTTACACTCAAAACAGGTCCTTAAATGTACAGGTGTTAAAAACTTCGACGAAACTCTCTCCTTTTCGGTTATTTTAGGCATTATAAAATGGTACAATTAATATCAACCCAAACTGAGACACTGAAGTATTCCATAATGAACTGTGATTAGGAAGCTTTAAGACAAGAATTGCTTTCTCTTAGAACCATTTCCATTCACTCCATACTTTCCTTAACATTCCGTGTATAAATAACAACATTTATAAAATTAAATATAAAACATGCAATGATGCACTTGATTCTTCTTTTGAACAAGCATCTCTTATATGATCCAATCAATGGAACAAAGAGCAGGACATATTTGTATATGGAAACCTTCAGCGAACGGACGGAAGGAAGGATGCGGCGTCCTAAAAAAAAGACATGGATGAAAACTTCTTACAATGAAAGTCGAAATAGATTCCTTTTACCTAAAATTTTGAAGCGGTTAATGCTGACAGATCCAAACTGTTTACCTTTACGCGCCCTCTCCGCCAGTTTCCTTCCTTCAGGTGGGGTCCGCCGCTGGTTTAATTCTTAGAACAAATAGAACAACAAGAAATATTTAGAGATATACGTACCTATGATAAAATGCTGCGTCAACAAGAGTTAATTCCTCTTATGTAATAAAACTTTGTAAATAAACAATTCATTACACGGTTCTGTTATACAGTTTCATCAAAGTTTAAGTCATGGGTGGTTCAAACATGTCAAAATCCTTACAAATTGTGTTTTCCTTGTTGTGCACTGATAACGTATTTCTGTCCCTTGCTTATCACTAAACAACATAAACACTTGTAATTTTATTTCTTCTTTTATTTATTCTTAGAAAGTTTTATCTTTTCAAAATTGATCAATAATGATGCGCACATTTTATCATTGATACTATGTATTTAAGAAACTGAAACACTCTGCGCATGTTTTAAGGAAACCCCGCCTCTCGTCAATTTGACTGTTCGACTACGCATGTCCCTACTTCACAGATAACGAATGAATAAGAGTCAATTCGTCAATCAACCCACGTGCTTAACAAATTTAACTTTAACCAAATTGCTAGTCGTACCAGATAGGTTTATGTGAAAGTAGTTCAAGACCTTTGTATGTGTGCTTTTTATAGGTTTAATGGTGTATATGTCTTTGTCTATTTTTTTATATGCAGAACGTGTTAACGGTAAATACGTGTATTGGAGCGGAGGTAGAACATGTACAATCAGCTTCAATAATTTATCTTTCGTATTGTACCTAGTATTTAATGTCAGAAACACAACATTAGTGCACGTTTCCGACGGTAGGACAATTCTAGTATATACGCCACATTTTTCTCACATTTAAATAGGTTTCTCAATCATTACGTGATACCTTAATAAAAACCAACAGTAGTTTTTCATCTTTTCCTGAATGTGTACACAATACAGCGCAAACATTTATTAACTTTTTATTAACAAGAAATCAACTACTTTTCTTGTTACGCCGATGCCAGGGTTAAGAATATTCCTGTAACTAAATATTTCTGACATAAATCGACAATGTGATTCATATATCAGGCTGCCTTAACAATTAAATGTTGTTAAATGTTGTTTAACAATATTTGTATGATTTTCAGCCAGTTGCTTAACGTCCATGTTCAAAACTTATTGTCAGCGTTTACTTCTTATGCGTCATCTTGCATTTTGTATTGTTTTTAACGAAATACATTGTCCGCGTAAAAGGTGTTCTTACACGTACTCGAAATACATTGTCCGTGTAAAAGCTGTTCTAACACACGTACAGTGTCCCTGTACATGTCGCTGTAAAACAAAAAAATCTGCTATGCGTAAACATCATTTATTAAAGAGAAAATTTCCGCACAAAACTCTTTATTAACAGAACAACGTTCACCGGAGCGACTTAAGTGTGCAAGCGCTAGGGACGGTAATGTGCAAACACAGAATTTAATGTACTTGTACAAACAGACACTAACTGTGGAGCTTCTTTTTGAAAAAATAAACTCAATTTAAAACGGTCCGCACGCGTGTCACTTCTATGTAGGTCTTAAAGCACAAAGTGAAATGCTATACTCTTTAAACGTTTCCTTCTTACACATGTAAGGGCTAAAAAGCGTAAACGTCCAGTGGTAAAGTGGTACAGCGCTCGCTTAGGGATCGAGGGGTCCCAGGTTCGAGCTCCAGTCCGGTCGCTAATTTCCTTGAGCAAGAAATTAAGCCTTCATTGCTTCTTCCCACCAAGGTGTATTTGGGTGCCTGGGTACCTGTGAGGAATATAAGCCAATGTTCCGTGGATGCCTGTGGCGTACACTGTTAACGGACGACATATGATATCCAGTGATCGTGGGGGTGGGTAAATGTTAAAGTCGGTTGAATACCTTCTTTAAATTCCCGGCTATTTCTGCACTATTGTACAATAGCCCCTCAAAACACCGAAAACGAAAGTTGAATGGCTGACGTCAGTTCACACCACAGGTAATGTTTCAACTGATATCCGTCATAGCTTTCTTGTTTTGAGGGGCTATTTCCTGTGAACGATGTACAAAAGTGATCAGCGGATTAAACTTTAACACAAACTTTGCCCTTGACGGTAGATTTGGTATATTTGGTCCATGTTGTACATCATGATGATAAAAACGTTTTAAAATCAGAAATAGTATCCCCAAACATTATTAATCATGCATGATTTAGAATCAAAATTACTGGGATTGATGAGAAAATACCTGTCAAAATCTTAACATCAATAACTTGTGACTTCCGACTTTGCAATGTGTGGATACTATCGCACTTAATTATTTAATTGTCACGATTGAAAACACGGTACTGTGAAATCATTAATTTTCGTAAGGTACTAATTTTGGTCGATTTCGTGCTAAGATCAATCCACGAATTTAAAGCTACAACGAAATAAAATATTACATTAACTTGTTTGTAAACATACATTCAACAAAAGTTCTAATTGGTCATTCATTGTATATGATTACAATGTATGCTAATTTCGTTTCTTCCCCACGTCAAAAGAATTTGTGGAAATAACTGTTTTGTCTAGAAATCAATTATGTAATGTCTTTTTAATCTTTATTCATTGTTTTCTAAAACAAATCCAATACTATTTACTTACAGCGCTGGGTCAAAATTTTAACAGTCTTTTAATTAATTAAAAGGGAGGTAATTTTAAAACTGGATACTCTGAAAGGGGTTTATTTAAACAAATGTGCTATAGATTAATCATGTTTTCTGTTTTTCCTACTAATGAGGGGTCCTGCAAAAACAAAACAAGGAATTAAGAGCAATTGTCTGTGTGCTTGACCTTTTTATGCAAGAAATGCATTTTTAGCAATATTAAGGATTACTCTTGCCAAACTGTTCCAAAGTAAATTATTACAAAATTAAAGCTTAAGTTGAAGACTGATGTTGGCATATGATCATAAATAAAGAGTGAATTCAATGTCTTTCTAATAAAAAATTACGGATAAAAAGTGACCAATTAGAACTTTTGTTGAGTGTATTTTGAAAAATTACAAAAAAACACATAATATTTAAAAACCACGAAGTTTGAGATCACAAAAATAAATGCATTCACTTAAAATAACTTGGGTTAACAGAACGATAAAAGGAAATAGTCCTTAGATAAAAAAATCATTACTCCGGCGAGATTTAAACCAATGATTGCTGGATTTCAGGCAATTACCCAAACCACATATGATATACAAGTATGCTTCCTTCCGATTCAATATTGCCATATTGAAGTGTTTAAATCAGGACAATGTTCGATGGAGAGCTCATTTTTAAGCACAATAAGTCTTTTTCCAATGTACTGGATACAACTTTAAAAAAGACATCTGAAAAAAATACATTTAGTCTCCTGAGCCAATACCGCAAATTTTAAACTGAGAATGGAAGGCTCAAGCACATGATACATTAGGTTGAAATAAAAACTAAACTGGTCTCCGATCTCAGTTTTATAATAGTGTTTAAACAGATGTCTTGATATTTCAACAATAAGGGTTGTCTACGTGTTAACAAGCTAGCATCCGGTTTACGAGTGGCTACTCGTTTTACTTCTCAACAGCTTACTGTTCCTTGTTTATTTGACCGAATTGAGGACATGGACAATTACACACTAAACTTTTAATTGCCTTGACTAATTTTTCATCAAGATAGCCGCCCTCTCCACTACAAGCGTTCTTAATACAAACGCAGTCCATTTTTTCATAGAAAATCTTTTTATTGTCATAACATACTCATCAGTGTATGTGTCCAAAAATCCTAATAACATGCCTCTAACACTAACGATTCCTTGAAAGTTTATCATTAATCAGCAATGAGTTTTTAAATAACTAAACGTTTGTTGTTGTTTTTTTATTTCATGTTGCATGACAAGATGGTTTTTAATTAATGTTCTCTACACATATTAATTAACATTTAAAGCTGAGGAACATTTAATAACCTTAGTGAGGACGGGTATATTGTTTGTTTAGATTAAAGAGATAATACAATGAAAATAGTTACCATAGCTGAGGCTAATTACTTGTAAATAGACCACCGGGTGTTCCTACTCGGGCTACTCAGACAATGTCTGACACTAAATAGTCCCAAATTTTGCCTTTTGGGGGGAATTAAATGGCTTATATGGCCTGAAAGGAACATGTTTAGTAAATGACATGCTACTAAAAAGGCCCTGGTTTTAGGATGGCATAATTATTATGTAAAACAGTTTTGAAGTTCACACAGAAGTGAAAAAAAACAACAACAGACCAGCTGTTTCAAGGTGTTAAATCTCTGTTAATTGATACATGACCCTACTTTTCTTGCTGGAATTGGACAGAAGAAACACTTAGCTTCAAAAATATGTTAAGTTAGCCCTTTATCAAATGGTACCACTATGATTGCCAGCCTTTTGAAACATGTCATGTTTACTATAGTTTACATAGGGAGGTATATTCACAGGTCTTACACTTCGAGTTGCATTTGAAACAACGATAATAATGTTTAATAATCCTATTAAATTGAACGATTAAACCGAGGAAAATTTCCACACCGATTTTCTTCTTTCATGAAATAATCAATTATGGAAGAAGCGGAAGTCATGAATGCTATTCACACGGCTTACGTGGTTTTGATATTATCATAGTAAATTCTTGTCGTATATCCGATTAACCGATGGAGGTGGGGTGGGGGTTGGTGGGGGGTGGGGTGAGACTGGAAAGATATTCATAATAATTTAAAAAAAAAACAACCAATCAGAAAGCAAGATTCTTAAAACATTCATTCAGGGTCGCATGGTGAGCTAAAAACGTTATTTCAGCGGAAGTGAATGCGATTCTACATAAAACACGACTTCAGTAAAATATGTATATCATATGCACTTGTCAACACTCTCAAAATTGTTGGATTGCTGTTCAGAACGCTTCGGCGATTACGGTAATCATCACGTACTTTTGCGAATATGTTGGCAACAATAAGTTAGTCACTCAAGCACGTGTAAATTACTGGTTGTTAGATCCTGATAGCGTAGCGCTTGCCAGAAGATGATTTTTATCAAACTGTATTTATGCCACAGCAAAAAGCTTCAGTTGAAATTTTCTATTCCTCACCTCAATTAATAAATGTAAATAGGCCTAATATTTAACTTTTCAGAGAAATAACCCAAACTTTTCATCAAACAAACATAAAATACTGCTGAACGTATTAATGAGACATCTTTATCGTTCAAGAACTACAATATTTCACAAACTCTAGGCAGTAGGCACGTTTGAACATTCTACAGTCCAGAAATACACTTAATAAATTAACGCTAAACGAACTTTGTAACGCAGGAAATTTTTACTCACGTTAAGATTTTGGGGTAGTTTTTATTCTGTTTAGTACGTTATAAATTCTGATATAGTCATACACAACTGATTTTACAGCTTACTCTGCAAAACCAGTTCATCCTATCCGTGTTCTCAAGCTATGAGTAAAATTATTGTCAAACTATAAATCTAAAGAGCTAACATCCGTTTTCTTTTAACTTATCACCATACAAGTAGTCCGAACTAAAGTGTTTCCGATGAAACAAACAGAATTATTGAAAATACCACTCAGCACACTTTTTTTCCTTGATTAGTGTTTCATTAAGGTTCCGCAAAGATTGCAAATGGCGAAAAGTGGCTAAATTTTCAAAATTGAATTTTGGGGGAAATACTTATTGCCACCTAGATTTTAGTAAATAAATGTATTTAGCTATGGATGTAGTAAATGTTTGCAAGCTTAATTTAGTCTAATTCATGTTCTAATTACTAAGCACATACTAAAACAAAAGAAAAACCGTTTGCATGAGAACTCTGAAACTCATGAACAATATTCCAATGCAACTTATTCCTGAAATAAGTATATGCTGGTCTACAATGTTTAGTGCCCATTCGTCAAAATAATGAAAGGGTTTTCAAGAAATTCAAGGAAATCTTACTTCCTGGTTCAAAGTGAAAGGGAAAGTACTTTCACTTTGAACCAGGAAGTAAGATTTCCTTGAATTTCTTGAAAACCCTAACATTATTTTGACGAATTGGCACTAAACATTGTAGACCAGCATATACTTATTTCAGGTACGAGTTGCTTTGGCATGTTGTTCATGAATTTCAGAGTTCTGATGCAAACGGTTTTTCTTTTGTTTTAGTATGTGCTTAGTAATTAGAACATGAATTAGACTAAATTAAGCTTGCAAACATTTACTACATCCATAGCTAAATACATTTATTTACTAAAATCTAGGTGGCAATAAGTATTTCCCCCAAAATTCAATTTTGAAAATTTAGCCACTTTTCGCCATTTGCAATCTTTGCGGAACCTTAAGACTGTTCTGCAGAGAAGTTTGATAAAACGTAAATAAAAATATTTACACGTACATTGTATTATTAAACGACCAACTCTCAAAAGGTCGGACCATAATAACGTTTTTTTTTCGCTCTAATTCTTAAATTATATTTTCGAGTAAACTCGGTAAGATATCAGATTGTCAATACGTAAAGAGTGAAATAATGCGTAATGTATTTAATTTTACAAGTTTTAGCTTTCCAAAAAGCTAGTCGGTCATTAGCAAATAAATTAATAGAATAAGTAGGTATGTATTCGTGCTTGTATTTACTTTTGGACCAATGTAAGTCATTGATATGGCCAGTTTTCTGTCGATCAATGTCACACAGATTGTTTCTGACAAACTATTTGTGAATTTAGTTGATGTTTCAAGTTTATTTCCATTTACATTTCTCTGTAAGTACAAAACATAAACAAGAAAACATATATACATTGTACAATGCTGTTACTTTAAAGCATGCAAACAAAGTTGAACGGCTGATGTTTGATTTATTGAAACATGAAGAAGACGTGTACCGACAAAAGGCATTAATATAAATAGTCATGTCTCTAGTAGACTTAATTTATTATTTTATTCAGGACGTGTAAAAATAATTACGTTGTTTAAGCACCAGCGAATCGGATGAATATGTTACATTAACGCGAATGCTCAAAGAGGTACCATAGAACTTTCCACAGTCGATGCTTATTTGTACATTGAGCAGAAAAGCGATGCTTATAATATTCAGTATTCATTACCAACTTTCATAAAGTGTAGTTTTAGTTGGGTCAGCAGATCTCGTCAAACTTGAAGTTGACGAGCGTTAGAGGCAGTAAACAATAAATAAGATGCTGATTCAATTATTATTTTCACTTAAGCTTTATACTGCTCATATTTTTGTTTTTGTTTGAACGATTCTCTCTGAAACTATTACAGAAACACGAGAAGCACTATTTGTATTTAAATTAATCTATCATCAAAGAAATTGTCGTTATGCCACTGTTCTGAAAATTCTTGACAACTATTTCTCTACTTTAAAGGCTGGTTTTGCATTGCTTGCAGTATATTTTAGTAGATCGCCCTTACATAGAAATGATAGTGCTTGTGTTGTCTAACTTACTGTACCTGTCAAAACAATGTTATTGTTTAGTATCCCAAGACCGACTCCAGATCCGTTATATTGAATGTGTATGGGGTTGGATTGCAACTGCGACGAGTCCAACCGTTCACTATAGATCCCAAGAAGAGAACGCATGGATAGATGCGGTTTTGAGAGGGAATAGGGGAATCAAAATAAACCAATTCGTAGTTCGTTAATAATGCATATATTCAAGGGCAAGTTTTGAATATATGGCGGCGGAAGTACTGTAACATAAATTACATAGTTAAAGTTTAAATGATAAAAATACAGATGCACGTATAGAATGGTTATCAAGTTTCTATTTAAAAACAATCGTTTAAGTTTTTTTTTTAAATAGATGAAAATGTCACTTTGAAAACCACCGAAGACGAAAAATGTGAAAATATTGCAGGCTTGGTTTCATTGAGCCTGTTAAAGACTTTTAAGCATTTCAAAAACATAAAATACAGCATCGTAAATAGTGCTCCAACTAGAAATAGATAGATCTAAAAACATGGCAGTTTTTGCACAAGCTCAAAACTAGGCACTTTAATGCAAATCGTTGATGTCCCTCTGAATGAGTATTTGCGAATAAAAGATAAAATGTAATGTTCATAACTAATGAAGAGATTGGTAGTCATCAAACCAACTAGGTTAAAACTCTCGCAGCTCGGGTTATAACATTCCAATAGTGTGCTCGTGAAATTCAAAATTATGAGGTTGATTAGCTGATAACAACTACATTTGTAATTATGGATTGAAATGATTTTTCAACAAACTTGACTAACGAAGTACTTGTAACTGAGTCGCCATTTATCCTATAAATTGTATTTAAAAAGTTCAATAAACAAAATCATTATTGATGCTACCACGCGTTTATCTCTGTTCCCTTCCGCACCATTCCGTCACAAACTAGCTAACTTTATAAAGCAACACAAACGACAAATAACATTTCAGATTGTTATTTGATAGTCGTACGACAAGCACTTGCGAGGCGCAACATGTGCATACAACAGATAATAGTACAAAACCATCAATCTTAAAACATAAATGACATTGCCATTTTTTCTTTAAATTTCTCCATAAACTCAAAATATCAAACAATGAATAACATTTCTTGTTGATACTTATCTTAATTAAATGACATAAAATCTGTTAAAATTGTATGACCGTCCAGTTACGCCTCGCAAAGCTGAATGACCACATTATGCATTATGCACTGAAAGCCCGTGCGCTATGACATATAGCGCGCGAAATCACCTGTTTGTGACTTACTTATACCGAAGGGAAAATAGTTTTCTTTTAATTCGTAAACTCAAACTCAGAAAACTATATTTCCCTTCCGCACCATTCCGTCACAAACTAGCTAACGTTATAAAGCAACACAAACGACAAATAACATTTCAGATTGTTATTTGATAGTCGTACGACAAGCACTTGCGAGGCGCAACATGAAGATTAAAGAACGGGCATATAAAATTAATATATGTTCTAATAGAACATGAAACAGCACTTTCAAAATTCAAACAAATTACCAATTCAACAGACATATATATATATATACCGTAATATGTTTCTAGACAATTTCTAATCATGTCAACAAAACAAAAAAATATTAAGCAACAGCTTAGAAACAAATTTTTCTTATTTTTCTGTGAAATATAAAGATAACATTCTTTATAAACACATAGCTCTAGAAACAAAGTCTTTCCTTCAACGAACCCTTCACATAACCGTCCTTGCGGTATCACTTAACCAGCGCCCATGTCTCTTATATAATTTGTCTTTGATACCGTTCTGCGCTGGAATAAGACATCTTTTTGTTACAAGCTCTACTGACAAATCCGCCTTTTACTTTAGACAAATCGCAGAAAAGATAATCACTATCCTTTAAACAATCCCATTGTATTAATATTTTAACATTTGCAACGTGACATAATAGTGTAAATGTTCGTGCTAAAACAACCCATGTCCCGTCTCTCTATTGATCAGTTTTGCTAGTTTCCATGAAAATACCCATGTACTCTTGCCAAAAATAATATCGAATATTACAATATTTAGAAACCCAGAACTTATCAAAAACAACCTGCAAAACCGACTAAACATGCACAGATTATTCGCTGATGTTTTGCTTTGTTTTCCTCATATTGCTGCAAAAACATCCCCTCTTCCCAAACCATTACAAAATGCCCATTTGGATTGATGTCACCCTTGAATTCATATATTACAGACGCAGTCGTCTTACAGCAGCCGGTGATGCCACCATACAATTCATTTATTACAGACGCTGTCGTCTTACAACGGCCGGTGATGCCACCTTGTAATGCATATACAACAGACGCAGTCGTCTTACAACAGCCGGTGATGCCACCGTATAATGCATATATTACAGACGCAGTCGTCTTACAACAGCCGGTGATGCCACCTTATAATGCATATATTACAGACGCAGTCGTCTTACAACGGCCGGTGATGCCACCGTATAATGCATATATTACAGACGCAGTCGTCTTACAACAGCCGGTGATGCCACCTTATAATGCATATATTACAGACGCAGTCGTCTTACAACGGCCGGTGATGCCACCTTATGATGCATATATTACAGACGCAGTCGTCTTACAACAGCCAGTGATGCCACCTTAAAATGCATATATTACAGAAGCAGTCGTCTTACAACGGCCGGTGATGCCACCGTAAAATGCAGATATTACAGAAACTGTAGTCTTAAACAGCCGGTGATGCCACCGTAAAATGCATATATTACAGACGCTGTCGTCTTACAACAGCCGGTGATGCCACCTTGTAATGCATATACTACAGACGCGTCGTCTTACAACGGCCGGTGATGCCACCTTGTAATCCAAAAGCCCATTTTCTCCAACGATTAAAGCTGTTTTCATACTTTCGACATGTAATCTTGGCTCTGGATTTCTGCAATAGTTCCGAAAGAGGGTCCACCTTGCTTATCAATACCTCAGGTAATTCATCAATTTCCTTTTTTGTGAGCCTGAAAAATAAAATTTATGTAAACCAACAACAGAAAATTACTCGTTCAACAAATTTTAAAAAACGAGTAAACATACAATCCAAATGAAAATGGTGTTGTCGTATATAATGTGTATACATGTATTGAAGACGCAGTCGTCTTACAACAGCCGGTGATGCCACCTTGTTATGAATATACAACAAACGAAGTCGTCTTTCAACAGCCGTGAAGCCACCGTACAATGCATATATGACAGACGCAGTCGTCTTACAACGGCCGGTGATGCCACCTTGTAATGAATATACTACAGACGCAGTCGTCTTACAACAGCCGGTGATGCCACCGTGAAATGTATGTATTGAAAAGACGCAGTCATCTTAACAACCGGTGATGCCACCGTAAAATGTGTGTATTGAACAGACGCAGTCATCTTAACAGCCGGTGATGCCACCGTATAAACTTCATGTATTGCACAGTAATCGTCTTAATACAGCAAGATCAGCACCTATAACACCAACACTTACATAATATAATCTAAATAGAAACACAATTATTGCCGATGTTATTCTGTGAAGAATACTTCCTTATTTTACAATGAATCTCTATTCAAAACATGCGTTTCTTAAGATGAATCAGATATTAAAGTTATAAAACAGTGGAGCAACTCATACACGTGGTTTATCCGTTACTTTTTAACTCTGAAATTGAAATACAATGCCAACATTCGAAAAGCCAAATGTACATTACCAAAATACTTTTTCCGTTTTTACATTTAATGTGAATTCTTTGTTGACTGGCAAATCAAACCATGACAGAATGTTTGGAATAAAATTTTCATTTGGATATATCAAAGGCCAAAATATGGCCGACTTTCAAAGCGGCAAAACAATCACACCATAGGCACGATCAGATTCGATCTTCCTGATCACTTCATATATCATAGAAATCGGGGGACAAACAATCCCTTTTGCTCTCCCCATGACTCTGAAAAAGCATCCAGATAATCTACTCCTTGACAAGAAGCGTTTCAAAATCACGAATAAAAAAAAATTAAAAGCTTGGCGTTGTGTGGTGAGGCAAACCAGTCAACTTCAAACTTTACAGAAAAACGATCTTCGATCAACATAAACAAATCTAAAGATATACCTCAGTCATATAATCAACGATACGTGACAATTAATCAGCTCTCTCATTCGATGTTCGGGGTAACCACTCCATTTCAAAAATTATAGAGTTCCTGATACAAAAACTAAATCAAAAGCAATACTCTGCAATTCAATATTCATTGAAAATTTTTGCACAATTGAAGCAACACCTTTGTTGTCAGAAAACCATTTTACTTTCTGGTGAACAAGAATATGAGAAATTTCCTGCAAAAACCTGTCAACAGCTACTAACTCTCTCAATGTTAAAATTTTAGCCTTTTCTTCGTCAGTTCACTTTCCGTGAGGTTCGTTAATCGTTGTTTACCCCATAACCTGCAAAGCCTAAACTACTGGCATCTGAAAACACAATCTTTGTTTACTAAAACATTTCCCGATGGTTTAAAAATTTCAAATTTGTTTTCCAAAATCTTATCTGATCAATGCTGTCATTGGATAATGCTATACATATATGCATCCCAGTAAGCCGCCTTAAGAGTGTCAATGCTTAATGCACGTGTCATGATCTTGAACACGTGACCTGTGACGACAGACATTGAAATCAGTTGACCAGCTAGACTAGCCACTTTTCTAGCGGCCACCTTTCTGTTAATTTTCAAAGAAGACAAAATCTCAGATACCGTTCTGAAAGCTCGTAAAGCCTCCGTGTAGGAATATAAATTACCCCTAAACTAGAATGCAGAACGGTTCTTAAAATTCTATGACCTAGACTGGTTCCCATACCGACTTCGTTGCATTTTGAATGAAAAAGCAAATCGGTCTTAATTTGGACACCTTTTAAAATTTTGTATTTTCATTGGTTTTGGCACAGCCAAATCTATCGTCAAAACTGATTTTCCTTCAACCCACCATTTTGATATTAAAGGCCTGGTAACTTTAGTAAAATTGTAACATGCGCTTGAAAGACCGAACGGTAGAATTAATTTCTTTTTAAATAATTTTATACCGTCTTTGTTTGTCCATGAAAACCCAAAATATTCTGTTTGTGGCCTGTAAATTTCAATAAAAGGATAGGCTGACGTAATATCAAATTTAATCATACTACAACCCTTGCGTAAAAATGAGATAGCTACTTTCTTCAAACCCGACAGATTGTTTCCATATATGTGAATTGACATTTCTTTAATCTAACAGTAATCGCTTCTTGCCCGAACTTTGTACAGAAACCGTTAACGGGTTAAGAACGTACTGTTGTGCCTGACATTTTTCTATTAAATGCATATCAAGTAAATCTGAAATAGCTTCCTCTACAATAAATGTTTGAGCGGCACGGAAAACGAAGGAATTTTATAACCATTCTGAATTACATCTAAAATGAATTCTGTAGAACCTGTTTCCTTCCAAATTTGCAGGTTTTCTCTTAACCTGCCTCAAACAAAATATGTTTTTGTCCTTGTTCATATTACAATAATTATGTGTAAACCTGTCATAGTCAAACAGATACTCATCTTTCAAAAATGTTCCCACACTTTTACTCCAAACTCAATGCCGACTGCTCCTGCTGACTTCTGCACTCGTGGAAGTATCTTCTGATATGACCGATATCGCCAGGCAAAACATGGACCTGAGACTGAACCTTTTCCGCCACCTTGTCGGAAACCTTTATCGACTGTTTCGCTGAAGCTACCGGATGTGCCGTTGAAGAAACCGGAACCGCCGCTGAAGCCACGAAAAGAATTCCGCCCCGCCGGAGATCCGAAATTGGAGCCTGAAGTTGCTGAACTCCCCCAAGTAAAACGACTGCTACCAGAACGACCTGCGCCGAAACGACATTTGCTCGACCCAAATCTTGATTAAACTCAAACAGTACCTTGTTTCCGTTGAACTTCCAACAATTTCTTTGACTTTGTTAAGCTTTTTGACTTCACAGGAGACAGATTCCGAATTTCCTTGTCCTTCTTCTCGTAAATTCTGTACCTCAATTCTCTGTTTCCTTATTTCGTTCATTAAATCTCTCAAGGTCAAGTTTTCATTTTGTCCATTTTCGTTGTCATTTCAAACGAGCGTGTAATATGTTAAAATTGTATGACCGTCCAGTTACGCCTCGCAAAGCTGAATGACCACATTATGCATTATGCACTGAAAGCCCGTGCGCTATGACATATAGCGCGCGAAATCACCTGTTTGTGACTTACTTATACCGAAGGGAAAATAGTTTTCTTTTAATTCGTAAACTCAAACTCAGAAAACTATATTTGTCTGCAGCTAATTGATCATATTGATGAATGTCTTTTAGCGTACCGCCGCCCCATTGACTATGCTTGTGATATTAGATAAAAAATATTGCCCATGCTGATCTCCTATGTTTACTTTAAACAATGGTCATGCCACATTCGCTAAACCTCCGGTAACTTCTGAGAACATTCACCGAAATTGCACAGGAAATCGCAAACAAATTGCAAAATCTGACCTCTTGTTTTTACTTTAAACAATTGGTCACCTCTAAATTTCGCTAAACTTCCATTAACTTCTGAGAACATTCACAACATTTGCACTGGAAAGCGCAAAAAAGCAAAATCTCTCTTTAAAAGAGAATATTTTGACAATTAGGCAAAATTCTGAGCATTCGTTTCCTCCTAAGTTGTTTTTTTAAAACATCTCCTCGTTTGCTATAAGCCTCTACTATTTCACGACCGTATGTTTGGTGAGTTATACCACAAGAAAGAAAACTTTTAATGTTAACACATGGGTAGAAGTTTTCATCAATTTTCAAAGTCATCGCATGGAAATGAGTTTTTTTTGAAACCCGCATTATTTCATCTAACATGGCATACACTGGAATTGACATCATTAAAACAAACAATAACAGGAAAATGTGCGAGAACCAGCAATATTACATGTTGAAGTTCAGCATTCTAACGAAATTGTTGAAGATTAGAATAGTAAATATAATAATTTGAGTCCCTGTCAGGCTGCTCATTTCCCCCACCCTAGGACAGTGACAAAATTTTGTTGTTGAACATAAACTCTAGATTTTGGAATATATTTTTGGTGTAAAGTGTATGCTAATGACCGACTAGCTTTTTGTAAACTTTTGTTTACAGAAGCCTTTCCCGCCAAAGTCGGATATTCATTAGTCTCTAAGAAAAACATGTCTTGCTTTTGACCAACAAATCAATATAACGGATCGAATCTATTTCATATATGGGATCATCCTGAACAGTTGTTTGATTCAAATAAAGTATCAGTTCAACTTATAAGGTCAGAGGACAGTAAATATAAAAGCCTGGCGCGGATTGGACAATTTTGTCTAGGGACGATCCGGGCTTAATTTATTTTCAAACTCTCATTGGCCAAAATTATAAAGAATAAAAATAATGTTTTGTTTTCAAAAATGTAAAATGACTGTAAATAGATACTCTAAAATGAAAATAATTTTTAAAAACACTGTTTGAAAGGTGATTTGTGGCATTTTAATGAAGTTGGTACTTTTCTGATTTTGGGTTAGAGATTTGTTTACATTCTGGGGGTGATTACATCCGGTTCCAAATGCTGAGAGAATGAGTTGGTGAAGGCACCAATTCTTGGTCATTTTTGCATTTCCCAAGAGTGCCACTATGCAAATCTGTGGTAGTTTTGGAACAAGTCGTGTAAATAAAATCACAGGAGGACCAAATCTTATAATGTAAGTCTATGGGAAACTATTTAGTGGTCTCTGACCTAAAGCCTGGATGTAAACAATGCTTGATTAGTACTAGAAGGAGCACTAGTAAGGGTTTTCTGCATATTTTATTGCTTAAAACTTGTAGATTAATAGAACATGTACCATAATTAAGGGAAAATGGCTCATGTATTATATAAAGGTTTCATACAAATGCACATTGAGTAATACTAGTATCATGTGGGTAGGAATTTTGGTGCCAAACAAATAATAGTGGTCTACATCACATGTGGTTTTATAGTTTCCTATTTGTTCAAGGATTATGCATGTAAAAATGTTTCCAGCATTAATGTAATGTTCAAGGATTATGCATGTAAAAATGTTTCCAGCATGCTTCGCGAATGTTTTGGAATGCATTTTGCACGAAAAGATTTTGTCGACATGATTTTATTACTTTTTGCGATAAATTTTTTGTCGCGATAAGATGCCTTTCGAATTTCGAATTTTTTTCCCAACAAGTCACATTGAATATCTGAGGCAACATTTTTGTAAATATTGCAGCATTTTGGCCCCAAAACATCTTTCATAATAGTTTAAAACAAACAGACTGCTTCCAGCTTTATTTTGTTTAGTTTTGGTGGTCTCTGAGCTCTTTTAAAATGATGCAACTTGAAAGAATGCAGGGGTGTCGTGTTTTTATAATGCATTTGTCACCCCACTAGTGTTTAGATTTTTATCTCTTTCTTGAAATATAGTGAACTAAATCTAATTTAAGTTGTATTTCAGTTGTAATGTTTAAAAACATTGAAATTAGCAAGGTTATGAGCTACAATGAATTGATAAACAACAGATAACTGTCTTTCCATTATTGTGATTACGTCCCTTGAATATGCAAAATTGATTAAATTCTTAAATTCGGTCCTTTTATTCACTGAAAGTAGTCATGGTAATGTGGATTTTGATTGGAATGAGCTTCTTGAAGTTTGTTTTATCAATAAAATGCATATTTTGGGGGTATTTCAGCCTTATTATTATTTTTATATATTTTATTTTCTTCAATTTAGTCAAAATATGGTATATTTTTCATAAGAATTGTTATATTTCTTAGTGAGTCATGAATTATATTTCAAGACATAGGTTTATATCACAGAATGAAACACTCTTTACACGATTTATGTCAAATCATTAGCACAATCACTAAGAAATTCCAGAAAATAAGGCTAAAAGATGGCATGTTATGTCAAAAAGGTTCCAAAATTAAGTTCTTCTGTACCAAATCTAGCCTGTATCTGTCATGAAGTGTGAAAAACAGGCTCATGTTGATCATTCCTTTCAATGCATATTGTGTGTTTTATGAAATATATGGTAAAATAACTTGACTAATTAAATTATATATCTTGTAAAACATTTTAAGATCAATTCTCTGTAAGCACCAAAAAAGTGTTGCCACTCATAGTCACAGATTTTTGTCATTTTGCATGTGCAGGCACATAACAATGAGTTATGCGTAAAATCATAAAAGTTTCATGTCCAACCATATTAGTTGCCACGGAAACGGCAACATATTTTCCCAAAAATGTAACTTTAAGCAAAAATGAGGGTTGCTGCACCGTTGTTTAAAACTTAAAAAATTAAAAGGTGAAAAACAAAAGATGATATTACAGAATGAAAAAGTTATGAATATAGTTAAAAATGAACTAAACTTATAATCCAAAAACGTTTGTTTTATTCCGTATCTTGTAAATGAATACATAAATTGGATGCATTTTTTATCAGACAGAGGTCGTATTTTACGCAAGATATAATGTTTTTGCAGCATTTTCATAACATTTGGTCATATTCTATGGAGAGATGACATTTTATATTGTATAAATATGAAAAAAATCTTTTTGGGGCTTTCATAAACTGTTAGACTATCCCATCACAAATTTCAGTAATTTTGGTAATTTTGGTGATTTGGTACCCACAGAGTTACTTCCCTTTAGAATTTTCACAGTGAAGAATATTCAAAATGGCGGCAAATAGAAATAATGGAATTTCAGAGTTGTCCAAAAGTAATTATTTTACAAAGACAGAAACTGATTGGTCAAAATCTACAATAAATAATTAATTACCCAAATGAATGGCTATGATTTCATGCATCCATAAATGTTGACATCTCATGGTTTGAACAAAATCACTGACCAAAGACCAATTCGGATGTTGAACAGCTCCAAAGAAATCCCTTTTGACAGATCTCCACCAGATTTGTATGGTTATACATCGGGAAAAGCTTTGTGAGGTAAGTTTGATTAATGAAATAAGGGTTACATGTGTCACAGGGTCAGAATTTTTTTAATCAGACCAGGGAACACTGGACCTTTTGCTTATACCTGGTCAGGAATTTCAGTAGCTTTTGAAAACCAGGGGTCATCTGCCCCTGTTGAGAATTATCGTTGGGTCATACCCAGATTGTATGGAGTCATAGTGAACATTACAACTTATAAAATTGCTTTAACTTCACTTTAATTTATTTTCAAAGGTGAAGTAATAATTAACTTCATGTTTAAAATGCAATATCCGCAATATTTATCTTTATTCTTGCAGAAGTTGACCACTTTTTATAAATTCGTGTGCATCAAAATGACCCTAAGCTCAGAATTAGGTGCGGTCAACCATGGAACAACTCAAAATTGCTTGCATCAAAATGAAAGAATCTGCATCAATTGAAGGGATTTCCTGGTGCTGTCCAGACTAAGATAATGGACAGCATTATGATACATCTTTTCTCCAAACAGTTACTGCAACAAAATTTATACCATGACATTCAACCTTGCAGGTTCAGAAATCAGATTTCAAATTTCATAGATTTTTGGTTTTAAAGGTCGTCAACAATACTCAATTCTGTTGGCAACCCTTTGTCTATGCCTAAATTCTGCCACATTTCTAAATGCGAAATAGAGATAATATTTTTGAATCAGAAACAGAATTCTTGGGAGTTTTAGATTATTTGGGCAAAAATGGATAGTTCTGAATAACCTGTTCCTCATATATATTATCTTTTGTTTTGCTGAGATATCAAGTAATTTACACACCTTTTTATATAAGTTGTAATTGTGAACACTTAATTAACTGTTATATAAGTAAAATTCTTTTGGTGTAGACAATGCCAATTAATACAACCAATATTGTAGAGGTCTTTGATCACTATGTGAAGCGGATATAAATGAGGTTATCTGTATCCACAACGCTATTGACACCAAAAAAAAAATTAAAGTTTTAGACAACATTTATAAGCTTTTCTTATGGAAATGAACAAGAAATTTACTCAAGCCAGAAATCTAATAATTGAAATACTGATAATGCTCAAGGTGAAGCAAAATAGGCAGTTACTTAACGATAATATTAACAGGTATTTTTCTTAGGAACTTAAATTTATTTCATTAGATTGATCAAGGTTAAAAAATTCATTATTCATGCATACTGCAAATTATTTGCATAACATGTTAAATTTTGCATGTGCTGGCTGTTTTGATCATGTAGTAAATGGTTTAAATGCAGTTGTATTAGGTTAGATAACTTATCAGACCAAACAAAACTGTAAAAAGACTGGTTATCAATAAATTTAAAATTTATAATCATCATAATTTCTTTATGAATTTTGCAAAAATTTCAATCACTTGAAATTACATAATATTTTTCATCCTGTGACATAAAATTAGAATCTTGCTCAGTAATTTCCAAATTATAGTGAATGATTAAAGTATTCCTTGTCATCCTGTATAAAGTGGATACTTATGTAACAATATGGCAGTTAATATTGAAGCACCAATATTACATGCAATAATATGTTACCATGACTCCAGCATGAAGAAAGATGTACTTTTGAATCCTATTAAAAGTTTAACATACACCAAAATAACTGAAACAACTTTTTATTTGTAATGTTTGATTATTTCTTAAAAAGATAATTATCTAATTTATTTCATGCTTGGTTTGGTTATTACATTTACATCTAAATGACAACATTGGCAGTTTTTTGATTACTTAAATTTTGTGACACCTTTACTATAAGCATGTTATATAACTTTAGATAGCAATCCACTATGTTTTATTTTCTATACATGTATTTAGAATTAAGTAATCAAGTGTTTTTTTCCTTCTGCAGGAATATGTCTGTCATGTCATGGGCATGGAAATAGAATGAAAACGGAACAGAAAGACAGAAGGTAAATATTTATAAATGTATTGAACTTGACTATTGGAATTGTTTGTTCTACTGAAAAACACATGCATCAGGACAACAAGAATAACAATGGTGCAATATATTTATATATTCTTGAAAATTTTAATTTGTTTACTTTTGATGCCTTTAGATTCTATCCTTGTGGGCTGTTTCATTAAAGAGTTAGGGTCATTTTTCAATTTCCTACATTCACACCAACAAACAATTCAGGGGAGGGTGAGGGAGGAAGAGAGGGGTTGGGGGTAGGCAGGGATAGACCACTTACACATACCAATATTTTCAAATTTTATATTTTTAAATTTCTAATCCCTATCAACAGTTTTTGCATTGGTGATAATTGGAGGCAAGGGTGGATCCCATTTTCAAACGAATATTCATTTAGCTTTTTTAGTTTTTAAATTTCTTAACACAAACCAACAACTTAACATCATTTCAACTTTACTATTTTTACCATTTCTTAACCCTTTACTCCACATATTGCACTGCTGCCACTGCAGTGTTCTTTTGGTCAGATATAACCAAGGTAAATTAAAATCATACTAATAATGGAACAAATTAATCCTTAACTTAAATTAACAAACTGGTTATCTGAATTATGAAAGATGGGGGGGGGGGGGCTAAGGTCATGATGCCCCCCACCCCATTCCCAAGATAAAACAAACTAATTATTTTTCATAGCTTGAGCAAAAATAATGTTTGTGGTTTGTTGGGGATGTGGAGCGAAAGGATCAAGGGTGGATTGGATACTCACCCAACACAAATGGTTAAAAGGTCAAACATTTTCTATGAATTAAAGGATAATTTCTAAGCAATGAATGAAACAAAATGTTGTTAAAAATTCAGTATCTAGGGATGAAACAAAAAATGTTATAAGAGTATGGTGCAGGAGTTTGGGTATCCAGTCTGTCCCCTACCAAACATAACAATTTAAATTTCAAACAAAATCTTTAAAAAAAAATGCTGTTCAGATAATTATAAGAGCATGCTGTCATTTTTATGCCCCCGCCATGAAATGGCGAGGGGCATTAAGAGTTGCTCCTGTCCGTCCGTCGTGAACGCAACTCCTCCTACACTACTGGTGGGAATTTAATGAAACTTGACCACAATGCTTGGCCTGATATGTTGCTGTGCATAAAGGTGGGTTTTCGCTCTTACATGTTCCGTTCACAAGTTATGGCCCTTTGATATTTACATTAGTTTTAATAGGAATATATCTCGTGAACGCAACTCTTCCTACACTACTGGTGGGAATTTAATGACACTTTACCACAATGCTTGGCCTGATATGTTGTTGTGCATAAAGGTGGGGTTTTGCTCTTACATGTTCCATTCAGAAGTTATGGCCCTTTGATACTTCCATTTACATTAGTTTTAATAGGAATATATCTTGTTTCTTATATTTTGTGTTAAGCAAAATATGCATTTTGCCCATAACTTTAAAACTACTTGAGATACTGCCATGAAACTTGAAATATATTTTCACAATCACAATCTACATCATAACCAACAGATCCATAACCCTGCTTCCAATATTTTTCAAATTATGCCCCTTTTTCACTTACATTTTGTGTTAAGAAAAATATACACTTTGCCCTTAACTTTGTTTGGAATGGAGGGATTTCAAAATAACTTGGCACAAATGTTCACCATAACAAGGCGGTGTGTCGTGACAATACCCATGCCTGTAGGTCCAAGGTCAAGGTCACTGTTACTAAAAATAGAATTTTCTTGCAAAATCTTGTCCGCTCTGTAACTAATTTGTTATTTCTTATTGGATTTTTAAATAACTTGGTATAATTGTTCACCATATCAAGACGGTATGTCACCTACATGCCCAAGCCTTTAGGTCGATGGTCAAGGTCACTGTTACTAAAATAGAATTTTCTTGTCCAGGCTGTTACTTTGTTATGAATGGAGGGATTTCAAAATAACTTGGCACAAATGTTCACCATGACAGGGCGATGTGTTTCGTACCATGGCCATGCCTATAGGTCAAAGGTCAAGGTCACTGTTACTAAAAATAGAATTATCTTGTCCGGGCTGTTACTTTTTTATGAATGGAGGGATTTCAAAATAACTTTGCACAAATGTTCACTATGACAAGGCAGTGTGTCCGCACAATACCCAATCCTGGAGGTCCAAGGACAAGGTCACTGTTACTAAAAATAGAATTTTCTTGTCCGGGCTGTAACTTCATTATAAATGGAGGGATATCAAAATAACTTGACACAAATGTTCACCATGACAGGGCGGTGTATCGCGTACCATGCCTATGCCTGTAGGTCAAGGTCACTGTTACTAAAAATAGAATTCCATTGTCCGGGCTGTAACTTTGTTAGGAATAGATTGATTTCAAAATAACTTGGCAGACATGTTCACCATGACAAGGTGGTGAGTTGTGTACCATGTCCATGCCTGTAGGTCCAAGGTCAAGGTCACTGTTACTAAAAATAGAATTTTCTTGTCCGGGCTATAACTTTGTTTTGAATGGAGGGTTTTCAAAATAACTTGGAACAAATTTTCACCATGACAAGGCAGTGTGTTGTGTACATTACCCATGCCTGTAAGTCCAAGGTCAAGGTCACAGTTACTAAAACTTGAATTTACTTGTTCGGGCTATAACTTCTTTATGAATGAAGGGATTTCAAAATAACTTGGCACAAATGTTCACCGTGACATTGCATTGCATTACCACCAACTTCTTCACAGACATTTCCGTAATGAGAAGACAACAGTGCCACAAATACAAATAATTTACTTGATCGATCATCAAGTTTATGCATATTCTTATAATTACTCGAACATCACTGTCTTTGAAATGCTATTATTCCCATCATTGCACTTTAGTATCTGAAAACGATGCATAGCGGGGGCATCCGTGTCCTATGGACACATTTCTAGTCAAATCTCTTTTCTTTTTATAAGTGAACTTAAAGCTGTTGTTTTTTTCCAGGTGGAAAGGCTTTTGAAGAACATGAAGTTGGAAGAGCAGTTAACAAACCGTTCAGTCATGAAACCAGAGGATCAAGGATCTGTTTATAAAAGGCAGACTTGTGATACTGAACAACTTAAGTAATGTTGTCGTACACAAAAACTGTTGAATATAGAATTCTAACTATGACAATGGACATGCTTAGTGTTGAGAATTGGGCTGTACAAATAATTTAATTGGACAGCTTTTTGTGTGATGATTACAGACTTTGTATATAATATCCAAAGTTTATGAATAAAAATATATTGGCTAAACAGAATACAGTATGTATTAACAGTGCTTGTTATTTAAATATTAACAAAACTATCACAAAATAGGTTAAAACTGGAAAACAAATGTATAATAAATATCAACTGTAAAATTAAAACTACACTTTTCTCCTATGTTCAGATCAAGCAACTCTGTAAACCAAGAACACAAAATAAGTTGATTGTTGTGGGAGATATTTGTGGCAGTTCCTTGATTTTGTGACAGTCACTTATCTTCTAATCACAAAATATTTTGAACTTGATTGGAAATTACTGAACATACTGTGAATAGTGTGATGAAAGTGTGACAAATCATTTTAACTTATCTTTTATTAAATGACATGTGTACATTTTGATCGCTATGTCAGTTTGTATCATTACTAGCTTGTCTAGATTGTATCATTAATGATATGCCTGTATGTTAACCACCTGAACTTACTAAGGAATTTAAATAAAATATGTGTTGCAATGGAAACAGGTATAGAAAGCAGTAATTTTTACTACTTATCGTTTTTTCTAAGATAAACAATCAAATTTTATAGCCATTTACTTAAATATTTAAGAAAATTCTGTATAAACCACTATTTACATAAATGTCTTTTTTGTTGCTATGGCAACACATTTTCATGAACTACATCAAATGAAGCTATACTCATTGAAAATGTTTTGTTCTGTTGATTTTGACTTCACAATTTATTATTGATCATGTTTTACTGAAGAATTAGTCCATTTTCTCATTATTTAAAAATAGTTGCCATGGAAACCGATTAGTAAAATTTATTTTCCTTTGTTTTGTTTTAAGTTAGTAAATTTTATATCATAATTGATAAAATTGACATCCTTTTATACACCTGAAGTAAGTTTTTATTGTTAAATTTTGTACGTTTAGAATACATAGAATGAAAATGACAACTGCTTTCATTTGTTTTTACCCCAATTTTATTTATTTGTAGATTTTTCAAATATGAAAGCCCCAAAAAGTTTTTCTTAAAGTTTGATAAGGCAACCGTTATACTAAATGAATTATTGGGTAAACAATGTCAGAAATGCTGCAAACTAGTTTTACAGTCATTTTGTGATACCCCCTGTTGCCCATTTTACTTGAAAAATGAAAAATCTGGACACATGATGTACTTAAACCATTGAAAAATTGAACTTTTACATTACTAGAATCATGTGTTGACTTTTTAAAATAATCTTCTAAGTTAGTACATACATTTACCATGGTATTTTGTTGAGTGGTTATATACATTAATATGTCCCGGAAGTCACAAAATTGACAATTTTTTGACAAAATTGTGAACAATTTTCTAAAAATAACCGAAAAATAAGGAATGCCGGTTGCCATGACAACGGCAAAAGATTTTGACTAACCAACATTGTTTTCTATGTATGGGCATCAAACTCAACATTTGCTGTTAATTTCAACAAAATCCAAGAGATTGAGTGCCGGACCCCTTCTTTAAAATTTTGGTTCTTACAGAGAATTGGTCTTAATGTGTTAAAATTGGGGAAAATGTTGTATTTTAAGGGGGTGGGGTAATTGAAACCCATAAATAAGTGTTTTAATAATATAAAATTGGTGGAAAACTGCATTTTTCTTCAAAAGCAACAAAAACACATCATGTAGTGAATATATTTACTACTTTATATGCAAATTACATGTGGTGAAAGAACATTTCTGGTTAGGCATTTATAAAACTGAAAATCATGCAATTTTTTAAAGAACAAGTGTGATAGGCATAACTTGTCTGGTCATAGTGCCCATGTATTTAAACCAACATAAATTTAAAGTAAACATTGTAATTGTGTGCTGTTATGACTGAGTATGAATTAAAACTAAAAGAAAATGAAATTCTTTAATTTGAAAATCCCCTTAAGGTCAGAGGACAGTAAATATAAAAGCCTGGCGCGGATTGGACAATTTTGTCTAGGGACGATCCGGGCTTAATTTATTTTCAAACTCTCATTGGCCAAAATTATAAAGAATAAAAATAATGTTTTGTTTTCAAAAATGTAAAATGACTTTAAATAGATACTTTAAAATGAAAATAATTTTTAAAAACACTGTTTGAAAGGTGATTTGTGGCATTTTAATGAAGTTGGTACTTTTCTGATTTTGGGTTAGAGATTTGTTTACATTCTGGGGGTGATTACATCCGGTTCCAAATGCTGAGAGAATGAGTTGGTGAAGGCACCAATTCTTGGTCATTTTTGCATTTCCCAAGAGTGCCACTATGCAAATCTGGGGTAGTTTTGGAACAAGTCGTGTAAATAAAATCACAGGAGGACCAAATCTTATAATGTAAGTCTATGGGAAACTATTTAGTGGTCTCTGACCTATAAGCAAATAATATTTTGCTATGAAGGTTTGCATCACGTGACTTTCTAAAGAAAGACGCATAACATTATTTCTACACCCTGTAAAAAATACAACACACGTATGTTTACATAATTTAACATGTCGCTATAGATCAGCTCAATTTCTGATTTGATGTTACTACAACGTCCAAATATTGTTTCATCAACATTTAGAAGACTTTTCTTGCAAATAGGGGGAACGGAAAAGCATTCTCAAGCTATAGACGGGCGGCTTTGTCTAAAGTGACCACGTCCGGTGCCGCTGTTAACCGGTGTTACCCTTCAAAGTTCAAGTTTGGTCCATTATAATATGTCGGTCATCAGGATGACCGACAACTAGAAACATAACGGCTTTTCCACCTAACCAATTTATATATCAGTTGTACTGAAGGGTTGGCCTGTACTGAATGGCTGCCGTGTAGTACTCAAGATGGCGACAGAAATAGCTGTTTTGTTGTTTCCAATCTGTCCACATATTGATCTGACTGATCTGTATACTTAGGTCATTTGATGAAAAAAAAATGAAATATGCAAATCAAGAATGACCACATTTAGCATACACAGCCTCCCCACACAGCCAAAAAGTAGAGAGGAAAAGAGAGCATGGTATTACAATAATCAGTTTCAAAATGGACGCCACAAACAAATAACGAAAGTGAGACCCAGAGGGGTTACCGCCTTGGTACGGTCAGTAGGCAAAACAAATTGCCACTGGGGGTTTAAACCAGGTTCTAGGGTGCACCAACCTCACACTTGCCCCAACAGGTTCTCATATCACCAAAATAATTACAAGTTGTCTGGGTGAAACAACTCCAACCCACTTATTGTTGAAATACACAACCTAATTGGCTTAGCATTTATGATGGGCTCAAACCTGGAGGTCCCTGAATGCCGAACGGCGACGGCATTGTTGTCTGGTGTGCCCATAACAATAAGCTGTTATTACTTTAAATACCATCAGGACGTAGAAATTAGCCACGGATATTTCTTGATCATGGCAATGAACGTCCCGAACCCGGGTACCGCTTGAGTCCTGTGTTACGTAGACCCCTAAAACCGGACAGGATTAGAACCGTTTTGTCCCAAAAATGGATGGTTTCGGTGCCAGGCCGTGCCACAACACTGATTCCCTATAAGAATGACTCTCAGCAGTAAGGTTAAGCCACCACCATAAATGGTTTAAATATACATCAATATTGTAGATTTTAATCAGCCCAAGCCTCTATAACTATTGCTAATTTACATTGTCGCTCGAAATAAGCTCAAGTCACCGCCATAACTGTACATATTTTCGCTAAAGAATGTCGCAAGCCACTGCCATAACTATTGTTAATCCATTGCCGCTCGAAATAGGTTCAAGCCACCGCCATAACTTGATTTAATCCATTATTTTTCGCTCGAGAAAGGCTCAAGCCACCGCCATAGCTAATGTGAATCCAAATTTTCGCACGAGAAAGACTCAATCCACCGCCATAACTATTGTCGTTCAAAATAGGTTCAAACTATTGCTAATCTATATTGTCGCTCATGAAAGGCCCAAACCACCGTCATAGCTTTTGTTAATCGATATTGTTCCTCGAGGAAGGTTCAAGCCACCGCCATAACAGTTACTATTGTTTATTCTTAATGTCGCATGTAATGGGTTCAAGTAACCGCAATAACTATTGTTAATCCATACTATCGCATGTAATTGGTTCAGGCCACCGCCATAACCATGATAACTATTGTTATTCCATATTGTCGCTCAAGAAAGGCTCAAGCCACCGCCATAACTATTGTTAATCGATATTTGTTGCATGGAATAGGTTCAAACCGTCGCCACAACTTTTGAAAGTCCGCATTGTAACTTGTAAGCCGCCGCCATAACTATTGTTAACTCAAATTGTCGTTCGAAATTGGCTCAAGACACAGCCATAACTATTGTTAATCGTTATTGTCTCTCGAAATTGGCTCAAGCTACCGCCATAACTATTTTAAACTCATAATGTCTCCAATAACCACAGCTGTAATTATTGTAAATTCATATTGTCGCTCGAAATGGACTTAAGCCATCTCAAAAACGATTGTTAATCCATTTTGTCTCTCGAATTGGCTCAGGTCACTGCAAAAACAATTAAAATTCCATATTGTCGCTCGAAATGGGTTCAAGCTGCGGAGCTGGCTTGACCTGTGGATTGCACCGAGCTCCGAAACAGGGCGGTTTAGAACAACAATCGTTAAACGCTTGGATTGCCCAGTGCCTCGCAAACTATCTGCCAGTGTGTCGACTTCCGAGATCGTGGATTTTGCCACGGCCAACATGCTTCCATCCTTCTTAAGTGTGTATGGGAAGAACATGACCCGTACATCAATTCTTCCATTCTACTTAAGTTACTTCTTTGATCCGCCCCTGATAAGACAATACTGGATCAACTTTTAGCAATGAGGTGTATGGGAATTCAAAATGGTCACGAAGCCGACTTGACTCCTGTGCCCCGAAACCGGGTAGGTTCTGTGCCACTATAACTTGCTGTAAGATCGACTCTGGTCGGTGAGATTTAGGCACAACTAACACTCACTTGTATATCCCTACCGACATTGAAATTAGATTCAAACCCGGTTGATTGTTAGATCCAAAATTCTCGAAACTGAATAAGCAATATCGGTGCTCAGATTTGCTTAGATCATTTGTTTTCGGCTACTGGTCATGCTGGTAGTGAGGTTTCTCCAAGGATAGCTATTGAATATGACACCAACTCATGGTCTCATTTAAGCGACAACATCGAGCAGTATCGACGTTAAACCGTGCTTCGACAATTATTTAGAGAAGGTCGACTACAGGAAATGTGTTTAGCTACGTCTTTTATTAGCCGAAAATGGGCTAGAGCCGAGGTGAAAGCCCAGGCCTATGGATACGTCACGCCCTTAAACAGGTCAGTGATGATCTGACAATTCATAATCTTGTATTCTATCATGCATACATGTCCATACTGATACTTTCAAAAACATTCTGTGATGTGTTTCAGAATATTTCTGTCCGAAGGGGGATTCAACAGCATTATTGTATTAGCAGATTGATAACTTAAATATTCTTTGTCCGTTTATGACAAGTTTTATCAAAAGAAACACTTTACATGTAGGTTACATTAAAGCTGCGTATTCACAATAGGAAAGGATTAAAAGTCAATCAGTGCATCAGCCTCAGTGAACAACAGGCAATGATACATCGTATTCATTAAACTGTTTTCAAATCAAGTACGAGCAACCAATATTTTGAAGTCAGTTTCTATAGCGATCGTAACGCTATTTAAAAATATTTAAAGTACGACATCACGTGGTTTGCGGTAGGGAGATCCGCGCGTGCGCAGTTGCATTTCCTCTAAGAATTTAACAAGAAACGTAAGCAAATAGAGAGGGAAATAGGAGGGAAGGAGATTTCGAAACAGGTAAACATCGGCGGAAAAAATATAGATGGACAGCTACATGTATATAGACAGCAATCAGCTCTCCCGATTACGCTTCTTTAGACAAAACGCTGATCGACGTGTAAGTGTGATAAATCTCCGCCATTTAGATCATTAGTCAGTAGACTGGGTAGATGGCGCGTGACAAAGTGATTCCTTGACTGCTGTAAACGTGTTTACATACCATAATAATATTTAAACTGTGTCAGTCAAAGTATCATGTGGGAATGAGCAGCTTTAATTCATTTAAACACAGGTCTGAAGTTATTAGAAAGAAGGATTGTTTTCGTGCTAATTTAACAAGTAAGATCCGGGTTAAAAGTATCTGCTCATTAAACATATCAACGGCTAATTGTTACAGACAAAAGTGTTTACTGTGAGATATACAGAATGTGAGGACGTACACTAAGAACACTTAGACATTGAGTTTCCTCGATTATTGTTTCATCAAGATTGCCGCCCTCCTCTTGATGTATGACGAACAAAATCCGTTTTTCATAGAAAATCATTTGAAAATGTCGTACGATCATTTTTGCCTAAAATGATGTTATGAGTTTATATTTAAACTTTAATAAACTGCTTCTACGTGATCTACATTTAAAATTCCTTGAGAAATTATAGCAGCAATTAATCATGTTTGAAAAAAAACATGTACAGTGAACTTTTTTGTTTGCCTTATATGATGGTTGTTTAATCTCAATATACTAAGCAGCATTTGAAATCGACAGTTTATTTAATTCCATAAAAAGGAAAAAAAACAACAAAGACGAACAGAAGTCATAACGGGTTCAATGATTGTTGCGATTAACCATAAAAGCCTGTACGTACGCTTAGCGAATAAATTTCTTTGTTTTATTGACACATTTATTATAAGTATAAATTATATAGCTTACTGTTGCATTTATTAGTTTCGTATCAGCGTAGCATGTCATTCTCGGGTACTCACGTGAGTAACATTTATAATGCTGTTCACAATAAATATATTAAAATCCCAAAACACGCGTAATGGTATTAAACAAATAAGTATAAATTATATAACTTGCTGTAACAGTTTCGTATCAGCGTAGCATGTCATACTCAGGTACTCACGTGAGTAACATTTATAATGCTATTCACAATAAATATATTAAAAACCCTAGACACGCGTAATGGTATTAAAATAATGAGTATAAATTATATAACTTACTGTAACAGTTTCGTATCAGCGTAGCATGTCATTCTCACGTGAGTAACATTTAAAATGTTGTTTACAATAATAACAAAAACCTAAACACCTAAACGACATTCAAATGAAGAAATAAACTAAGCTGCATCTGCTGCAATATGCTACATCTGCGTCAGTAAGCTACATCTACTGTAGTGTGCTACATCTGCTACAGTAAGGTAAATCTGATGCAGTGTGCTATATCTGCGTCAGTAAGCTACATCTGTTGCAGTAAGCTACATCTGCTGCAGTAAGCTACATCTGCTGTAGTATGCTACATCTGCGGCAGTAAGCTACATCTGCGTCAGTATGCTACATCAGCTGCAGTGTGCTGCATCTGCTACTGTAAAATACATATTCTTCAGTTAGCTACAACTACTGTAGTGTGCATCATCTGCGTCAGTATGCTTCATTTGCTGCCTTGTGCTATATCTGCTACAGTATGCCACATCTGCTGCAGTATGCTACATCAGCGTCTGTAAGTTACATCTGAGTCAGTAAGCTACAGCTGCTGCATTGTGCTACATATGCTACAGTGTGCTACATCTGCTACAGTAATATACATCTGCGTCAGTAAGCTACATCTGCTGCAGTGAGCTACATCTGCATCAGTAAGATACATCTGCTGCGGTAAGCTACATTTGCGTCAGTATGCTAGATCTGCTCAGTGCAGTAAGCTACATATGCTGCAGTGTTCTTCATCTGCTACAATTAGATACATCTGCGCCACTATGCTTCATCTGCCGCAGTTTGCTTCATCTTGGTCAGTTAGCTTCATCTACTGCAGTATGCTTCATCTGCTGCATTCTGCTACATCTGCTGCAGTGTGCTATATCTACGTCAGTAAGCAACATCTTCTGCAGTGTGCTACATCTGCTGCATTGTGCTTTATCTTCGTCAGTAAGCTACATCTGCTGCATTGTGCTACATCTGCTGCAGTGTGCTACATCTGCTACAGAAAGATACATCTGCTGCAGTAAGCTACAAAACCGTCAGTATGCTACATCCGTTACAGTAAGCAGGTTTTGCTGCAGTGTGCTACATCTGCCGCAGTGTGCTAGATCTGCGTCAGTAAGCTACATCTGCATCAGTATTCTACATCTGCGTCAGTATGCTACATCTGCTACAGGAAGATACATATACGTCAGTTAGCTGCATCTACTGTAGTTTGCTACATCTGCGTAAAAAGCTACATCTGCCACACATTTCTTATGGAAGGGATTATCCGCCAGTTCACTCATTACGCTTTATGACATTCCAATTGCCGTTTTACTTTTGCGATAGTTAATTTGATGTTAGATTTTGGTTATTTTTCAAGACTTAGTGTATTTCGTATCTTTATAATTATAAAAGTATTTTGAAATATATCTTTGTTATACGTTAATTTTATTTTCATACACGTTTTTGTTGTTTCATTCTGAAAATTAATATGATTTCCCTTTAAAAATATTTAATACATTTTAATTCAAAATCAAACATTAAAATCAACATTAGGTATTCAGTTTATGGACGCTACCAAATATGTGTTAATTCATTTGTAATAAAATGTTCAACACTTAATAAAAAATGGAAACAGCATTCGCAGTATAATATGCTGTTTAACATTGACACATTAAAACAAAATCGTCTTCATTACAATGTTGACGTTATAAAAAAATGAAGCGGCGAAACCAATTTTTGTAGTGCGTTTTCAACTGATATGTTTTGGATATAATATTTCTTTGTTTTATAAACTGATTTTATAAGCTGTGATTCTTCGGTTTTGCAATATAGATAGGCAGATTTGGCGGCAGTAAACGGTTATCTGTTATATGATATCGTAAAACCGAAGAATCACAGCCGACATGACAAGTCCACTTGCTCCCTACTAGCACATACCTGAAACAGAAAGGGCACATAACTGACATCACAATGACATTCAGATTATGAAAACAAAGCAAAATTATATCCACAACATATCAGTTGAAGGCAGAGCCAGAAATGTATTAGTTTCGCATTTCCAAGCACTTGCCTCACACTGAAAGTGTCAAGGTAAAAAAAGCATGTCAGGCAATTTTTGGGGATCCTAGCTACACATGTGAAACTGCAAATATAGCATCCAAAAATATTTTAAAGTGCCATGAAGCTTACAGTTTGCCCACTTACCTCTTATCTTCAAATTTGACCGGGGCCAATTCGCATCTATGGCTACAAACTCTTTACTGCTACCTTTTTCAACACCGGTTCAGGGAGCGGTTATTTTTTTTTACATTTTTACCAGTTATCCCCCGTTGATTAAAAGGGCCAATTCTAGCGCACAAAACTAATTAATTCTGAATTATACTTCGAAACTCTTAGTGTGCTATGCAAACTGCTGTTTCGAATACATAATACACAATGTCAGCATACGACTAAAATTACCATGATTTTTGTAAAATAAAATATCTAATTATAGTTTGCATGATTACGGGCTTAAAACTGAAGTGTAAATTGAATGTTCGCATATTTCAATAAGAACTCGAGTCACGTCAGCAAGTACAATTACTTAATAACAGCATATTAATCAATAACACAAGTGACAAACAGCAAAAATGCAATTCTAAAATGCAACATACGAAATGAATTGTATGTTAGAATGTCATAAAGCATAATGAGTGAACTGGCGGATAATCAATTACTGCATAATAATTACTGCGTATTAATAATAATGTCTTCATATTTATAACAATGTCTTCATGATAATAATAATGTCCTCACATTAATAATAATGTCTTCATAATAATGAGAATGTCTTCATATTAATAACAATGTATTCATATTAATTAGAGTGGCGGATAATCCCTTCCATAATTTCTTGCAAGTGGCATTTGCGGTATTATTCCGATGAGCTTTCTTCTATGTTCTGACCCGGCATCTGCTATAACTATAAACTGTCACTTTTCCCTACTATCATCATCATCATCATCATCATCATCATCATCATCATCATCATCATCATCATCATCATCATCATCAGGAATGGTTGGATATTAGCAAAACGCTATGGTTGCTAGCTTTATAGACTCTTTCTCCGTCGTTATCAGAAAATAAACTTGTCTGATGAAGTACAGACATGCGCTGTGAAACAGTCAACTAGCTTTAATGATTGCTCAGGATCTAAACTTCACCTGTGCTAATGCTGGGTTTACATTACAGGAGATGTAAATAGTATTACATTTAAAGTGATTAATGGCTCAGTAGATAACATGTAAATGTAAAAGGTTGAGAGTTCTATCCCCCCGCTTAACCTATTATAATTATCAACAGTCATTTCAGAAGTTAGAGACTTTAAACCGATGTCAATTAAGCGATGCTTAACAGAGCCAGATTCCGGATTTGGGGAGTTATCTTTATCCTATACTAACCTCTAGAACCCTAGCATGATTAATACATTTGGTTGCATCGCTCTTGGTTAGACTACAGTAATTCATTTTCCATAGACTCCCAGTATAGCTTCATCTTCTATTCTGAATTAGCTATTGGGTCAAGGCCTTAAAATCTTACTTTTGCAAATAAAACTAAACTAGAGACATCATAAAACACAACAAAAATATAGCGTAACCAGTAAACTTTTTCGCGACATGCACTGGAATACCACCACCCTCAGCTTTGCGCCACTTTCAGTTTCACTTTGTCCAAAATAATACCCATTTTTAAAGATAAAAATTTTCATACACTCAAAATAAAATTGCAAATGTTTTGTTTCAACTTCTTCTATACACTGCATTTTCACATAGCTATTTAATATTTCTTATTCTGCTTTTGCATTTTCAACCAATCACAGAATTACTTTATCTAATGGTCCGCACAAACCCTAGACAAAATTGACTGGTTCCCGAGCCACCTTAATTACTGTAGTGTAACCTAAAGATGCATGGCTTACTTGTTATAATGACTTTATTCTGTTTTATCCAAATAAATAAATTATTCTGAACACTGAAACCACTTTTTTGTCTTTCATTATCCCATACTTTAACCACAAACTGAAATCAAATACAAGCTGATAAGCCCAATTTCCTGCAATAAATTTCCTGTGATTTTAGTTATGAAAAGTGGTACACAAAAATTCAGGAAAATTATAATTTTCAAACAAATGCTATATAACTTCTACAATGAAGATGTCAACATGTGTGTCACATAATGCACACAATTTTTTTGCTTGGCCTTAATAGTCTTTAACACAGAGCTAATTTTGTTTCCCCACCCCCTCTTCAAAATCAAGAATTTTAACATTTTTACTCTTTTCCTGATCCTGTAGTACTGCCTTAAGTTATCCAACTGAATATGACTTCAAGATTACATGTAAACACAACTATATGTGAAAAGAATACTGTTTAAGTCTATATCAGCAACACAAGATGACAGTCATAGCAAATATGGACAGCTAGACCAAGGAAAAACAGGCTAAAATTTACCTATAGGGCACTTTTGGCACCTCAATTTGCATATTTTATGATCCTAAAATATCAAAAGATATGCAATTTAGCATAAAATAATGTAAAATATGTACTGAAAATAAGGAAATCTCCAACCACAGACACAGCTATTTGCTTATAATCACACTACTGTCTACTAAATCCTTCAGGAATGAGCTTTATTTGAGTCATCCTTGACTCAAAATCTTATACTGTACCCATTATTGCTTAATAACCCTGTTAAAATGCCATTTATGTCTAGAAATAAAATAAAATACTTATAAATAGGGCATTTTTCAGTGTAAAGTAGTCAAAATACTTCTAAGAGCTGTCTGAATATCCACTGATAACTGTTTATTGTAAAGGGAGGTAATTCATAAAAACTGAATTGCCATATTTTACAGGGTCTAACAGTGATTTACAAGGTTTTGATTATTTTGACTTGAGATTTTTGTTTAAAATGATGATTTGTAACTAAAATGATCCAATTTGATTATCAGTTAGACAGTTTTTGACCTCTAGATTCACATTTTCTTTCAAGGTTTCTGTAATTCATAATTCTGAAACACAACTCTTAAGTTCCATAAGGCCATAGTGAACCCATCAGCAGCATTATGCTTAATGAACTGGCTTTTTCATAGGCATTGCAGTATTATGTATGTGAATAAGGCAGATTTTCATGCTTAAAAATATATAAGGTACATCAAAATGTGCATCTTGGATGGCAATAATGGCAAAAATTCCATACTTCTTTACTAACCGCTAAATGGTGAACTTCAGCCGACAACCTACTTTCAGCGAAAACCTGCCAATGTTATGCAGGAAAACAAACATACACATGAATACGCGACATATTTCTATGCACAAATATTCCATGTCCAAGATGTTATTGAAATATAAGAAAATAAAAGTGCTTCTCTGAAATGCTACCAACACCTCTCATTGGCTGAATATGCAAACTGTAACTATTTCAGTATCCCATGGCCAAAACCAAGACTTCTGACATTTATTTACCTATGTGATTCCATAAAATTGTTCAGAAACACTCCAAATTTGTCTTGAAACTGACTACATACCAACTGATGGCAATATCTATTTCAAATTTGGCATCTTGAGAAGACAGTCCATGACTTTCAGTTTTATATTTCTTACGAATTTCAAGTAGCGAAAATAAATGATATAACGTCTTTGGAAAAACAACTACATGTCGAGTGCTTTTTTTCTCCATTTCGCATTATAAATGCAAAAGATGAAAAGGGAACTTTGAAAGCAACCGAGCACGACAAATATGAAAATACTGCAGGCTCGGTTTGATTGAGCCTGTTCATGGGCAGTAATAGGAATGCATATTACTGCCCACGCCGCCTAGCCCCGGATTGAGAGCAACAGAGTAATTACACCAATAAATAGTACAATTTAGATCCATCCCAAACGATGGCATGCATATGGCGGTGAACAGGGTTTACCCTAAACGAAAAAACAATGGGCGGAACTAAAAAGGAATAGAATTTTGAAAGGGGAGCTTAGAATATAAATCCTGCATATCACAGACGACGCCAAAGGCAAAATTTATAAACCAGGAAGTATATCCTTGGGGGTGGTTGAACAATATCCGAATCTATATTGGCTGGGATATAAAAAACCACCTATCTATAAACCGGTCGAAATATTAAAACAAGAGTAATTTTAGTAGTACTATAAACATAGTACATAAGTATCGTGCTCAAAGACCTTCAAAGGACGTAACTGATAACAGCACTGATTGAATGGAGACTTTTACAGCGCCACACGGCACAAACAACGCTACTGTGGTATTGAAAAGATGAAAAGGGAACTTTGAAAGCAACCGAGCATGACAAATATGAAAATACTGCAGGCTCGGTTTGATTGAGCCTGTTCATGGGCAGTAATGGGAATTCATACTACTGCCCACGCCGCCTAGCCCAGGAGGGCAGTAGTTTAAAATAATCTGTACCAATTGATGACGTTAATAACACATACTTGTTGGCGGACACAACGAAACGCCATATAATGGAATATGATAGAAAATAAAAAAATAAAATGTTTACACCGAACCAGATAGTTTTTCAAGGTTTAAAATATTTTAGATGACCAATGAATTCTGACTCTCCACTTTTAAGTCACAATAAGATGCTTTTCTTGGATGAATGATATGGCTCTTGACAAACATCCTTGTTGAGAATGTTTACAAAGATAAACTGTGACTGTATTTTGCAGATTGCTGGACTACTTATGTTAACGTTGTCAGCTCTGATCAAAATCACCACAACACTTTCCTAAAATGTAAACGAAGCAATGTCTCTATAATCATAACATTAAAAAGCACTTCACTCTTTAATGAAACACCATTGATGCAAAGAGATAAAGCTTATCAAATAAAATAAATATATACACATTTCCGAAACTGCTTCACTAGGTGGTGAACCCGGATCAACTTATATTTATAAATATATATCTAACCACTCAAAGCGCGTGTCCTCGACTGCATGTTACGAAAGTACTATCAGTTGGCTAGTAGGAAAATCAGTCGCTAGCAAGAAGTGTGTTGACGTTTTGGTTTGACTTGTTCTTAAGTAATAATCATTTTCTTAGCTTTTTGCCTTCACATTGTGCGCACAAGTGACAAACAATAAAACGCCAAAACACGGAATAGAAACACGAGGAGAGAGAGGGTGTTGGGGTGTGGGAGGGAGGCCTTTAACATCTCAAGGTATGGTATCATCTTCCGACAATCAGCTTACCTATTGTGTTTCCCGAGCTTGATATCAGTACTTGCACGCAAGACTGAACAACTCTAGTTTCATGAACAATGCCGACCAGTTTACTTATTGTGTTTCCTGGGCTTGATATTAGTACTAGCACACAGGACTGAACAACTCTGGTTTCATAAACAATGCCGACCAGTTTACCTATTGTTTTTTTCTGGGCTGGATATCAGTACTTGCTCACAAGACTGAACAAATCTGGTTTCATAAACAATGCCGACCAGTTTACCTATTGTTTTTTCTGGGCTTGATATCAGTACTTGCACACAAGACTGAACAACTCTAGTTTCATGAACATTGACGACCAGTTAATCTATTGTGTTTCCCGGGCCTGATATAAGTCGCACACAGGACTGAGCTACCCGCTTTACACGAACAATGCCGACCTGTTTACCTATTGTGGTTTATAGTCTGATATCAGTACTAGCACACAGGACTGAACAACGTGCACTTGTTTGTTGATATGAGAACCTGTTGGGGCAAGTCTGAGGTTGGTGCACCCTAGAACCTGGTTTAATCCCCCCGTGGACATTTATTTTTTGCACTGACCGTTCCAAGACGGTAACCCTAAGGGTTCATTTTTCCGTTAATTGTGAGTGGCTGTTGTTTGGTGTACTTTGGGTTTATTTTTTAATATTGTTTCAAATAAATATTTGAGATCAGTCCATAAACTGCGTAACATAGGTTTGGTATCAGGTGAGCGGCATTTGACTCCTCGGCAGGTTGTTCATAGGTTTGGTATCAGGTGAGCGGCATGTGCCTTCCTCAACTGGTAGTTCATAGGTTTGGTATCAGGTGAAGGGAATGTGACTTCGTCGTCTGGTTGTTCATAGGTTTGGTATCAGGTTGAGGGAATGTGACTTCCTCGGATGGTTGTTCATAGGTTTGGTGATCGGCATGTGACTTCATCGGCTAGTTGTTCATAGGTTTGGTATCAGGTGAACGGCATGTGACTTCATCGGCTGGTTGTTCATAGGTTTGGTGATCGGCATGTGTCTTCCCCTGCTGGGTTCTCATAGGTTGGTATCAGGTGAACGGCATGTGACTTTCTCGGCTGGTTTCATTGGTTTGGTGAACAGCATGAGACTTTCTCGGCTTGGTGTTCAAAGGATTGGTATCAGATGAATGGCATGTGACTTCCTCGGCTGGTTTCATAGGTTTGGTGATCGGGATTTGACTTTATCGGCTGGTTGTTCATAGGTTTGGCGATCTGCATTTGACTTTTTCGACTGGTTGTTCACAGGTTTGGTGATCGGCATGTGACTTCCACTGCTGGTTGTTTAAAGGTTTGGTGATCGGCATGTGACTTTATCGGCTGGTTTCATAGGTTTGGTGATGTGCATATGACTTCATTGGCTGGTTGTTCATAGGTTTGGTGATCGGCATGTGACTTCATCGGCTGGCTGTTCATAGGTTTGATGATCGGCATGTGACATTATCGGCTGGTTTCATAGGTTTGGTGATCAGCATATGACTTCATCGGCTGGTTGTTCATAGGTTTTGTGCTCGGCATATATCTTCATCGGCTGGTTGTTCATAGGTTTGGTGATCGGCATGTAACATTATCGGCTAGTTTCATAGGTTTGGTGATAGAATATGACTTCATCAGCTGGTTGTTCATAGGTTTGGTGATCGGCATATAACTTCATCGGCTGGTTGTTCATGGGTTTGGTGATCGGTATATGACTTTATCGACTGGTTTTATAGGTTTGGTGATCGGCATATAACTTCATCGGCTGGTTGTTTATAGGTTTGGTGATCGGCATGTGACTTCCACTGCTGGTTGTTTATAGGTTTGGTATCAGGTGAATGGCATGTGACTTCCTCGGCTGGTGTATCACTATTAATAAAATAATGCTGCTATGAGATCTTGTCTGGAACGAAAGGATAATAAAAACCAAACAAAACTCATTTTCCTTAATGCTGTAATTTTGCTGCATTGTATCAAATTTTGGTAAAATGATTGTCAATTTGTTTGAAAACCCTTTCAATTATAGTAAAGCAGATAGCAGATAACTTATCAGGTTTTTGCAAAAAAAGGTAAATTATTCACTGCCTTTACTAAAGTTCATTAAAAAGGGTAGATATATAACTCTTGGTTGACAGGATAAAGTTTTGGTTATGATCTATCATCAGAACCCTAAAAAAGACTAGTTAATAGGTTAAAGGACCGACTAGCTTTTTGTAGAGCAAACATTTGTTGAACAAAGCCGTTGATCTATTTAAAATTTAATTTGCAGCTATATGCGCCTTATAATTTCTTCAAAGTCCTCTTTCCCCCTACATTATATGAATAACATTTGCAAATAAGAACCCTCTAACAAGTATTATCGCTGATATAATGTGAACGATTCATACAACTTAAGACTGTGCTTAAAGGGAAAATAGAGACATGTGCGAAAAGTATATGTACACATTTCTGCATGTATCATTGCTCTCCCTTTTTTATGATCTTATAATCTGTTGTGTATGTTTCAATCGGAGATTGACCCTTTTTTCTGCGACGTTGGAAGGTTTGGGTGTTAATTTAAAAACGTTCGCTTTTCTGGCATAATGAGATATTCGTAACTAGAGTAACGTTCTGTTCGTATTCAGTAGTATTTAGATTGAAATTTTCATATTGAGACTTTACAAACTTCATGCATTGACTTGTCTTGATGGCTTTATTCAACACATCCCTTGAGTATATTGTTGATATGTTGGTGGTGGTTGTCCTTGCGCTCCATGGGTACATGTACGTCTTTTTTACATGCCTATTATATTTGGCGTCCTGTGTAGATTTAGATCAGCCGGTTCATTCTTGCCGAAAGCTCAATATTTACACTGTTCGCTTCTCGGTCAAGTATATCCTAAAAGCTGGCAATATACTGAATCTTGATTAGAAGGCATTATTGTGCCAGTTGAACTGGATCTACACTGGTCGCCCATGGTATAATAGGCGTATCTCATTGAGTATAGAGTAATGGTGATTTACACCAATATATGAACAATCTTTCAGTTATGTACCGGCGCTCTGCTCACCTAATGCGTTTGCCGAGTTTTATATTTGTACTATCGCACTTCACTGAACACCTTTGGTTTCTAAGATAATCGGCGAATGAATCTGATACGGAAGGACAGTAGTGCCACCTATATCGCTAGAACGAATAATATTATATTTTCCAAGCACTGACCATTATTTTAACTACCTGTTATTTTAAGCTGCCTGACTGCAATTTCACGCTGCCTGGCTGCCTGGCTGCCGGGCTGCCATCTTAACGCTGCCAGATTGTCAGTGCCAACAGTTACTGTTTTCAAGACATTATTTAGAAACACTTGATGTGACATTAAACATCGCACCTGACGCATAACGTCATAACAACTGACGCATAACGTCATCAAAATTGACGCAGAAGTTATCACGTTAAAAATAACACAATTTCTAAGTCAAACATTTGCATTTCCGGTAACATATAGTCTTTGAAAAAACTTCCATAGTGAGGTTCATTTTGTCGAATTCACCTGATAAATTCAAGCTCTAAAATAACAACAAATGACGTAAATAGCTGGTGCAGTGAAACACTTTATAATGGAAACAATCGCTTATCAGAAGTATACTTTGAAATATAGTGAAAACGTGATATAAAATACTAACTTAATTATCCCAACCAGATGTTGTTTTTTCAATGTTTGAAGTGCTTGAAGTGACCACTTAATTCTAACTTGTCAACGTTAATTCACAGAAGGATGATATTCTTAAAATATTATTGTTCAAATCGACTGGAATTGTGAATTTAAATGATAAGCTGTGAGTGTTAGTAACTGTTGCTGGACGACTTAAATTTATATCGTGAGTGGTATAAGTGCTATAAGTGACCTTTGGTCAAATCACCAAATTCCAATCCAGAATGTTAATAAGAAGCAAACAATCTAGTAACAAGGAAAACGTTTAAGAACAATTCAGAATTGAATGAGACACCCTTGATACAAAATAATTAGACTAGAAAAATAAACTTTACCCACTTCACTTAATGGTGGACAATTTTAAAACGGATCATTTTAATTACCGTATACTTAAAAAAAATAACCACTGAGAGTACTTTTTCTCGGCTGTTTATGTTACGAAAGTGTTGCCAAGGACTTCTTTGAAAATCATTCTTTACCAGATAGTTTTTTTATATATTTATTATTTGTTTGATGAGTTCTTTGGTAACTTTCATGAGCGTAGCTTCGCAAGTACGCAGAAGTGAGAAAAAAATAAACGTCAAGAACGGACTAGTGATGCGAGGACAGAGGGGACCAGTAACAGCTCAGCGGGCCTAAAACAGCTCTGAGTATATGTCACAAATTCGCGGGCACAATCTTTTTTTCTGTTGGCGCCTGTCCTCGAAATGAAGTTCATGTATATGCTTGCACTTGCCTTTCAATCAAGCTACGCCACTGAATATAAGGTGAGAGGTTTTGAATTTCAGATCACAGATCATGTGACAGCTTTCCTTGCAGACTTTATTGAAAAACTTTCCTTGAGTATTATGTTGTCTTTGTCGATGATGCTTCATGGTGTTTTACATCGGTTAATGACCAATTTGTCAGTTATCTTTCGACAATCAGTTTATTTTTGTTTTTGTTATTCCCATTATTGATATCAATACTTACTCCACTGATTCCACGATCAGTTATCTCTCAACGAGCAGTTTACCTATTGTGTTTCCTGGGTTTGATATCAATACTTACTCCACTGATTCCACGATCAGTTATCTCTCAACGAGCAGTTTATCTCTTGTGTTTCCTGGGTTTGATATCAGTACTATCACACTGCCTTAAACTGTGATCAAAACATGACAACCCTCTGTTAACAGAGGGTCGTACATGCAGAGCCACCCGGGAGCATGTAACATACATGAATAATATCTAGAACATGGTATGACTTAGCGCACTTGTACATGTACCAGAGGGTTGTAGTGCCGCCCTGGAGCATGTAACATTCATGTATATCTAGAACAAGTTATAACTTTGCGCAATGGTACCAGAGAGCAATAGTGCCACCGAGGAGCATGAATCATTCATGTATATCTAGAACATGGTATGACTTAGCGCATTGGTACCAGAGAGCAATAATGCCGCCGAGGAGCATGAATCATTAATGGATAATATCTAGAAAAAGTAATGACTTCGCGCACTGGTACCAAAGGGTATAGTGCCGCCCGGTAGCGTGTATCATTTAAACAAAATTAATGACAAAGCGCACTTGTTCAAGAGGTTGCCACTCGGGAGCATATATCATTCATGTATATCCAGGACAGTGCATCCACGTGAGCATACCCTATGTATGCGGAATTCCCGTGCGGCGATCGAATTTGATTTTTTTACAATCGTTTTTGTTTTTCACATGTTCACCGACCCGGACATTTTAAAACTCACACCAATACTTTGGAACGTTTGAAGACTAAAGACCGCAAAAGAGCATTCAACATGCTCTTTACTGGCACAAATTAAAATTTGTTATAAAAACATCATGCTGTTATTCTGAAATGCATAAGAAATGTCTCATTTTTGCATAATTATTAAATCATTATAAGAAAAAAAATCAAATGATATTACTTTCTAGATTGATAACCTTTGCTTACGTTAAACGTTGACAATACGCTCTTATCTGTACGTCATTAAATATTTACTTAAAAGAACGTAAACAATAACATATTGGTATTACATTTGTTTGGTAATTGCCCAGTAATAAATAATCTAAAACTAAAATTATTACAAATTAAATAAACGTTAACTCGAGTTATTTATTTAAAAAGTTAGGAAAATCACACTTATAAAGTGTGCACTTGGAACTTTTGTATAGTGTAGAACAAGTAATGACTTAGCGCACCGGAACCAAAAGGTGGTAGTGCGAATCGGGAGCAGGTATCATTCATGTATATGCAGATAAAGTAATCACTTTGCGCACTGGTACCAGAGGGCAGTAGTGCCGCCCAGTCACTTGTATCATTTATGTATATCTAGAAGAAGTAATGACTTAGCGCACGGGTACCAGAAAATTGAAGTGCCATCCGGGAGCATGTATCATTCATGTACATCTAGAATAAGTAATGACTTTTCGCACTGGTACCAGAAGGTAGTAGTGCCTCCCGGGAGCATGTATTATTCATGTATATCTAGAACAACTTATGACTTCGATCACTGATACCAGAGGGTACAGTGCCGCCCGGGAGCATGTATAATTCATGCATATCTAGAACAAGTAATGACTTAGCGCTCTGGTACCAGAGGGTACAGTGCCGCCCGGGAGCATGTATCATTCATGTATATCTAGAACAAGTAATGACTTCGAGCACTGGTACCAGAGAGTACAGTGCCGCCCGGTAGCATGTATCATTCATGTATATCTCGAACAAGTTATTACTTCGAGCACTGGTACCAGGGGGTACAGTGCCGCCCGGAAGCATGTATCATTCATGTGTACAGTAAAACTTCGAAAACTCGAATACTCAGGGAGATTTTGGAAATGTTCGAGTTTTCCAAGGTTCTCGAGTTTTCGAGGTTTTTCTTTATGAGGTCCGATTTTTTCTGTCAAGTCGTATAAACACATGTTTGTGACCTTGTTGTTGACTACGTTAATCGTTTAGAGTATCATCTAAATTTAAAATGATTAATTTGAAACACTATTTTGTTAAAATGCTATATCTGTTTAAAAAGGGTTTTGATGTTTGTTTGTTGTAGTTTTTTTTTAAGAAAACGGCTTTAAAAAAAGTTCTTGTTGAAATTGTCCGAGAACTATTCTACTTTACAAACGGTGCGTCGTAAGTTTTCATACGTAAAAATTACAAGTTCCGTCAAAATGCAAAGATATACATTGCCTCGTTTCATTTTCTTTTATTTGAGATAAAATTAATCCGAATTAAAATCTCATAATTATCGTCTCAACGCAGCCGCTTACAGGGTGATCACAGAATTTTTCCTTCATCAAAACATGTTTTTAATCGGATCAATCAAAACACAATCGACACTAACGATTGACAATTAACCGGCAATATAACCCGTCACAACGTGTGAAAACTACCGTTTACCAATTACTCCCGACAGGTGAGAAAATTGATCGCTCGTTTTTTTTACTCGAGTTTTCCAATATAAACAAAGAAGAAATATGTTACAAGGACCGACACCTGTCCTCGAGATTTCGAAGTTCGAGTTTTCCATGGATATTTTTATATAGAATATATAAGAAAATTGTAGGGACCGACAAAACTACTACGAGTTTCCCCGAGTGCTCGAGTTTTCGATGTTCGAGTTTTCGAAGTTTTACTGTATCTAGCAATTAATGACAATCAGTAAAGGCACTGATACCAACTGGTAGAAGTGCCGCACGGGAGCATGTATCATTCATGTATATCTAGAACAAGTTATGACTCTCTGGTACCAGAAGAAAGTAGTGCCACCGGGGAGCATGTTTCATTCATGTAATAAAAGAACAAGTAATGACTTAGCGCACCGATAGCAGAAAGCAGTAGTGCCGCCGGGGAGCATTATCGTTCATGTATACCTATTATCTAGAACATGAAATGGCTTAGCACACTGATCACAGAGAAGCCCGGAAGCGTTCATCATTCCGTATATCTTGAACAAGTAATGACTTAGCGCACTGATTCCAGATGGGAGAAGAGCGCCCGGGAGCATTAATCATTTATGCATATATAGAACATGTTACTCCGTATCATATTTTACCAACACTGACAATATAACTACAAGGATGTGAAAATGATGCATCTGTTTTTCTTTCAAATATGTACTCCAACTCCATGCAGAGAAAGTAAAATTTTATCATCGGTGTAGTTAGAACATTGGTTTAGTTTAAATTATCGTCGTAAAAATAGTACTAATGCTGTCATCACCATCATCATCATCATCATCATAGTCGTAACAACAACTCGACAACTCGCCATTATCAACCAAAAAGACCATTTAGTATCGAAATCGAAAGATTGTACAAACGTTTGTTGTCTGCAAAAGAAATTCCTAACGAATTTCAGTAATACATGTTGATTTTACGTCTAAGTTTAATAAAAGGTTCTTTACTCCTGATGTTAAAGTAAACCATGTTTTACCCAAAAGATTATGCTAATTAATGCTTACTAATATTCATGTGCAGTAAATTAATCTCAAACAATGTGTCTCTTAAGGGAAATTAGGTGACAATGTACAGTAAAGAAAATTAGCAGAAAACAATTGAATGTATTTGTAAAATGTATAGAATGCTGGTAAAACAGCAATCATGCAGTTCAGTTCAAATGTTTCTACTGTTATGTATACTTTATATAATACACTGTTATGATTGAAGGTGGATCACCACTTCTTATAAGTTTCATAAATACGGCTTAACTGGTCAACATCAATTAAATGTGTTTTGAATCCCACTAGTAAACCCACATAGACTACACAGAAGAAATATTGCAGCCTATGTCTTTACTCGGTTGCGCAACCAGGTTAGTTATTCTTAATTGGTGTGAAAACTCCCCTATTTGTTGTATGCAAAAGCGTTAATCATATTAAATGTTGGCGATTTCCTCACATAACTAAACAAGTTCAAAACAAGAATTGTTTTCACACAAAAGTGAAATATGCATATCAGGGATGGCCACATCCAGCAGACACAGCCTCCCCACACAGCCAACCAGTAGAGAGGAAAAGAGAACAAGGTATTACAATAATCATTTTCAATATGGACGCCAAAAACAATTAACGAAAGTGAGAACCCGAGGGGTTACCGCCTTGGAACGGTCAGTGGCAAAACAATTTGCCACTGGGGGTTTAAACCAGGTTCTAGGGTGCACCAACTTCACACTTGCCCCAACAGGTTCTCTTATCACAAAACAAGTTGTCTGTGTGAAATAACTCCAATTCACCCATCGGCTCAACAATGTTGCATGCAAATTAAACCACACAAACATATAAAGCAAGAAGGTAATAGCATTGCAAAGCCAAAGGGTGGATAATCAATGATCTTACCGAGACCAGAGCTCCTGGAGTAAAATCAGCAAGAACACGATGGGATAAAAGAAACAAATCGAGCTTCTAGGTTCTTTTAAGAAAAGATTTCCCTATAAACCTTCATAAACTCTTAAACCTCGGCGATAAAACTTGCAAAAGGTTTTCCTTAATTTGTGATATCGATAACCCTGTTACAGTTTACTATAACAGGAAGTGTAATAACGTTTGCAATAGTTAATTAATTCTGAGTACCCACATTTAAATTTGTAAGTCACAGTGAGATGATATTCTTATAACATAATAAATTAAAGGATTTCATACACACTTTATTTTACTTCCTCGCTTTGTGTATATTTTAAAGTTAACGGCTGAAGGTTATAAAACTGAGATTGGACACCAGTCTCAAATCTCAAGCATCTGATTTGCTGAAATGGCAACCGGTCGCAGTTTTAGCCAACCAGATGCTTGAGATGTCAGTATGCTTAATGTGCAATTGAAGATTATTAAACAACCAATTGTGTGAGTATTTTAAGTACATTTTTGAGCAAAATACTCAAGCTCTATCAAACTGGTCATTAGCAAAAAATTTGTATTACAATTATGAAACTTCTTAAATGAAGTACATAATTATCTTACAGAAAAAAGCGTTGTGTATTTAAATAGATATGACCTTTTTTCGAAACAGCTTCACTTAGTGGTCCAAAGCGAACATATAGTTGTGTTATACATAAATATTTACCCTCCTCGTCTATTAAGGCAATACTTGGAAAACCATTGATAGATACATTTCTTAAGAAACAAGTTTAGAACCACAGTTCTCAAACACACATATTTTATTCGACGTTTCACGGGGAAAACCCCTTCCTTTTTTAAGAAGAACTTATTTTGAATACGTTTATTTTTTATCTAAATACATGTATAAGTTAAATGTATTTCCTTCTTAATTAGTGTTGAATAAATATGTTTAAGCAGGTTTCAGATTTTCTGTACACACAGCAATACTTTCAGAGCACCAGTGGTCGGAGAATTTACAAAACATCTTTGATAGACGAAAATTGTAAGTTGTGGTTTTTGCGAGCACAAGCAGTTTTATATAAGGACCCGTAGCCCTAGAGGAATAATATGGAACGCAATAGTGATAACTTGGGGTACTTGTGGGAACAGGCCGCTTAATATGAAGACTCGACTGGCTCTCGTCCTTGTGGTCTGTTACATGCTTTTCATGATGATCAGACAGGTGTTCACAAGTGCAAAGACAAGTTTTCAAACTAACCCAAGATGATAAAATACATAAAATAATTGATATAAACATTCATTAAAGAGAAACAATTAGCAGAGTACCAGGCTAAACGCGTAACGGTTGCCAAAGAATTTACAGAACAGCGAGGATTCATCATAATTATAACCTGGTGGAACTTGTGGGAACAAACCGGTCTTGATGAGAACCAGTAACCAGTAACCAGAGACTTTAAAGAACACATAGAAAGTGTGGAAGTGAACATCTCTTTCTCTTAAAAGCACATAGAAGTTCGATTTTCCTATTTGACTCGAGGGGCTCTGGTCTCGGTAAGGCCATTGAGTTCTCGCCCCGTTGGCTTTTCAATGCTATAAGCTTCTTGTGCTTTTGCATGCAACATTGTTAAGCTGATGGGTGGGTTGGAGTTATTTCACCAAGACATTTTGTTCTTATTTATTGATATGATAAACTGTTTGGGTAAGTGGGAGGTTGAGCACCCTAACACCTGGTAAAAAACCCTAGTGGCTAATCGGTTGCCACTGACCGTTCCAAGGCGGTAACCCCATGGGGTTCTCTTTTTCTTTAATTGTTTGCGGTGTCTTTATTGAAATTTATATTGTTATAAACACATGTTCTCTTTCCCTCTCTTCTTTATCGCTGCGTGGGGAGGCTGTGTTTTCTGAGTTTGGCTTTTCCTGATATGCATATTTCACCTTTTGTGGAAACAAACCGCTTTATATCAGGACAAGTAGTCGCTTGAGAATTTACTGGACACATAGGACGCGTTATAATAATAGTATGGACTACGTTTGTGACTAGCCGGTTCACATTCACAGGCTTATTATTTGGGATAATACTTGTGGAAATATGCCGGTACACATTGGAAACGTTAGCAGCTTACTTTATGGAGAAAACACATGGATGACACAGCTACCAGCCTTGTTGTCAAACCATATATTTATAAATCATTTTAGGCTATCTAAGATTTACCGGCAATAAAAAACTCCGCTCCAACTCTTAATGGTAGGCGTCTGATTTAACCACAGCCCGGTCCTTCATAAAGTTCTACAGCTTTATAGTACTTGACCTGACCTTTGTCAAATTTGATATTTCCAAAAGCGTTTAGTTTCGTGCAGTGTCGTGTACTAAAATTCTGTCTAAAACGAAAGGATGCCAATGTTGCTGCATTCTGTCACATTTTGACAATTCGTTACAAAAACACTTTAATTATTGTACACCAGACAGATTATCTGTTTGTTTGCATCAAAGGTTGATTATTCATGGGCTTCAGTAAAGTTCATATTGATTGACAAATGACATCTTCAACGTCCTTTTTACTCCAAAAATTATAGGAATAATATTTGCAAACAGAACCCTCTAACAAGTATCAAAACGATACAATGTAAATGTCTCATAGCTGAAGACTGTGCTTAAAGGGAAAATAGAGACATGTGTGAACAGTATATGTACACATTAGTGGATATACCATTTCTCTCCCCTGTTTATGATCCTTAAAATCTGCTGTTGTGTTTGTTTAAATTGGAGAAAACCCTTTCCTTTCTGGGATGACGGAATGTTCGGGTGTCAATTTAAAAAGTTTCGCTCTTCCAGCATAACACAATTTAATACATAGAGTAACGTTATGTTCTTTTAAGACTTTACAAACATCAGACCATGCAACGGCTTTCCTTGGTGTCTTTATTCAACACATTCCTTGTAGATTTGTTGGTGGTGATGTGTCCTTTTGCTTCATGGAAACGCCTTTTTCACCTTCCTGGATAAGGCGTAGTGTAGATTTCTATCAACCGGCTAATTCGTGTCGACTACTTTGTATCTACACTGTTCACTTCTCGGTCAAGAATATCCTAATGATTTTAAAAACCGTCAATATGCTGTTTCCTGATTAGAAGGCGCGGTTGTGCCGGTTGATCTGGATCTACACTTGATCTACACTAGTCACCCGTGGGATAAAAGCCACATCCCATGGCATATAGAGTAATGGCCGTTTACCTCACTTTATGAACAATATTTTAGTGATATATGTTTTAACATACAAGAAACTGGTCGACGTGTACTTAGAATGCAATTGAAGATACTTGAAAACCCTAAAGCTTTAAGTGTTACATGTACATGTATTACTTAACGTTAAGCAAACCACCCCAGCACCATCAAGAAGCTGATTACACAAACAATAATTTCCTTACAATATAAAATTACTTACTGTGGTATCACTTCAATTTTGCTGGACATATTTTCGTTCAAATACCGAGATGGACATTTTTGCGCGGAAATTTTTTCACACAATTATATTAATCTTTTAATAAACACTGATATAAATGTAATTTTCTATTGGTTTCAATTTGCGTAATTGTCGTAGCGCAGAATTCGCATAAATTAAACCAGCGCGAAATAGAATGATACCAAGCATGTGTTTTTAAAAGGATGTAACAAAAACAAATGCACTAGATTTGTAAATGGCCAAAAAACAAGACTTTGATTTGGTTTTCAACATTTCAATGTACTTCTTCTCGAATGCACCATCAATGCAATACTTGGAAAACCATTTTAAATTAGTTCTTGAAAATGTTAAATATTTCAGTGAACCTGTCAAGACCTTTATGATCATTAGATTCAACAAATTGATTTGTTTATTTGTAGTTCCTGTGAGTACAAATGTAACTTGAGTAATTTGATTTATCAACAGTTTCAATAATGTATTTGAGGTCAGTCCATTTATAGCGTTTTACAGATTTGGTATTACAGGTAATCAGCAAGTGTGATTCTCAGAAGGTTGTAGCACCGCTCTGTAATTTAACTTACATATCCTTGAAAATAAGTATTGTGCTGTACACAGGTAATCAGCAAGGGACTTCCTCAGTAGTTTGAAGGACTGCTCTCTAATCTAATTTACATATCCTTGAAATGTAAGCCTAGACCTGTACCAACCATAGTTAATACAATATGGAAGGGTGCAGCATTGAACTACTGAGTTTTAATTCTAAGCAGGGTTTAAGACGGTGAAAAGGCATCGAGTATAATTAATAGTTGTATGATATTGTAAAATCAGTAGTTTAAGCCTAACCCTAATTTCTGTCAAATGATCTTTATGATGATTATCAGACAGATGTTTTCAACTTCAGAGATCATAATTTGAACTAAACAAAATGATGAACTACATAAAATTATTGATTTAAAATTACATTACAACATAGCCATCTAGCAAAGTGCCGGGATATGTGAGATCCAGTTGCCGGAGAAACAAATGGAATACATGCCAGTGTTATCAATGTAACCTGGGAGTTTTGTGGAAACAAGCCGCTTTATATGAGGAACACTAGCCAGAGAATTTACAAAATATATAGGTAATCATTACCTGGGGTACTTGTGGAAAACAGCCGGAACATGAGAACCAGTAGCCAGACATTTTTTACAGAACACCTAGGGAATGTGATAACCTATTAAGATTCGTGTGGAAACAAACCGCTTTATGTCTGTACAATTAACCTTTACTGAACTCTTAGGACGCGTTAAAATGATAGTACAGAATAAGTGTGGAAACAAGCCGGTACACATAGGATACATTCTTACTTTATGGGGTAAACGTCTGGTTTAACATCTTCCCGGTTCTTCATTAACTACGACTTTATACATTGCAAAACCATTGTCAAATGTGTTATATGTGAAAGCTTCTTGTAATTCTATGCAGAATTGTATACTAAAAAATCATATTAAATATTGTTTTCGAGAAAATGCAGCAACATTTTCGAAATGGATATCGGTATTTTATTTTACAAACGTTTAATGCCGCTTTGTCATGTGAATGACTATGAAAGAATATCTAAAACCAAAGACCGATGCAAATAAGGCACAATTTTCCTTAATACTATTCTATTGCTGAATTATACTGGTATTACATTTCAGTAAAAGATTGTCAATTTGTAAAAAATCTCCAATTATAGAACACCAGATGGCTTATCAGTTTTTTTGCAACAAAGGTAGATTATTCACTGCTTCTTTAAAAAGGACAATATATAACTCTTGGTAAAAACTTGTTTAGTTATGATCTTTAACAAACATTAAAACCCAAAAATAAAAACTGGCTTATAGGCTGAAGTACCGACTAGGTTTTTAGAAAGCTAACACTTGCTAAACACAGCCGTATAAGGTTATTAAATAGTTGAGATCTTTGAAGTAAAGTATCATTAAAATAGTTTGGCAGCAACTTGCGTTTTATAACCATATTCAAAAAGTATGGGATAAAATATGAGAAGAATGAACCCTCTAACTCGTAAAACACTGATAAAATTTAAACGTTTCATAGCTGCAGATTGTGCTTATTACTGCTTAAAGGGCAACTAGAGGTATGTAATAATTATACATTCACATCTGTGGTTATATCATTGCTCTCCCTTATTACTGCTTAAAGGGCAACTAGAGGTATGTAATAATTATACATTCACATCTGTGGTTATATCATTGCTCTCCCTTATTACTGCTTAAAGGGCAACTAGAGGTATGTAAAATTAATACGTTCACATCTGTTGTTATGTCGTTGCTCTCCCTTATTACTGCTTAAAGGGCAACTAGAGGTATGTAATATTAATACGTTCACATCTGTTGTTATATCATTGCTCTCCCTTATTACTGCTTAAAGGGCAACTAGAGGTATGTAATAATTATACATTCACATCTGTGGTTATATCATTGCTCTCCCTTATTACTGCTTAAAGGGCAACTAGAGGTATGTAATATTAATACGTTCACATCTGTAGTTATATCATCGCTCTCCCTTATTTGTGCTTGTCTTTACCATCCTTAATATTCTATTTATTGTTTCCCTTTGCAATTGGCCTTGTAGTCTCTTATTAATTAAGCCTATTCATGGGCAGTAATTGAAATTCATTTTTCTGTCCATGCCGCCTATCCCGGGGTGGAGGGCAATTCGTGTTCGGTGGTTGCTATTAAATCTCCCCTTCATCCATCTAACCATCTTCACAGCAGCGATGCACCAACCGTGCGGCTGCCGCAAAAGTCTCCGGTACACCCAACAAGCACTTCCATCAATCACCATCCACCCTCGAATGCCGCAAAAAGTCTCCGGTACACCCAACAAGCGCTTCCATCAATCACCATCCACCCCCGAATGTCCACGAGCATGACATCTATATCTGTGCCAATATAGACTGGCTCCCGTCCCTTTGTTATATTTTCTTATGTCACTTATACAATTATTGTCAATACCTTCAATAAAAGCAACTCCTGCAAGTACCTTACTGATATGCATTTACTTATCTTATCTCCCATAACATAGAAGATTGTTTTCAGCATCTCAGAAAAAAAGAAAATGAAATAAAAAAAGAGATAATAAGTAGTTCGGTGTTTGAAATAAACCATCTAGCTGGTGCCAGGCTTGTGCCAGTACTATGCTGCGACACACCCGGGGTCAGGCGGAGCGGACAGCACCTCCACCACTGCCCACTTACAGGCTCAATCGAACACAGCCGGCTAAACCTGCATACCTGTCGCGCTCAGTGGCTTAAAAAAATCCACCTCATCCATTCACCTGAATGAGAAACAGCACATTTTGATTCCTTTAGCTGTCGTGAGGTAAAGAGAAGCATCACATTCAGATTCATTTTGGTGTCGTGAGGTAAAAAGAAGCTCTATATTCTGATTCCTTAAGGTGTCCTTCAGTAAAGAAACAACCGATATTTAGGTGTCATTTAGGTGTTGTGGGAAGACAGAAGTACAATGATGCAGTTTTCTACCCACCTATCCACGGCTACACAGGGAACGATACTTGAGCGTTGGATCTGTGGCTGGCGTTTAGTGCATTATTCTACCTACCTACCTTCTATCTACCTTTCCACGAGTTCATAACTGCCGATATTGGAAGGCTGGATCCGTGGCCGTCGGCTGACTGATGTTGAAATGCATTATTCTATCTACATTTCCACGAGTACATAAGTGACTGGAAGGCTGGATCCGTGGCCGTCGGCTGACTGATGTGTGAATGCATCATTCTATCTAACTTTCCACGAGTACATAAGTGACAATACTGGAAGGCTGGATCAGTGGCCGTCGGCTGACTGATGTGTTGATGCATTATTCTATCTACCTTTCTACGAGTACATAAGTGACGAGACTGGAAGGCTGGGTACGTGGATGCCGGCTACCTTTCCACGAGTACATAAATGATAATACTGGAAGGCTGGATCCGTGACTGCCGACTGACTGATGTGTTAATGCATTATTCTAACTACCAATCCTGGAGTACATAAGTTCTGATACTAAAAGGCAGGTCCTTGGCTGCCGGCTGACTGATGTGTGAATGCATTATTCTATCCACCTTAAAACGAGTACATAAGTGACAATACTGGAAGGAAGGGTCCTTGGCTGCCTGCTGACTGATATATTAATGCATTATTCTATCTACCTTTCCACGAGTTCATAAGTGACGATACTGGAAGGCTGAGTACGTGGCTGCCGGCTACCTTTCCACGAGTACATAAATGATAATACTGGAAGGCTGGATCCGTGGCTGCCGACTGACTGATGTGTTAATGCATTATTCTCCCTCCCTTTTCACGAGTACATAACTGACGATACTGGAAGGCTGTATCCGTGGCTGCCGACTTGCTGTTGTGTTAATGCATTATTCTACCTCCCTTTCACGAGTACATAACTGACGATACTGGAAGGCTGGGTACGTGGCTGTCGGCTGGCTGGTGTGTTAATTCTTTATTCTACCTACCTTTCCATGAGTACATTATTGACAATACTGGATGGCTAGGTTCATGGCTGCCGTTTGACTGGTGTGTTAATGCTTTATTGTACCTACCTACTCGTATCTACGAGTACATAAGTGATGATACTAGAAGGCTGGAAACGTGGCTGCCGGCTGACTGATAAATGTTAATGCTTTATTCTATCCACCTGTCCACGAGTTCATATAAAAGTGAAATATGCATAATTATCAGGAATCGCAAAACTCAGAAAACAAAACCTAACCACGCAGCGAAAAAATGAGGACTAGAAAGCATATGTTATAAAGAATATCAATTTCAAAAAAGACACCACAAACATTAAACGAAAAAGAGAACACTTGGGTTAACGCATTGGAAAGGTCAGTGTCAAAACGATTTGCCACTGTGGGGTTCTAGAATGGGTCAGCCTCATACTTGCCCCCACAAGGTTCTCATATGAACAAACAAGTACATGTTGTTTTGGTGAAATAACTCCAACTTACCCATCCGCTGAACAATGTTACATGCAAAAGCACACGCATTTAATATAAAGCATAAGAAGGTAAAAGCATTGCAAAGCAAAAGCCTGAGGGCGGGTACTCAATGATCTTATTGAGACCATAGCACCAGGAGTTATTTCAGCATGAACATGATGACAGGAATAAGAAACAAATCGAGCTTTTAGGTTCTTTTACAAAAAGGTAAGTATAATGATCAACTGTAGACAAGTTAATTGCGAGGCATGCAGAGCGTTGTTAAACATCACGTTGGTAACCGTTCTTTTTTAATTTGCAGAAGGTTATTACTAATAACGAGGAGAAATTAGCATTGCTTATATTTTCTTCTGTTTATAATTAAATCTCCAAAAATACCTTGTTGCAATGGTTATTTTAAACTGCACCTGTATTTTTTTTTAGATAAATCTGGATATCGTCGATAAAACTAACCAAACTTACAAACGGTTTTCCTTAATTTTTGATACCGATATGGAACGAACTGTGGCTACCGGCTGACGGATGTGTTAATGCATTATTCTATATATCTATCTGTGTTATTGCATTTTTCATCAACCTATCTGTGTTATTGCATTACTTTATCCACCTGTCTGTGTTATTGCATTACTTTATCCACCTATCTTTGTCATTGCATTACTTTATCCACCTATCTGTGTCATTGCATTACTTTATCCACATATCTATGTTATTGCATTACTTTATCCACCGACGGTATCTGTGTTATTGCATTACTTTATCCACCTATCTGTGTCATTGCATTACTTTATCCACATATCTATGTTATTGCATTACTTTATTCACATATCTATGTTATTGCATTACTTTATCCACCTATCTGTGTCATTGCATTACTTAATCCCCTCTAGCTGTGTCATTGCATTACTTTATCCACCTGTCTGTGTTATTGCATTACTTTATCCACCTATCTATGTTATTGCATTACTTTATCCACCTGTCTGTGTTATTGCATTACTTTATCCCCTCAAGCTGTGTTATTGCATTACTTTATTCACCTAATATCTCTTTCTCCACCTATCTGTGTAATTGCATTACATTATCCACCTGATATCTGTTTTTTCAACTTTCGGTGTTATTGCATTACTTTATCCATCTAATATCTGTTTTTCCACCTATCTATGTTATTGCATTACTTAATCCGCATAACTGTGTTGTTGCATTACTTTATCCACCTATCTGTTTTATTGCATTACTTTATTAACCTATCTCTGTTATTGCATTACTTTATCCACCTATCTATGTTATTGCATTACTTTATTGACCTATATGAGTTATTGCATTACTTTATCCACCTATCAATGTTATTGCATTATTTAATCCACCAATCTGTGTTATTGCATTACTTTATTCTCCTATCTGTGCTATTGCATTACTTTATTTACCTATCTATGTTATTGCATTACTTTATTCACCTATATGTGTTACTGCATTACTTTATCCACCTATCAATGTTATTGCATTACTTTATCCACCTATATGTGTTATCGCATTACTTTATCCACCTATCAATGTTATTGCATTACTTTATCCACCAATCTATGTTATTGCATTACTTTTTTCCACCAATCTGTGTTATTGCATTACTTTATTCACCTATATGTGTTATTGCATTACTTTATCCACCTATCAATGTTATTGCATTACTATATCCACCAATCTGTGTTATTGCATTAGTTTATTCTCCTATCTGTGCTATTGCGTTACTTTATTTACCTATCTATGTTATTGCATTACTTTTTCCACCAATCTGTGTTATTGCATTACTTTATTCACCTATATGTGTTGTTGCATTACTTTATTTACCTATCAATGTTATTGCATTACTTTATCCACCAATCTGACTGTGTTATTGCATTACTTTATCAACCTGATATCTGTTTTCCACCTATCTGTGTTGTTGTATTATTTTATCTACCTAGCTGTGTTCTTTCATTACTTTATCCACCTAATATCGCCCAAGATGTACTTCGGGTACATAGGGGGCGATACTGGAAACCTAGTGGCTGCCGGCTTACAGATATGTTTATGCATTATATCTCTGGTACTTTTCAATTTATTTAAGTATTTAGGGTTTGATATCTTTAGGAACAATAACCTTACCTTTGACAACTGGTTAAAAATAAAAGTTTGTCATTTAAAATTATACCAAGTTTCTCGAAACAAATCTTAATCACTTCTCAAGCTATTCACAGCGAACAGACGATGAACACAGGCATTATAAACTGAATATAAAAAAACGACTTGGTTACCCTAAATTACTTTAACAGTTTTCAAGTCCTAGCGTTGACTATGTGGTATTGTCAATTATCTGCCCTTCTTATCAGTCGTCAGATTATCGGAGATTAACGAAGTCTAGGGTCAATTAAATATGTCATTTGCGCCGGAGGAGAAAACAAATAAAATAGCACAAAATTGTTTCATCATTAAGCATTCAGTTCCTTTCATATAAGTTGTATCTTAAATATTGAAACTGGACGGTACATGGGTGTGTACACGGGTATTACAAGGGAAAACAGAATCCGTAAATGCTATAATTATAAGATGATAGAAAACGAATACCACTTTTTGTTAATATGCCCCTATTACGTGAATATTTTAAACGAATATATATGAAGAACTTTTTAGCCAACAATTGATAGATTAATGAAATCAGAAAGTAAAAGCAATATTTTCAAATTTACAAAATTTATCAAAAATATTAAAGTTTAACATTTGAGAAAAAAAATAAGCACGCAGGTAACACGAAGAAATAAATAAGCAATAAATAATCTTGATAATGTATATATCTCTGAGAGTTTTATACATAACAACAAAACTAGTATTCAATACTTTATAATTAAGATAACTTAGTGTATAATATCAGTTTTCCTATATCGCAAAAGTTACACACAGGCTTGAGGTAGACCATATTAATATACGTTCAACAATGTCTTCGTTTTTATCAGTTCTGTGTAACTTAGTGCCGAGTTCTTTAATTTGGTTTTGGGCACATAGACGTCCGATTATTTTATTTATTTTAAAATTCAAAACCCCGCTATATATAACTTCTGCCTGTTTCATTTCATCCTTATTATTGCACTAATGAATAAATTTATTTTGTTGGAAAGCAAATTGGTGAAACGGTTTGTTAACTTAATACATTAAAGAATTGACAAATTCAGTCATAATAAAAAGCGACAGAATGTGTAGCCTTTTCCAAATACCTATATCTTTATCTATAGAGATTTAATATATAGGTCTTTGCCTTTTCTCAATTTCTATATACACCGAAAAAACAAATCGGTACACTTTTAAATTCATTGAATCGATGCTTTTGCTAGGTTCATTGTTTATAGGAACCATTTACCTTGTTTAAACACGGTACAGGAAATAAGCCATAAAACATATTAATTAATGATCTGTCATAACTTTGTTTTTACAACGCGTCATTTATTGGGAGGGGGTACAATAAAATTAATGATGCATTTTTTCGATCAGTTAATAAAATCCCGAATTCGTTCTATTACTGTTGCGCTCTTGTACATCTTGTTTGTCAAAATAATTAAAGAATAACAGTTCATTGAATTATTATGTTTTACTGAAAAAAATCTTACAATGTAATCTCGATAAATGTTGAGATTACGATGCGATAGTTTTTATTTGTTATAACTTTAATTCCAGTTGGGTACATCATTACGTGCTTATGTTTCAAATAAGTTTAGAAATATGCCCTAAACTTAACAATTTCAATTTTCCGATTGCATTTTACGATATTATTTTACTGACTCGCTTATTAAATCCATAACATATCCACTAATACATTAACAACCACAACCGATTATGAGTATGTTCAAATTTATTAGTAAATAAACACATTTATTTTAATAAATGGAGATCACCAAAACTTGCGAATTTTTTTAACTTGAGATTTATTATGTGAGCGGGATCAAACATAATGTGTTGTTCCAGTATAATTACGAATTTGTTGAATGGATATATGTGGCCACTAGACAAAAATGGTTTGCTAAGTTCCCTCCTAGTGAGGCTATAGCTGAACCATGAAATTCCATCGGCCTGGAGGCCGATCCCGGTTGTTAAACTGTATTTGGTATGCCGTCATGAATAATGTCCTAATCTGGCTGCCATAATATAATTTCTGCATTTTTCGGACATCGTGTCTCCTTGCACGTTAAATGCCAATTTCCATATACAGCACAGTCATGCTACACGCTACTCCTGCAACATGCAATTCCTGCAATACGCAATTCCTGCAACATGCAATTCCTGCAATACGCAATTCCTGCAACACGCAATTCCTGCAATACCTGCAACATGCAACTCATGCAACACTACCATGCCAGTTTCATGTTATTCGGGCTTTATGCGTACTTATAGCATTCCAAGCAATACGCAACACAAGCAATACGCAACACCAGCAATAAGCAAATCCAAGCAATACTCCACGCATCAATAAGCAATTCCAAAATGCCAGCCAAAAATTTAGGGGATACACGGGAGACGCCAAGTCCCTGGACTGTGCGAGCGTGACCCTGGCCCCTAAATTATTTATAAATTTTGAATTTTGAAAGCAGCCATTTTATTGAGCCATCAGACGATTAACGATTCTATTTAACAAAGTATTTGCAAAGACACAACTTATGGTTTGCCTCTCTTCACTCTAGTTTTCCCGAAGGACTTTCGTAGTGAGAGGGTTACAATCTATGGGATCGACCTACCAGACCGCTAGAATTTCCGCCACAATAAATTCGTAGAATTTATCCCCCAAATTCTAGGGACTGTATAGCTAGGGTATTAACATAAGATACTGAGAATGCATTCTCGGAGATTGTCTAAAAACATTTCCATCCCAATATCGGACAGATGAACCCCGTCCGACCTATAAAAACCTGCTGTCCTAAAATCAATTTCCGCCTTTAAACATCTGCCTCTGTTATTGCTCATTACCGACATTTTGCCAAAGCCATTTACTCTCCTACGTTTCATTTCCATTACTTGGTTGATTTTGTCGCCCCTACCCCGCCAAACTCTACGCTGAAGAATATCGCACCAAACTATAATTGTCTCACTACATACAGAATAAAGGAAGTTGATTTCCCTGTTAATCGTGCGTTTAAGTTTAAACAAACTCGCTGTTTCAAAGTCATTGCCCCCAAGATGTATAAAAATAATCCTAGGTTGTTTAGAAGTAAACAACAACTACCTTTGAACAACATGGTGAAAATCACCCCACCCCATTCCTCGAATACCTTTCCATCCGATTGATACATTGCCGGGTAGTTTAAGACTTGCCATGTCTCTAACCTCAGCACGCTTTCCCGCCCAGTACAGAATGGAATCTCCCAACATCCAAATATCTAGAATATAAATAAAAATATACTTCAAAAATAACCGTACAATTTGCAAATCTATTTACGGATGTACAACTGACACGCATCTGATTTCCATCTACCCAACTTTTGAATCACTTCAATGCTAACACCATCAGCTGCCAACTGCGTTGCTCGTCCGATTCTAAAACTGTGGGAACGATACCGACAAGAGGCTAAATTTGCTCGTTGGACTGATTTTGCTAAAATACCTGTAAACTGTGTTCTCTTCAAAGGGCTGCCGTCTGCATGTATAAACAAATAAGAAGGTCAACTGGGACGAATTTTGCAGTACTGGTATAGGCAACAGACCGGGCACCACCCTGGAGTCTTTTCACATGGGATTATCAAAGTCACGGGCGAACCGATTGGCCGCGTTTTTGACATTCTAATCGTAAACTTAGCAGCCGATAAATTGTCGTTCAACGAAATATCAGTGATTTTGAATGGGCGTTCGTGTTGCATCATTGTTGTGTAAACAAGCTCACTGACCCGAAACAAACCAAAGTAAGCAAGAATAAAGGCTGTTTTAAACAAACAAACCTCGTAACTGTCTCGGCATATATATGGGAGTTGTTTGCAAATAACCAACAACTTATCATAAAGAATAGGTGTTCTTTTATCAACCGACTTCTTTAATTTAGAGCAACCGTCCAATAATTTCTTTACTACAAATATTTGTTTTGGATCATACCAGTTCCGAATTTTGTGATGATAAGCCAAACCACTAGTGTATGTATGTATCGTGGTGGCCGAATAACCTCCTTCAAAACAATATACAATGAATAGCAATATATGTTGTAGTGGGGCGGGCCAAACGTCCGGCATCCTGTAGTGTAATCTGAAACTACAAAATGCCGACACTGCTTGCTGATAAGTCGACGTTGTGTTGTTAGCTTGACTTCCAGCTAACAATTTTGGTATTCCGCTTTGAAGGCATTCCAAAGATGGGGCGGTACTGGATCTGGCTGCATCTCGGCGTCGGGGGCCAACTCGCGGAACCTTCGAAACTGAAACCGGGACAAGGAATCACAGATAGCATTACAAACCCCGGGCACATGAGCTGCTTGCAAGACCATATTATATTTCAAACATAGAACAGTTAGCATACGAACCAAAACCATCACTTTGTTTGACCTTGACGTCATTGAATTAATGATGTGAACAACAGCTTGATTATCACAATTGAATTTAATTTTCTTGTTTAGTAACAATGAGCCCCAAATATCGATCGCCACCACAATGGGAAACAACTCTAGCACGGTTATATCGACCGAAACGTCACTGGCTAGCCATTCTTGTGGCCAAGCCGCTGCGCACCATCTGCCACGAAAATAGCAACCAAAACCAAGGGCACCTGCTGCATCAGTATATAACTCACAGTCAGCATTTGAAACCCAAAACCTATCATGAAACACCGACACACCGTTATAATTACTGAAGAAATCTAACCACATATTAAGATCCGCTTTGATTGCTTTTGTCACACGCAAGTGGTGGTACGGTTTTGTTAGTCCGCAAGTCGAATTTATCAAACGCCTGCAAAACGGCCGGCCAGGATAAATGACCCTACAGGCAAAATTTAGCACACCGATCAGACTCTGCATGACCTTTAGCGTAACCTTTTCCTTTTCCAGTACATGTTCTATTCTACAAACAATGTCAATGATTTTGTCACGAGGCATCCGAACTTCCATCTTTTGGGAATCAAGCTCTAAACCAAGAAAGCACAAGACTGTCGTTGGGCCTTCAGTTTTGTCATCTGCTATTGGAATGTTTAACAAATTTAATACTTCTTGCAGGATACGTTTAACCTGTAAGCAAGAGTCAAGGGTTCGATTCCCGCCTATGTAATCATCCAAATAATGCAATATTTGACCAGAAGTCATTCTGCGTTTGACGCAGAATTCAATAAAACAAGCAAATTTTTCAAATGTACTGCAACTTATAGAGCAGCCAAAAGGTATACACTTGTCAACATAGTATTTTCCGTCAAATTTAATTCCGAGTTGATCGAAATCTATTGGATGTACTGGAAGTAAGCGAAATGCATTCTTTATGTCTGTTTTGAACAGGAAGCAACCTCTACCTAGGTCCTGGATCATATGCACTGCATCGTCGAATTTTGTGTATTGAACTGAACATAGTTTCGGATCTATATAATCATTGACCGATTGACCCTCTGGATATGACAAACGGTGTATCAGTCTAAACTCGCCAACTGTTTTCTTAGGAACCAAGCCAATAGGCGATACACGCAGATTTTGAATGGGGATATGTTCGAACGGACCTGCTATACGTCGTTCTTGTATTTCGTTATTTAGTTTTTGCCGAACTATTCCAGGAAATTCGCTTGCTGATTTAAGATTTTTACATTCTATATAATTACGCGGTCCAGTGTAGTGCAACGGAAAACCAAATGTGAAACCCTCAAACAATTTATCGCGGTCAGGGTGATCGTAAAAATGAAGCTCCTGCGCTAACCTAGTAGTATTGATCGGAGAAAAAGCTATGCGTGAAAGTTCAATATTGATAACGTCGCAACTACCGGTTGAATGTGAGAAATCCATGAGTGTATTGGTGACGTCACTAACAGTGCGTGACGTAGACGAAGTGTCAATATCGGTCAAGTTATTGTTGTGATTTACAAGAGGCGCCGTTTCTCGGTGACCCGGCTCCCCTAAAACCACCTCGTCTGAAACGAAATGAATTGTTCCCTCTTGTTCGAAACCCATCGGATTTAAACTGAAACTGGTTAGAATTGCCGTCTATCGGTTTATTAGCATTTTGACAGTAGATGCGGGCATGACCCAGTCCGCAATTTGAACATGAATGTGAGAATTTGCAGTTTGACCAGTGACAGCGTCCTTGGTTAAAATCAAGGCATTTTGTGCGATTGACACCGTGTGGTGTATGTACAACTTGTGGTGTCTCTCAGCGACATGCAACGGAGCCATAGATCCTGATTGATAGAGGACCATGGAGCAGGGTTTGACGCCTGTCTTACTCGGAATTGTTCGTCATAGGTCCTCCAGGCATATCCGCCCTGCCTATGAGCACATTCCCTGATAAGAGACATGTACTGGAGCATTCCGTTTGCTTTAGATGGGTTGACTTTGATGAATACGAGCATAAATACAATAAATGCATCTGTCCATTTTTCGATATTCGGAATTTTGTCTTTACAATTCGAAGGTCTAGATTCTAACACGCCATCTGCAGACAAGCGTAAGGCACCACCATTGGCAAATTCATTAAGTTCTACAGCGCCCTTCAACATCAGGGCTAAATTGACATAATCACCCCGTTCAATTTGTTTCCTTAAGCTAGCCGGGATGTGTACAGATAAGTCGTCTGTTATGCAGCGCATTGGTTCGATATACTGGCCTATCGGCTGATTTTGCGGAAATGTACCAAGATATGGGTTATTTGATGTGATGAATCCGCACTCGTTCACCGAAAAGTGCAGAGCCACTGCACCTTCAGTGCTCGAACCTAGGTCCATATCAGGTGTAGATCTAGCTCTACTTGTTGTTAGGTTTGGACGTTCTATCCCGCCACACCCTAAATGGTTCTGATTGGGCAACAAAGATGCAAAATCTATAGTGCATGTACCTGTTGGGGCATCGTCCGTTGAACTTGAAGCCAGGACGACCCGCTCCGGGCATGGCATCGGCTCAGTCTGAATTTCGCCAATCTTGCCGTTGATCTCAGTTTCTTCTCCACCTGTGCCGTTAATTTGGCTGTTGATTGGCGTTTCCGGACCCCTTTCCCTCGCATCTTTGACAAATTGACGTGGATTTTTCACGATTTAATTTCTTGTTCAAATTTTTGCGGCCTGCCTTCTTCTGAGCGAAATCGAAAAGGAGGCTGTGACGTCACGATCTAGAAGCTTCGACAAGTGTCAGGTGACGATCACTCTTGTCATATTAAATTATTTTCAATGATTTACCTCCCTTTTCAACAACGCTTCGCACGCGAAAATAAGCTCGGTTATTTTTTAATTACAATAACCGGTATTAATTTTGGATAAAATTTACATTTTAACTTCTTAATTGTAAATAGAAAGCATTTAACTTTTACAAATAATTAAGCAACATTTACTTAAGTTATCTTAATATATATGTGGTTTTTGTTTTAGATAGGCTTGCATATAGATGAGACTTTATAATGACGATTTTAATTTCTTTATGCATTTTCTTATGATTGACATTTTTTGTGACTCAATGCAAAGACCTTTATAGATAGATGTAATGTAATAATCTTTGCTCAATGTGACATATTGTTAATACACAAAATGTCACATTTCTTACCTGTTGATTTACCTGGGGTTCATTGTAATTTGTTACAATTATCACCTTTTTAGACTTTCGTCTGGGTTTATTATATCAATCGGATTTTATTTTACAACTATATCGAAAAGACATATACTTATTTCTAAATGCCATGAGTAATTTAGTACGTAATTGTTTCCGCCTATGAAATTTCTAAAATATTGACGCATTCGCCAAAATTTAGTGTTTCTACCTAATTCAAAGTAATATTACACAATTTCAATTTGAAAACAATACTCCAACTTCTACCAATTAAACTAGTAAGGCTCTATATTGTTTTCTGCACTTGACTGCCGAATTAAACAATCTTCCGTCAATGATCGTAAAATATCGGGAATGTTCGCAAATTTACGGAGACTTATATTTTCACTTAAAATATTCGATAGTCGTGTTAGAAAAAGCTAAAAATGACTAAAATGTTTTAAATTTAATTTAATAAAAATTAGTTTAAACAATAGCTTAATTTTTTTTGCAAAATATGTAACCTGGGTTTTTTAAAACTTATAATTTGGATAAAAGATATTAACAATAGAATACGTAAGGATAAGCGAAAAAATCTTTCTACAGTTTCTATGTAAATAAAAGGGAAAAGAGGGTGGCAATATTCAAAGTCAAAAAGGACCAAATTATCGTTAAGATAAATTAAAATAAAAATAACCATCTTAATCGGCAGAAATTTATCTTTAATATGTAATATGGGTTTTTTTTCGACCGTTTAAGAAATAAAAATGTAGTAAAGAAAAAACTGAATTGTTCCTTCATAATCTATAGAGAAATTCGTTATCGATTTTTGCTAACCGATGATGTGCAAAGTTGGATATGTGAACAGTATTTTATAAATAGCTCTGATATTGATTCTGACCACTAACTTATAGTTTTGTGCTGGTCGTTCACGATTTGAAAATTAATTGGCGATGATAAGTACAAAATCGTGTATAAAGGAGCGCTATAATTTAGTTAACCGCAGAAAGCAAGAAAATATGTCGTTCGTATCTCTTTTTTTTTCTTAAGAACCCATGCAGCAGTGAAAATAAAACACCAACAAGAAGTCTTCAGACAAATGGAAAAAAATTAAGCATAACACATGGTAGCTTCGCCTAGCCAAGAGCCAAGAGCGTTTTGTACACAAACGGGACGAGCCACCCAAACACTCAGTCATGAACCAAAATTCGGGTAACGACTATATTACGGATATTCCACTTATTACATTTCGAATGACAAATTACCGATCGTGTTTCACAATACACGCTACATTTATAATCCTTTCATTATTTCTAATATTTCAAATGGGATTGTATTGCTCCTGACCGTTCCAAGGCGGTAACCCCCCGGGTACTCACTTTTTTGTGTTTTGAGGTATCTATTTTGAAACTGATCATTGTTTAATCATGCTCTTGTCTCCTCTCTACATGTTGGCTGTGTGGGGAAGATGTGTCTGCTGAATGCGATATGCATATTTAACATTAATTTTCTATAAATCAAATAAGAATCAGCGGTGTTGCCATCCTCTGAATAGGGAATGGCTTAAAAGTTCACTGGTAGCTTATCACAGGTTCAATCGTGGCTTCTTGTAAATTTTCATTTAAAAAATCGTTTTTCTATTTAAACACGTATTGTTCACTAAACGATTCCGTAGTTGCGTATTTTACGTTATCTAAAGTTTTTTTCTGTGCAAACATTATCAATCCGATTAACTGTTTGCACTAAGTGTTTGTCGAAGTGTTGTTCATTTAACTATGTATTGTTAGGATATAAACAGTTAAGTTTCATTTTCATAATTTTAGTTTGCCTTTCCTGGATAACATTACTCTAACCAGCATAAATATTGTCATGTTCTATGTGTTAATTAAACTCTATAAGGGCCACACAGTCAACGATGTACTATTCATGTTGATACTTAAAGGACTAGCGAGATTGAATGATTTATGGTAACATTACGTCACACTCGTACAAACTGTTTATTTTCTTACCTTTAGAAAAGATGCAATATTAACTTGAATCATTGCCAGCGACAGGAAACATGACACTTAGTAGCATTTAGTAGATCATGACATCTAACAGCCAACCCGCACCTACAAAGACGGACTTGGGTTATGCCTGGATCATCGTGTTTGCCACATTCTTCCTTCAAGCTATCGGTGATGGTGTACGCTTTTCATATGGACTTATGTTTGTGGAGTTTCTGGAAGAGTTTCAGCAAGGCAAAGGAGCAACAGCTTGGATAGGTAGTCTCACGCTCGGAGTCCTTAATCTTAGTGGTAAGAAGACGTCATTACATTTAATGTAATTATCTTTTATACCAGAGCCTAACACAAAACCGTTTTCCTTATGTTTATTATATTTAAATTTAAACTAAATGCGACTTATCTTTTTTACATCTGATTTACCTGCAAACTTTCTCAAACGGTTCTACGAAATAATGTTCGACTTATTAGCTGACTAAGTCATATCTGTTTAGATGTGCATTTACAAATAAAAGGAATAACATTCATCAAAATTTAATTATAAATATTTGCCATACCTGAAAGGAAATTAGCTTTACAAAAATGAAATATAACATTTGAACTATAACTTTCTATTATTTAATCTTTTGTTATTACATGTACCTCTGTGTATGATTAAGTCACACATGCAATAGTCCACAGCCTTCGGTGCAACTCGATAAATTGTCATAAACTATTTCCACACTTTATCCAGGTCCTGTGTCGGGATTTATCATCAACAAGTTTGGTTACCGTGTCGGAAGCATGGCAGGATCGGTTATCACGGCTCTGGCACTTATCTTGAGCAGTTTTGCTCCAAGTTTAGTATACCTGTACTTCACATATGGTGTACTTCATGGTAAAACTTTATTTCATTTCTATTCGTTAAGAATTCGGAAATACAAACATTATTGTCTTTGATGATTCTAGTTTTTCCGTGTCATCGCTTTCCCCGGGAGAGAATATATGATAGTCAATACAGTAGCACGTGTCCCGAGAGAATCGTAAGATCTGATATGCAAATAATGTATTCATGCGTTTTTTAATTCTTTGAGTACATGAACAGAATGTGACTAATCTGAAAACACTTTTGGTTTACTTTTCCCTTTTTTTTTATCTATTACCGATTTCTTTTCTTTTTTTCCCCAAAAAATTGTATATCTTATTCTAAAAGTGATTGAGATATTGAATCAATAAATAAATTGAAAAGATAAATAGAGGATACAACATGAGTGATCATTTTATACTGAAATTATTAAACGAGTCGTCTAAATCGATATAAAACGAGGCTTTTGCCGAGTTTTATATCGATTTAGATGACGAGTTTAATAATTTCAGAATAAAATGAACACGAATGGTGTATTCTATTTATCACATACCCCGAAAAAAACAACCAAACACATGAATTGTGCCTTTCTATCGCCTAGTAGAGCGAAATTAAAAACATGTGTAATTCGGTCTTATCGGGTGATACATAAGCTAGTCCCCAAAGAATTTATCCTACCGTTTCCCCATTTGACAAACTAAGTAAAACAATAAAATAATAAAATTAACAGCGCAAGAGTCTAGATACAAAATCTACTCGTTTTGGGCTTCTGAAGTTGTGATAAATTAAATAAATCGATTTACTGTATGACGTCATTTGTGTAAACTTTCAAAGCGGCATATGACAACATAGAAATTTGGTGGATATAAACTGAAAATTTGGATTGAAAATGTGTTTCTATTGTTTTTATTTTGATTTGGGGATGTCGTAAGATCACACAGACGATGTTCTGAAAACGATGTCAGCGTCTGGGTCATTTTGTTTTCGATTTAAACGAAATGAAATTGACTTTGTTGCTGTTGTTGAATTTCATCATAGACTTTCGGCGTATTGCTATCTTACGGAGTATCAAGATGTCAGAGAGTTATATTTTCCGTGCATATTTACAATAAAAGGGATGCTAAAGTTCCTTATAGAAGCTGCTTGCTTGCCTGTAGTGGTCAGATGGCAAAAGTAAGTCATTTTTATAAATTTGTTTTGATCGCTGGTAACGCGGATGAATAGTGATTCGGCTGCGATATATAACTAGTTATATATCGAAAATATATAACGGGTGTTATTACATTCCCACACCGGAAGGTATGTGATAAATAAGATTATCGGTAGCCTTTTATTTTAGCCTCGGAATGCATTTGTGTTCTCTTTTCACGTATAAGTATTGTTAATAAATTTTCCTTTCCATAAAAATCATTTGCTAATACTATGGTTTAAACATTTTGTTATAAAACTGTTATTATAAATATATTGAAAACTTTACACTTGACAAAGTATCAAATACTATTAACTCCTGTAATACTGACTATTAATGCAAATTAAAGGAGTTTATGCTACTTAACGTCAGTCAATAAAAATACTGCTTATGTTCTCGTTTAGATTGACTGATATATTATTTCAGGTTTTGGATCAGGACTGTCCTTTCTTTCTGGCACAGTGGTTACGGGGAAGTATTTTAAAAAGAAGCGGGCATTGGCTCTCGGTATAACATTTTGTGGTGGAGGGATAGGAACTTTCGTCATGCTGCCAATAACTCGACTTCTTATCGATCATTATAGTTGGAGAGGAGCCTTGTATATTCTTGCTGGAATTGTGTTAAACGGCTGTGTGTTCGCATCATTGTTCAGACCATTCATTGAATTGGAAGATGCTAAAGACGAAATGAAAACAACACCGTTGTCAAACGATGAGAGAAGTGTAAATACTATTGATGAAGAAGTTTCTTTCAGCCTTTCTCCAAAAGATAAACTGGAGATGCCAAGTTTTCCCTTACTCCCTCAAATATCTAATGATAACAAGCCAGAAGAACTTCAGCAAATACGAAGTAACAGTAAAATATCTCTTAATCTGCCTGATATTCGAATCGAGATCTCAGAACTTCAGAACTCTGAAAATTATCAGAAAACGAACATCGATGAAAAAGCAGCTAACAAAGAAAAACTTTGTTTAGAATTCGATAACACAGTAAACAAAGAGATGTTCAAAACTAAATTTATAGAGTCGTTCTTTCCGAAGAAGCTTGTAACAAATATAAATTTTGTGATCTTAATGTGCTCTACAGTGTTTATAGCGATTCCTGAATTTGTGCCCTACAGCATGCTTCCAGACTTCGGCCTGAGTGTAAACTGTGCGCCTGCCCAAACGGCGTGGTTTCTGTCTGTTTTAGGAATTGGAGGTAAACATATTTTAGTTGCAAAAAATATACAAAAACATTATAAGACCATCCGATTTTATATATTGCCGTTTGCATCAATTAATAAATCAATGAGATGGAAGTTTTGAAAATCAAATTACACGACAAAATATAAATAATGCTACAAGCTAGGTTTGAAAGAACAGATTCTGAAACAATCGCAATCATTATAACGATTGTGTGCACATGAAATTAATCGTAACAATCATCAGACCATATGCACAATCGTTTCACGTTCCATGGTACACAACATGTTTGTGCCACCCGTTAGATGATCTGAACATTGGGACAAACTATTACATAAAAAAGGTTAAATATGCATATCTGACTTTGTCACACTCACAAAACGCAGCCTCCCCACGCAGCTAAAAAGAATAGAGGGAAAGAGAGCATATGTTTATAAGGATATCAATTTCAAATAAGACACCACACACAATTAACGAAAAAGTTTATCCTTGGGGTTACCGCCTTGGAACGGTCAGTGGCAAAGCAATTTTCCACTGGGGGTTTAAACTAGTAACTAGGGTGCACCAACCTAACACTTGCCTCAACAGCTTCTTATATTAACAAACAAGTACAAGTAGTCTTGGTGAAATAACTCCAACCCACCCATAAGCTCAACAATGGTGCATGCAAGAGCATACAAACGTATAAACATATCAGAAGCTAATACCATTGCAAAGCCAAAGTGATCTTACCAAGAACACATTGACAGGTATAAAAAACAAAACAAAAGCTAAAACGCAACAATCAAATAGAAGAAATCACGCCCTATTAATGTTGAAATATGTATAGAAGTTTGTAATATTTCAATGCACGTTCAAATCCTTTTAAAATATCCTGATCTCTGATTTCTTATATACATTGTGTTTTGTCATAAAGCAGCTGATAAAATCTTTTGAAATTTGATGTGTATGATGACTACTCAACATAACATATAACAGAAAATCAACATCATTACAAAGCATCTCCCGATTCTTACAAATAAACAAAATAGACAAAACAGACCAAAAAATTTGGACAAGAGTGTAAGGATTACAGCTCTAAAGAACACAAAAATACTTATGTTGAACAAGTAGAAATAACCTAACCTGAACGATAACAAAACAACAGGGTTTGCCGACGTGGAACAACAGACCATTAACGTAGTAAAAGGCCGACCTGGAACAACACCGGCAAGTAGAGTAGTAAAGACTACCTAGTCAAAGATAGAAAAGGCTATCATCTTGGAGCCGAAAAGACCATTAATGTAGTAAAACACAGAAGAGGTTACCGACTTGTAACCGCAAAGACCAGTAAACGTAGTAAAAGAGGTCACCGAGCTGGATCCTCAAAGACCATTGACGTAGTAAAATGCAGTAGAGGTTACCGACCTATAACCCCAAAGACCATTAACATAGTTTAAGGCAGGCCTGTAACCACACAGGCCAGTAAAGAAGTAAAGGACTACCTAGTCAAAGACAGTAGAGGTTGTCGTCCTGGAACCGCAAAGACGCAACGACCATTAACTTAGTAAAAGACAAAATAGACTATCGACTTGGAGCCAAAAAGAACATTAATGCAGTAAAAGACAGAAGATGTTATCGAATTGGAACCGCAAAGACCAGTAACGTAGTAAAAGACGGTAAAGTTGACCGATTTGGAACTTCAAAGACCATTAACGAAGTAAAATACAGAAGGATTTACAGACCTATAACCGTAACGACCAGTAACGTAGTAAAAGACAGTAAAGGTCAGCGAGCTGGATCCTCAAAGACCATTGACGTAGTAAAATGCAGTAGAGGTTACCGACACAATCCATGTACGTTTAAGACAGAAGAGGTTACCGGCTTTGAACCGCATGATCAACTTAACGCAGTAAATGACAGAAGAGGTTATAATAATAATTATAATAATAATAATAATAATAATAATAATAATAATAATAATAATAATAATAATAATAATAATAATAATAAATTCTTTATTTTAAGATGGTAAACTTTTAAGTTTCATACATTGTCAAATAACAATTATACAAAACTTATTTTCAAAAGGCCATCTAACACACGCACACACAACAATAATACAATAATATCAATAATAATTTATAATAATTAAATAAAAAACAAAAGAAAATAACAACACAAAATCACACATGTTTACAGAGCAGTGGTCTAAGAAGTCAAAATATTTTTAGCAAGTATGTTTTTTCGTCTTTTTAAAAATTTCAAGTTTCGATATAAATTTTATTGAATCTGGAATTATATTCCAGATCACCATTCCAGAGTAACTGAATGTCTTTTTAAAGTATTCTGTGTTTGGTTTTAGGACAACTAGATTCAAATTACTTCGGGATCGCAAATTGTAGATTTCATTGTTACTTGTATGAATTAATTCTCTCATGTATGAAGGAGCTAAATTGTTAATAGTTTTATAAACGAAAATAGCAATGTAGTATTTAAAACGGTATGTTATTGGTAACCAGTTTAAGTTCTTGAAAAGAATTAACCGTTGCACATTAGCTTGTTTAGGAAATATCACTTTTGCAAATTTATGTTGAAATTTGAAGACCTTATCTAACACTCTTTTTGAGCATCCTCCCCATGTAACCAACCCATAATCTATAATTGGAGTAACATAAGCATTATAAAACATTTCTTTCATTTCATGAGTGAGATATTTTGATATGCGATGAAAATGATATAATTTTGGCTTGAGTTGTTTGCAAACATTGTCTATTTGTGGTGACCATTTCATGGTTTTGTCTACGGTAACACCTAAAATAATCTGAGTTTCAACATTATAAATTTGCAATTGATTTATTGAAACATTTAGAGGAGCAGAACGTTTTAATCTTAGATTTTGACCAAATTGATTGAGCATGCAAGTTGTTTGTGCAGGATTCAATGCCATGCTGTTTACAGAACACCAGTTGTTTATATTAATAAGATCTTTTTGAAGTTTTTCTTGAATATCAGAAACATTCTTTGCAGAACAATGTAAGGTTGAATCATCGGCTACATGTCTAGATTAGATTCTGGTGCCGATAAAGGTAGGTCATTGCCATAAAGCAAAAATAACAGAGGACCTAGAATAGAACCCTGGGGTACCCCGGACTTGATACGGAGTTTTTGTGACTAGAAATTATTATCCTTGACAAATTGGTGTCTACATGTATCTGTTAAGTAAGATTAAAACCATTTTAACGCCGCCTGGTTATCGAAGTGATAAAGCTTTAGTTTATGTAGAATGATTTCATGATTAACCATGTCGAATGCTTTGCTAAGATCTAAGAATACACTCCCAACTAGTTTACCACTATCAATATCTGTCATCCAGTTATCAATTAGGTATGCAAGGGCTGTTTGGCAAGAATGGGTTTTCCTAAACCCAGACTGAGTCTTGTGTAAAATGTTTGTAGATTGCAAAAAACTCGTGCAATTGATTTCCCACGTGGCGTTCAATAACTTTTGAAATTGTGTTTAAAATTGATATCGGTCGGTAATTATTAGGGTCTTCTCTTTGCCTTTTTTATGAAGAGGAAGAACTGCTGCCTCTTTAAGCTTGTTGGGAAAATCGCCTAACACTATGCAATCATTAATAATTTTCGCAATAGCAGATGAAACATAATCACAACTTATTTTTTTTTAAATATGTGGGCCAATTCCATCAGGCCCAGTAGCCTTCTTTATATTAAATGAATCTTTTATCTGTTTAACCTCAAACGGCGTAATTAATTTAATAGTAAATGCTTTATATTTCAATTTTTCATCTACATAAAGTTTTAAATCATTGAAATCTGTGATACACAAGTTGGAATTTATTAGTGAGTTAGCAATATTAATAAAATGACGATTCAGGGCATTTATTATGCCGTGTTCCTTAGTTAAAGTGCTACCGTGAAATATAAGTGTAGATGGCAATGAACATGGTTTGTGAATATCATCCGAGGACACAGTTTTAATATGTTTCCACAGTAATTTTGAATCAGATTTGTCTTTAATAGCATTATTGTAAAAATTTGTTTTAGCTTGTTCAATAAGTTTTATAGTATTATTACGCCAAACTTTGTAGTTATTCCAATCCTTTTTGGCATTAAATAAATCCCTTGTTTTCCGAGCATGTTTATTTCTTCCGAGTACCAATCAGGTTGATGTTGTCTTTTTATGCTTTAAACTTTTATCGGTGCGTGTTTATTTAGTGTTTAGGTTACCGATTGGAACCGCCTAGACAATTGACGTAGTAAAAAAGCAAGCAGAAGAGGTAACCGAATTAGAGCCAATAAGACTATTAACGTAGTAATAGACAGTAGAGTTTACCGACTTGGAGCCGAAACGACTATTATCGTAGTAAAAGATAGAAGAGGTTATCGACTTGGAACCGCAAAGACGAGTAACGTACTAAAAGACAGAAAAAGTTACCGACCTGAAACCGTAAAGACCATTAACATTGTAAAAGACTGAAGAGGTTACCGACTAGGAACTGCAAAGACCATTAACTCTGTATAAGACTGAAGAGGTTACCGACCTGGAACCGTAAAGACGAGTAACGCAGTAAAACAGTAGAGGTTACCGACCTGGACCGTAAAGACGAGTAACGCAGTAAAACAGTAGAGGTTACCGACCTGGAACCGTAAAGACGAGTAACGTCGTTAAAGACAGAAAAGGTTATCGACCTGGAGCCGCAAAGACCATTAACGTTGTAAAAGACAGAAGGGGTTACCGATCAAGAACCGTAAAGACCATTAACGTAGTAAAAGACAGTAGGGTTTCCGACCTGGAACCGAAAAGATCTTTTACGTAGTAAAGGACAATAGAGGTCATCGAACTGGATCCTCAAAGACCATTGACGTAGTAAAATGCAGTAGAGGTGGGTACCGACAAAGACCATTAACGTATAAGACAGAAGAGGTTACCGGCTTGGAACCGCATGATCGATAACGCAGTAAATGACAGAAGAGGTTACCGACTTGGAACCGCCTAGACAATTAAGGTAGTAAAAAGCAGAAAAAGTAACCGAATTAGAGCCAATAAGACTATTAACGTAGTAATAGACAATCGAGTTTATCGATTTGGAACCGAAACGACTATTATCGTAGTAAAAGATAGAAAAATTGAAATATGCATATCAGGAATGGCCACATCCAGCATACACAGCCTCCCCACACAGCCAAAATGTAGAGAGGAAAAGAGAGCATGGTATTGCAAAAATCAGTTTCAAACTGGACGCCACAAACAAATAACGGAAGTGAGAACCGGAGGGGTTACCGCCTTGGAACGGTCAGTGGCAACACAAATTGCCACAGGGGGTTTAAACCAGGTTCTAGGGTGCACCAACCTCACACTTGCCCCAACAGGTTCTCGTATCACAAAACAAGTACAAATTGTCTTGGTGAAATAACTCCAACCCACCCATCAGCTCAACAATGTTGCATGAAGAGGTTATCGACTTGAAACCGCAAAGACGAGTAACGTACTAAAAAACAGAAAGGTTTACCGACCTGGAACCGCATTTCTTATTTCTAATTATTTTATGTCATTTCAGCAATGATAAGTAATGTATGTGCTGGCTGGTTAGCTGATTTGAAGTGTGTTCACAATCTGTATTTCCTTGGTGGGTGCATTTTGACAGTCGGAACATTGACAATGATCATAGCTGTCATTCCTAGACTTGAGATGTTCTTCATTTATTCTGCTCTATACGGAATATTTTCAGGTAAGAATATAAAGTTCTAAACACGCTTTGTTAAACGTATAAAAAACGTTATCGTTGCTTGTAAGCGTAAACTTGTTAATTTCTAGAAATACAAATGACTGCCTCCGGATTTAATACATGTATAATGTAGATTTAACCATTTTTATCATCCGAACAGGTGAAAATACATATGATAGTGATCTGTAAAATTATTTAACACTTCATCTAGTTTAAAAAAGAAATCCGTTATAGCTTGGGTAACCTTCAAATTCAGTACTTATAGAAGACAATAACGTAAGGAAACTTGGGTATGGATGAAATAAAGACTGCCATTAGAAGTAAGCTTGTTGTTTTAGTTTTCTGCTTTCTATATGTTCATCAAATTAGTGTTGGTGTTATGCTTTGGCGTTATTTCCTAATAAGCTGGTTCACACGTTAGCATAATATGCGCTTAATAAGTAATGCCATGTAAATGCTTGTTCTAGCCGCTATGTATGGTGTTCAACTGATCGTGCTAATGGAATATTTTGGCGAGCACTCCATGGCGTCAATTGTTGGTATTACGATGTGGGTTTACGGCATATCGGGATTTATTGGTACACCAGCTGCTGGTAAGAACGTCTTAAATAACATATCGTTTTAGGTAAACTGTTTTCACGTACTATTATAATAATGTTTCTGGTGTTGTTGTTGTTGTTGTTTTTATACTGTTTAATCTGGGTTTGTCTTGTAATATATAGTTCTGGATTATAACCATATCAAGGGTAGTACGTCATCAATTCATTACTGCACATGAACAGCAAAAGACCGACAATCTGGTATTAATGGATTTTTTACTTACTTAATAGGATGTTTATATTTTATTGCTCCATATTCTTTCATATTTATGCGCTTCAACGATTCGAATAAATTTAAATGTGTACATATTGCTGCAATCTATAAATGGTGTGTTTCAAACAAACTGGGATTATACATCTTGGGCAGTATATGTGAACTGCACATATATTACTGATTATCAGCAGCCTCGATCAAAAACAGGCTGTAGTATTCCACTTGGGTGTATTTCCAAAATTCTTAAAATGTTTCAGCTTAATTAATTTTCACCACCTTGTGAGTATGGACAGCTTCAAGTTGGCTTTTTATACATCTACATTGCAAAAACATTAATTAATCGTAGCAACAAGCTTCAGAGCTTCCAAATGATTGCCTTCACCAAGCTCTAGCTTAAAATTATTTTCTCTTACAGAATGTCAGTAACTAAATCTTAGTCTATAAATTATACAATAACGTGAAACCCAAACTCTTCACTTTCAGGCTGGCTGTTTGATGCGACTGGAAGTTATGCCGCGAGTTTTCTTGCGACTGGAGCTTGCTTTGTGTTAAGTGGTATAATAAACTTTCTAGTGCTGTGTACAAAACCGAGGAGAGAAATAAGCAAGTAGCAAATACTGACAACAAAGATAGACTGTATAAAACAAGAAACAAAAATCTACTGTAGAAAGTTCCTGTATGGAAAATACTATATTCAAGAATAAACACGTAATTTTATGCAAGTATAATGTTTATAAATTGTTAAAAATATAACCGTATAGAAATATATGTTCCAGTACTGTCAAAATTGTAACGCATAACATATATAAATTAATAAAGGAAGACAAACTCCAATATTTCACTACGCGTTTCGAGTTTTTTAACTCTTCTTCGGGTGAATGTTATTATATCAACATGTAATATAAACAATGTCTTATTTTGGCGGTAAAATGATGTAATTTTATTGTAAACTGGTGTAACGCACAACATGCATGTACACAGTGTAACGTTAAATTTAATTCTTCGGAGAGGATACGTGTAATTGTAAAATAAACCGATTGTGCTCAAGAGTAATATGTTCAAGAGCCAGAAAAAAGATAATTATTTTTGAAATTCAAGAGATGAAACTATATTTAAACATGCGCTGATTAAATGTTTTTTTTATGCTTTTAATTGACACTTACTCTAGTTCGGTCAAAACTATTGCATGAAATGCGCCAGCGCGTTTATTAATTGACGAGATTTCATCATAATCTCATAGTTCAACCCAGTTCCTAAACTTGTTTCAAAAATAAATTCCCACAAGCTTATAACAAAAGCAGGCCCATGGGTATCCACATTGAAAGTGTCAGTAGCAAACATTATTTGCCACTGGGGTGTTAAGATGTTTGTATGGTGTAACAACACCTCTCTAGCTCTGAGTGTTTTATTCATAATAAACTATACTACAATATTTACACTTCAACTTCGTCCTCTACGATGAAGTCTTATTCATATAACGAATCATAATTTCTAATTTCTAATGGTAAACAGTGTGACGTAATAATTTAAAAGGCGTGGCTATAGTAGAACCGTTCAAAATTTATTGGACGATGCATAATGTTTTGACGTGTGACGTCGCCCAGCACGCACGTTTTGCCACGAGTTGCTGCCATTCAAAAAAGCCGTAAAAATCTGTATTAAAGAGAGTATTTATGGTGTAAATATAAGGATTGAATCGATATTTGATGGTTTTCATTTGGGTATGAAAACCAGTTGGCTTGTTTAAAGTATGCGTGAAGCCCTTCGGGCTTCACACACTTTAAACAACCCAACTGTTATCCATACCCAAATGAAAACCATCAAATATCGATTCAATCCTTAATAAAGTTTGCTAAGCAACAAGAATAATTAGTGCATATAACCTAGTGTGGTCCAGTTTTAGTTTCATTTATATTATTTCTTTTTATTCATCTGATTAAACTGGATTAAGCTTTTATTTAAAAAATAAGTTGACAAAGGTCAAGATACATGACAAACAATATGGGACTAAAAAACAAAACAAAGTAAACTTGTATTGGTTACACATTACTATGGAAAAACAGATAATGTACTGCGCCTCCCGCCATTGATTTGCCATAAACAAACAAGAAAAATATAAAATAAAAAAGCTCTCGAACGGCACAATGCAGATATACCAAACTTCGTCCTCGAATTCTAGAATTACGTGTATTTATTTTGCTTTTACAGGCTCGTTGCCACCCCTGCTAGCAACCACGGGCGGCAAATGTCACAGGGTGAGAAAGACTGTGCAGCCAGACCGCGACTCGAACCCGGGACCTCTCGCTTGCAGGGCGAGTGCTCTCCCGACTGAGCTATCCGTCCGCATACATATCTTCTCCCCAGATAGTGACTAGATTCGTACCGTGGCATATATGTTACCAAGGCAATATTTTATGCCAGCTTGCGTCTTACATCAACGTTTGTGATCGTTTACTCACCGTGTATGTGTATACATGAATCCAACTGCCTAACTGTATTCCAGGTAGGCAGTGACGTATCTTGTATTGTGTGGTTCAGAGAGTGAGTTGTTGGTGAGCGATTTCACAATCACACAATAACACGCATGAATCGCAAACCCCGCGAAACCCTCTTTGTTTCTCTTTTCCATCTATTTTCCCGGCTCTCCGACTCTTACCTTTGTGGGATACAGATCAGATTTAACTTACAGTTTATCTGTTATTGTAATAGATATTATTCCTTAAGTATACCAATTTATTGCATATTTGGTATATTCATTGTTTAAGGTCTGATTGAAACTATACCACAGATCCTGGTAAGAATTTATTTATTGTTTTACGAATATAACAGTTGTATGTGAATTGATGAACTAATCTGTTTGATTCGGTTGCAATTCTGTGATTTTTTATCTTGTCTATTTCATGAATGTAAATATTCATTCTTTATGTTTAAGGCTATTTATGTATTGTTACATAAATTCTAAACAATCGACAAGTTGTTTTCTTGAAACCCTGCACTGGTTACAAAATGGCTCCCCAACGAAGATAGAGAGCCAGGATCGTAAGAGTTAGATGACCATGAACCACATAGTTACGAAGGCAGCTACGCCAGAGCAAAATTAAAACTCACGTGTAATCCTACGCGGAGGTAATTTTCATTAATCGTTACCTGTTAACTTTAAGAAAGTGCACTTAGTTGTGTTTTCCACTTTAATTTCTATAAACTTAGAAAACTGCAAAGTTTTCTACCCCTTTTCCTTGATTTTCCGATATTATTGGAGTGGTTTCCTGGGAACTATTTCTTCGGAGGACAGGACTTCTCCGCGGGATCAGTGACCTATTTTAGTTGTGTGTTGTTGTTTTTTTCATATGTTTTGTGGTGTATATTTTTGTGGATTTTAGGAAACTTATGTAAGTACTGTTTGTATATATTGGACGTTTTTGATCTCATACTTTTGATCTCATAATTGTGAGTGTCAAGTAGATATTTTGGATAACTTGGATATTTTTGAAGCTGTTTGGCAATTCATTTTTGTCACGTTTTAAAGGTCAAACGGTGTTACAGTAAATTAATTCCATTCATGACTTTACGTTAGGCATTTTGGAAGTTATCATTTGTTTTGAAGTAAATTTTGATACAGATTGAGCCTACTGATAAAAACTATCTCAATTAGTTTTGCCCAATAAATATGTAGAATTAATTTACATTAGGTTTTTGTATACCTATTTGGATTTGTGTTTGTATTTGGCAGTTTCTTTTGTTTTTTTCTTAATTTGTTACCAAACATTTTTTGTAAAACTGTAAAATTGCAGTAATTTAGTCCACTCAACATTGTAAAGTCTAGGTATTTTCATTAGTACTTTGTTATAAGATTCAAGTGGTGTTTTGTTTGTAAATTAAAGTGAATGTGTGTTTGTTTTGATTGTGTCCGGCTAAACTGAAAGTATATTTTTGATGTGGTTATAAATTGTACTGTATAGTTATTTTTAGTGTTTTAGTGGATCTGTGATAGAGTTTTAATAGTTATTTGCAAAAGGCTATTATAGTGTTTAATTGATATAAAGGTTATTTACGGTTGCGCAACATAAAAGTTTGCTATTATTTAAAATATTTAGGGACTTTCTTAGTTTCTGATCTTTTTTCACAACCTTAACAGGTCTAAGTTGTGATAACACCTATAGTCCAGCCGTTTTCGGTAAAAATATGAAGGAATTGTTCAAATTCGGTTAAAAGCACCAAATTTTGCACAGAGTTAGCTTGGGATGTACCTTTTGAAATGTGATAGAGACCCATTTGATATCTTTCCAAAATGGCCGCTTTTTTCAAGATGGCCGCCAAAATTAAGAAAAATGCTGCTATTTGAAGGATTTTCATCGTATAGTCACACATTTGGAGTCTAAACGTACATTTTCAAGGATTTTCTAAACATTAAAAGCAAATGTAAGCACATCAGACAAATATTTTAGGAGCAAATGGCCTTTTTGTTACAGAAATTTTTCAAGATGGCCACCAAATTCAGGAAAATACTGCTATTTGAAGGATTTTCATCGTATAGTCACAAATTTGCAGTCTAAACCGATATTTTCAAGGATGTTCTTAACATTAAAAGCAATTTTAAGCATATCAGACTAATATTTTAGGAGCTAATGGTCTTTTTGTTACATAATTTTTTTCAAAATGGCCGCCAAATATCAGGAAAATACCGCTATTTGAAGGATTTTCATCGTATAGTCATAATTTTGCAGTCTAAACCTATATTTTAAAGGATGTTCTAAACATTAAAAGCAAATTTAAGCACATCAGACTAATATTTTAGGAGCAAATGGCCTTTTTGTTGCAGAAATTTTTCAAGATGGCGCCAAAAATCTGGAAAATGCTGCTATTTGAAGGATTTTCATCGTATAGTCACAATTTTGGAGTCTAAACATATATTATCAAGGATGTTCTAAACATTAAAAGCAAATGTAAGCACATCAGACAAATATTTAAGTAGCAAATGGCCTTTTTGATAAAGAAATTGCCTACAAAATATTAAACATAATGATCATATTTGTTCTGTTATTTAACGCAAAGTAAAGAATGTATTTGAATGTCAAACATAAGTGCAGTGTTTCATTAACTCAATATGAAGAGTTTTATATTAACTTAATCCCAAATAGGTCTTATCCTTGTAACAATCAATTGCTAGTAAGTACAGAGTCTAATCATTTGCACAGAGCCGTACATGCTAGTTGTGCTTTCACACACTTGCATCTTCCTCTGTAGCCTTTGACACATCCACATTTCAGGAATTCCATACAAGAAACTGATGCTTGAGGCAGATCTGGCCAATAGGGTTCCCATGCATTCCCAGGTCCTTTCATCCAACCCCATTCAACAGGTGAAGGTAACACGGGATTGGGGAGAAATGACTGACCCCAAACATTACCCGCTTGATAAGATGCTCTTCTGACATGCTGGTAAAGAGCAGCAGAAGTTGGTTGTATGAGATCAATAGAACTGCCCTTCCTGGTGAAGAGATCTTTTCTTGCTTTATCAGCTGACGTGGCAATGCTTGTTTTGTCATAAAGCAGAACAAGAAATCGCTCAAGGTGCTGTTCAATTCTCTCCAGCCGCGAATCTTCTTACTAAATAAAAATAATACATTCACGCCATAATGTAGCACGAGTGAATGTACATGTACATTATTTCTGCCTTAGTATAAGGTAAATTATAACTTATTTTCGTATTAATTATTGCTTAAATGGCAATATATACAAAATTTTGTAAGAATTTAATTTCAAGAACATTTTGCGTGTGCATTATGACGTCTTGACTTCTAATTCATGCAAGTGAACAGTGAATCAGCTTTGGGCTTGGAAACAACTTCAAATATATCCCTGTACACACCATTGTTGGTTCTCTAGGTCCAAAGTGTCGAGCTCTGCCTATGTTTCATGCCTTCAGCGGTTGTGACTACACATCCTCCTTTGCTGGTAAAGGGAAGAAATCTTCTTGGGAGACGTTGCAAATATGTGAAAGTGCAAAAAAGTGTTTGCAGACCTTTGGAATGTACCACCACTGAAGAGAATTCACCAGCACATGGCAAACCTTGAGCGATTCGTTGTTCTGCTTTATGACAAAACAAGCACTGCCACATCAGCTGATGAAGCGAGAAAAGATCTCTTCACCAGGAAGGACAGTTCTATTGATCTCATACCACCAACTTCTGCTGCTCTCTACCAGCATGTCAGAAGAGCATCTTATCAAGCTGATCATGTTTGGTGCCAGTCACTTCTCCCCAATCCCGTGTCACCTTCACTGTTCAAAGACCTATATATTACACAGATTCGCATCTCTCTATAACTGCATTCTCTCACCAGAGGGCGTGCTACACAAGTTTCGCTTACACCTCTGTCAACGCCCGATGTACAAGATTCTTGTACAAAATATAAATAATGAATAAAATGCTCGTGAGATTATTTTGATCTCTGTATATTTTACTTAAAATGAAAATGGGTATTTTTAATTTTTTTAGAACAATGTTTAAGATATATTTTAACCCACATTTTCGGGGAACTATTTTGCGGTGTGACAATAGATTATCACGTGTATGAGAACTACTTTTCCCGGCGTTGACAGAGGTGTAAGCGAAACTTGTGTAGCACGCCCTCTGGTGAGAGAATGCTATAACTGAAGTAGTAAATCTCGTTTTGATACGTGGACTGGACGAGATTCTCGTCACGTGACAAAGCGTTATTTTCCCTTTAGATTATCCCCCATCTTGTAGCCGATTCGATACTCGATAATTACGTGTTGACAGGATTTTAATCATGTTTACATCACTTTTAATCGATCTTCATGTTATTATGTTTTGATATACTTCTTATGCACATTGATTAATTATCTCATCTTTTTTAAGACTCTTGTAAGGTATGATCTGATTGGCATTTAACATTGTTTGTTTGCTTTCTGCTGGCCAATGCACTTTGAATGGTAATGTGCAACTTTGGTGATTTTGATTGTTATATCAATAAATAAATATTAAACCTTAGTTTCATGATGAAGAATATCCATCGTTCTTTAAATTAATGCAAGTCAAATTTGTATTAACCAATCATTAAAAAAAAGTTTTAATGATGGACAGAATTGACGAAGGCTTTTGGTATCACAGATGGTGATCATGTGATTCGAGATAACGCAGGCCGCGTGCTTATGCGAGAAAATGCGATGATGCATATCTATTTACCTATATAGGTCTTTGACTTGTTGAATGGGGTTGGATGATAGGACCTGGGAATGAATGGGAACCCTATTGGTCAGATCTGCCTCAAGCTTCAGTTTTCTGTATGGAATTCCTGAAACGTGGATGTGTCAAAGGCTGCAGAGGAAGATGCAAGTGTGTGAAAGCACAACTAGCATTACGACTCTGTGCAAATGTGGGGGGATTGTGACGTGTGTGATTATATTGTGTACTTAAATTAGTCATTTCAGTACCGTACTAGCAATTGATGGTTACAAGGATAAGACCTATTTTGGGATTAAGTTAATATAAAACTCTTCATATTGTACTTATGTTTGACATTTAAATACATTCTTTACTTTGCGTCAAAATACAGAACAAATATGATAACAGCCGGTTTAATATTTTTGTAGGCAATTTCTGTAACAAACAGGCCATTTGCTCCTCAAATATTTGTCTGATGTGCTTACATTTGCTTTTAATGTTTAGAACATCCTTGATAATACAGTTTTAGATTCCAAAATTGTGACTATACGATGAAAAACCTTCAAATAGCGGCATTTTCCAGATTTTTTGCGCCATCTTGAAAAAATTTTGTAACAAAAATGCCATTTGCTCCTTAAATATTTATCTGATGTGCTTAAATTTGCTTTTAATGTTTAGAACATCATTGAAAATATAGGTTTAGACTCCAAAAATTGTGACTTTACGATGAAAATCCTTCAAATAGCAGCATTTTCCTGATTTTTGGCGGCCATCTTGAAAAAATTTATGTAACAAAAAGGCCATTAAATTTTGCTCCTTAAATATTTGTCTGATGTGCTTACATTTGCTATTAATGTTAAGAACATCCTTGAAAATAAAGGTTTAGACTCCAAAAGTGTAACTTTACGATGAAAATCCTTTAAATAGCCGCATTTTCCAGATTTTTGGTGGCCATCTTGAAAAAAGCGGCCATTTTGGAAAGATATCAAATGGGTCTCTATCACATTTCAAAAGAAACATCTCAAGCTAACTCTGTGCAAAATTTGGTGCTTTTAACCAAATTTGAACAATTTTTACTGAAAACGGCTGGACTACTAACTAATTTCACTTACAACAAGGTTGAGTGATTAGTGTGCGAATTGGGTTATAGTATACATATATTTATTATATGTTTTATACTGCGCTTTGTGTTGTACCACCCTACACGTACTTGCTTGCTTGCGTACTTGCTTGCTTGCGAACTTGCTTGCTTGCGACTGATAATTTGGTATTTCGTGAGGTTGTTGAATAGTTTTTTGGTTCACTGATAAAGTGTACATTTAAGTGATTTGAGGTTAGGGATAAACCAGTGAACTACCGGTACTTATTAACTTACTTTGATAAAAGTTCATTACCTACACAATTTACAGTACATTTGAATTTGTATTCACTTGTTGCTGTAGATGATTTCTGCAGATCATTGATAAAGTGTATAGTTTGATATAACAGTTTAATATCAGCTATTGGATTTTCACAATTCAGTGTGACACTTTGTTTACATTATGTTCATTGAGTCATGATATCGTGACCCAGTGTATTGGATTTGTAGACAAGCTGACCTATATTTGTGAAGGTATTTTCCCACACTATATTGATCCAGTTTATGGATAGGACTTAATAATTTATTGTGAGGTTCAATATTTTGAATTTTGGTTGAAATATTGATATTGTGGCTACTTTAATTGGGTTTCTAGAATTGAAAGAAACATGTTAGATAGTATACAACCGTTAAAACGTTATGTATACACAGTTATTTTATATAAGTATTACTGGGAATATTTTTAGTGGGTTGAATTGAGAAGTAACTGGAGTTCCCATTTAACTTTACATTTTACAGCCTGTTTGAGTTTTTCGATAAACTTGGCTTAGCTCACATTCAGAGTGCAAATTTTTTTCTGGGTTTTATTTTGTTTTTGACTTGATTTTTTCACGTGATTGAAACAGGTGTTTATTTCTTTTGTGATAAGTTGATTTGAACACATATTATCACAATGGTTGAAGGTGAAACCAGTTCTTCGGTTAGCAAGACTTTAGAATCTAAAGTCAATGTGGAGGATGTTTTGAAACTGATAGAGCAACGGTATATGTTGATACCGAAGTCGGAGACTTCTTCGACTACTGTTCCTAGATCAGTTGCCCCTGTTACTATATCCTATATCTTCGGTGCCTCCCATCATAATACCTTTCCGGAACCTGTATTCAGTACACCTGCTGTGGTGTCAGCACCAAATTCATTTTTGGCTTCGACACCTATTCCTTTTGTTCAACCATCTTTGTCCATGGCTAGACCTAAGCCGATTTTGCTAAAGATTCCTTGTTTTTCGGGGGATTACCCTTTACCTAAGGATGAGGAGCCATACATAGTGTGGAGATATGAGGTGGAATGTTTATTCACTAACCCTGAACTTACTCCAGCCCATATTCTACAGCTGATACGTGGATCTCTTCGAGGTACAGCTAGAGTTATGATTGTTCCCTTAGGTCAGACCTCTACATCGGAGGAGATTCTTAACAAGTTAGATGTTCTGTTTTCGGAGGCTTCAACAAAGGAAGACCTGATGACTGATTTTTTTAATACTCGGCAAAAGCCTCAGGAATCAGTCAAAGCATATGTATGTCGACTAGAAACCTTGTTGCAGTCCATTATTAATAAGGGTCAGTTACCGGTTAAGCCCGGAACGACATTCTTCGACATAAGTTTTGGACGGGCCTGGAATCTGCTGTGTTGAGATTGCAGACGAGACATAAGTATAACTCTCTGAGTGACTATAATTTGTTACTCAGGAAAATTAGAAACGTAGAAAACAAGATAGCACATGACTCTACTGTTCCTTCTTCTTTTCTGACTCAAACTGTGTCTCACTCTCAGACTGCGTAGTCATCTTCAGCAAAGCATTCACCAGTTTCTGCTGAATCTAATTTCGATTTTAAACTTTCGACTTAGAAAAAGAATGTTGATACTCGGCTTTCTAATATTGAGTCTCGATTTACTTCTTCTGAACAGAGAATTGATCAGAAAATAGACAACAAGTTTGATCTAATTATAAAGAAACTTGATGGTCAAAATACTTCTTCTGGTAATAACCATTTCAGAGGCAGAGGTAGAGGCAGAGGACATTTTCACGGTTCTAACTGAGGAAAGGGCAATTCCAAAAACGAGTAAATGTCTCTGTTGTGGGCAAAACAGAGATTGTGGCTGATAAAGCCCAATCACAGACTAAACCAGATGATTTTGTTCATAAACTTATTGGTTCTGCAAATGAACATCATGTGGTAATTAATGGTGTTCCTTTCAAAAGTTTGTTGAATTCTGGATCCATGGTTACAACTATGAGCCACACTGCATTTCAGTCTTTAAATCCCAAGGTGATTTTGCATTCTTTAGATTCTCTTGGTCTCAACTTGTCGATTGCAGATGGTTCTTCTCGTAAGTATTCTTGTTATATTGAAGCAACTGTTTCAGTTCCATTTTTATCTTCTTTTAACCTTGACAAACCAGTTCTGGTCATACCAGATAATGATTTTATTAGTGTTTGTCCAGTGATAATTGGAACAAACGTGCTTCGCAGATGCAAAGCATTTTTAAATCAGATACCAGAGGAGAGTACAGTTCCTAGTGAATGGCAGTTAGCTATGGACAGTCTTGAATCACGCACTTATCCAGTTAGGTTGTGTGGAAAGAAAACTACTTATGTTGCGCCATTTGAAAGTGTTACCATAAATAGAATGGTTAGGAATTTTGATTCTATTACTTCAGTTGCTACTGAAACTTCTAAACTTTTTCAAGGGTATACTGTTTGTCCTCGTGTTGTCAAATTGCATAATACTTCTTCAGCCCGAATTCCTGTAAAAATTTGCAACATGACTGCCAAGACCTTGACTTTTAAGCCCAAATCAAAGATTTGTGAGGTTTCTGAGGCTAAAGACATTGATGACATAACATCATTTATTTCCCAGGAGAGTTCCTGTGAGCCCCCTTTCAAGGATGTCTCAGTGGACACATTTAATTTAACTCCTGAGCAGACATTGAGGTTCTTTTAAGTCTTAGGAAAATGGAAGGGTGTATTTTGCACTTCAACAAAGTACATTGGGAAGACCAATCTAGCTCAACACCGAATAGTGTTAGAGGATGAGACGCCTTTTAAGGAGCCAAATCGTCGTATTCCCCCAGCTCTCTATGAGGAAGTCCGGCAACATATTAAAGAAATGTTGGATGCTGGTGTTATTAGGGAGTCTGACTCTCCTTATTCTTCCAATGATGTCTTAGTGCGAAGGCCATCAGGTGCACTTCGTTTTTGCATCGATTGGCGTAAACTCAATGACAAGACTCGTAAGGATGCATACATGTTACCTCTTTTTGATGATACCATTGTTCTTACTGGTTCAAAGTTTTTCTCCAAAATTGATCTCAATTCTGCGTATTGGCAGATTGAGGTAGCTGAGGAGGATAAGCCCAAAACTGCTTTCTCTGCAGGGCCTTTTGTATTTTATGAATGAAATCGGATGGGCTTTGGCCTAACGAACGCCCCTGCAACATTTCAGCTTTGCATGGAGAAATTTATGGGTGACATGCATCTCAGGGAATGCCTTATTTTCCTAGATGACATTTTGATATTTTCATCAACCTTTGATGAACACATTTCAAGGTTGGAATCAGTGTTTCAACGATTAAATGATCATAACTTGAGGGTCAAGCCTTCCAAATGTGAGTTTTTTAAGTCCTTAGCTACATATTTAGGGCACATTGTTTCAGCCCAAGGCACTGCGACCGGTGTATTCGGAGGAAGACTCCAGCTAATCGGCCTTTTGCAAAGCTTTTGCAAAACTTTAGCCCATCCACACCTCAAGACCTATGGGGCTAGTCTCCATTGACTTCCTGGAGCTCGAACCCAGTAAAGGTGGGATTGAAAATATTCTAGTTATAGTGGACCACTTCACTCGTTTCGCGCCGGCTATTCCATGCCGGAACCAGACAGCAGCTTCCACTGCAAAGGCCATATACGAAGGATTTTTTTCGATTCTACGGGTTCCCAGAGCAACTGCACAGTGACCAAGGTCGCAACATCCTGAGTCGCACTATTCAGGAGCTGTGCAAAATTGCTGGCATAAGGAAGTCTAGGACCACTCCATACCATCCTATGGGAAACGGTGGAGCAGAGAGGTGGAATCAAACCCTCCTTAAGATGCTTGGGACTCTGGAGAATCACCAGAAGTCCGACTGGAAGAGTTATATATCACCCCTGGTGCAAGCGTATAACGCAACGAAAAATGATGCAACTGGATACGCCCCACATAACTTAATGTTTCCGTGGCATCCCCAGCTTCCTGTTGATGCTTATCTGGGTACGGATCCCACTGAGGGGCATGACGGCAGCCACTCATCATACGCATCAAAACTCCACCAGCGCCTGCAGTATGCCTACCGCACGGCCGCTGAGGAAGCTGGGAAGCTTGCCATCAAAAATAAGCTAATTTATGATCGGGGTTTCAAGCAGTCCAAACTTGAAGTGGGAGATCAGGTGCTGGTCAGGAAAGTTGGGCTGCAGGTAACAAACAAACTAGCCGACAAATGGGACACTGATGTCTATGTCGTGCTAGAGATGCCCAACTCTGACATACCGGTGTATAGGGTCCAACTTCAGTCCCGTAAGGGTTCCATTAAAACCCTTCACCGGAATTTGTTGTTGCCCTACCATAACATCATCCAACCTGCGGGGGACTGTTTTGTGCCCTCCTCTGTGAAAAGTTCTCGCAAGAAAACTGTTACCCAGGGGGAGTTGCACAAGCAGCTTCCTGCAGAGGGCAACACAACAGCATCAAGATCAGACAGTTCAGAGGCATCAGACTCCGATGAGAGTGAAAGAGCAAACCTATACATACCACCTCACCTCAGGGGCCTAAGACCTGCGAAGCGGCAAAACCCCCCACAACCTAGGGAGATACCTGCTGACCGTTGTCTGAGGTAACCTGGTTTTCACATAACCTGGATCAGACCTTGCCCGAGCACAGAAATGTGGGTTCTCCCAGGCAGACTCCTGATTCTAGGTCAGAAGAGACTTTTTCCCCAACCCCACAGTCCTCTGACCTGAAAGCGTAACTACCGGATATGAAAGTACAGTACCCCAATCCCGGACTGATGTGCCTACTGTTGTTATGGAGCACTCTGACCACACAACAGAGGTGAGCATCGAGCCTAGCTCTGCCACCTATGTTTCTGCCCCTCCTCCAGTTAGTCCGCGCGCAGTCAGGCGGAGAGTCCCACCACAAAGATATGGTGAGTGGGTAACCCCCGTCGGTGCGAGAATGTCTTAAGATTGCGAGATTTTTTTATGTTTAAACTTCTCCAATCTATTTATATCCAATTTGTGTTAAGGTGGGATTAATGGAATTTAATTCTTCATAGTTTTATTTTACTAAGTGTTATCCAATCTTTTTTTTCAGAGTTGTTTCCTTATTTAAAGGATAATACATTTTGTAATTGGTTTCTGAATGTTTTCACTGGACTTAATGTTTTTATTATTTTAATCAACATGTTGCTTAGAGCTGTGCCACTAGTATTTTGATTTTCGATTAGTGGTAATAGACTTGCATTTTGGGAATGTGTAAGACTTAATTTTTATTTTCTATCCTAGTACTTTTTGTTTGGATATATATTTTTGTGTTGGTTGAAATTTCTTAGGCCATTTCTTTAAAGGGGGGATGTGTATCCCAGTCAATGTTTTATGCCAGCTTGCGTTTTACATCAACGTTTGTGATCGTTTACTCACCATGAATGTGTATACATGTATCAAACTGCCTAACTGTATTCCAGGTCGGCAGTGACGTATCTTGTATTGGGTGGTTCAGTGAGTGAGTGAGTTGTTGGTGAGCGATTTCACAATAACACAATAACACGCATGAATTCCCAAACCCCGCGAAACCCTCTTTGTTTCTTTGTTCCATCTATTTTCCCGGCACTCCGACTCTTACCTTTGTGGGATACAGATCAGATTTAACTTACAGTTTATATGTTATTGTAATAGATATTGTTCCTTAAGAATACCAATTTATTGCATTTTTGGTATATTCATTGCTTAAGGTTTGATTGAAACTATACCACAGATCCTGGTAAGAATTTATTTATTGTTTTACGAATATAACAGTTATGTGTGAATTACTGAAGTAATCTGTTTGATTCGGTTGCAATTCTTTGATTTTTTTCTTGTCTATTTCATGAATGTAAATGTTCATTCTTTATGTTTTAGGCTATTTATGTATTGTTACATAAATTCTAAATAATAGACAAGTGGTTTGTCTTGAAACCCTGCCCTGGTTACATAAATATGAGATGAAAGCTTTCAGGCTCATCTGCTGAGACATTAAAACAATGACGTCATATGAATCCGGGTCATATGCGCCAGATAGCTAATAGTGATTCGGCTGAGTGATTGTCATTTTTAGCTTCTTTCATTTTTCACCGAAAACTTGTAACGTCACTTCAATTATGTATGTGGTATACGACCATCAAAAGCTGCAACAACCGATTTTCGTTTTTAGAAATAATAAGAAATGCAAACCACAAATCTAATATCTATAATATTATTCAAACACAGCGTTGTTTTGTTTCTGCTATTTGAAACGTCAACTTCATGATCATTACATACAAACTTACGTTCTATGCACTCGTTTTGATGGCTGATTGTCTTGTTTGTCTACGTTATCAATATATTATAATAATAGTTTCTATGTTGACGCCATAACTAGATCGTTAGTCGAATCGTTTTTTTTTGTTTGCACACTAAAGCAAAACTTGATTGATGAAAATGTGGCCGATTTCATTCTCTATCTGTCAAAGTTCAATATGTACGACTGATGTTGTCTAGATTTCTAAACTTAACTGTTGTTTAAAGTTCTATATGTACGACTGATGTTGTATAGATTTCTAAACTTAACTGTTGTTTAACAGACAGTCGCTGACGACTAAGAAACATAACTTGATACAACTCTTTCTTATACACCGTTGTATATTCAAACTACATTTGTGTCCCTTGTTTTATTATTAGTTAAAACTAACCATAAATTGACACAACCATTACCACGCTTTATTATATAAATATCACATCCTTCAGTGGGTGATAGAACGGAATGTTCACCCGAGACAGGTAATGTCAACCGAGGCGTTAGCCGAGGTTGACATTACCTGTCAAGGGTGAACATAACGTTCTATCACCCACTGAAGGATATGATATTTATTTTATTATACCGAACAAAATAATTCGGAAACTTTTACAAATTTATTCAACAATGATATTAACACAAAATAAAAGTCAATTTAATCAATAAAACATCGGGTCCCGGTATTCAACGCACGCGAGGGCCGATTCATAATGTCAAGCGGGCGTATAGGTAATGTCAAGAGGGTAACATTACGGATTGTCAGCATGTGACGTCACATTACGCTATATAGTAAACTAATCACGTGATGTATAATAATGCAATATATTACCTATATTACCGCCTCTTTCTGCGATATGAACTTGTTTAACATTTCTCTCAGCCTATGATGTTATGTAATCTAGTTGTATTTTCTAGTAAAATAAAAACACCCCATTATGTCTTTTTTTTAAACCAAAGCATTTCTTTATAGAACAAGAGCCTGTCGTAAATGATATGCTATTTTACAACGTAGAACCAGTTGAGACAGAACGAGTCTGAGAAATTAAAGCACAGTTGAAGAGTTGCTCGATTGCATTTAATGTTAAATAATTGTTTTCGGTGGTTTTTTAAAATTCCTTTTTTTTATCTTTTTATTAGATATGTGATATACTCTTCATTGAAGAAATACACTGCATATTCCAAACAGAAATGGTTTGCAAATTGTTCATGTATTACTCTAGATTAATTTGAAGAACGTTTTATACTTGCATTAATTAATATTGGTAAGTATAATTATATTTGTTTTATAACGAACACATTGTTGTTTACTATTTTAATAGTAAAATGTAACAATACAAAATGATTAAAGCAAAGAAAAACACAATTTTAGCTGTGTATCACTGTCGTAGCAAACACGAGTGCAGACCATGACAATTTGTATCTCGTAACCCGCGAGTCAATTTACCAAGTTTTAGCCACAGGTCAGCAACAGATCTCTTTTACCTAGCTTAATCAATACATAAAAGATCACGCGATGTACAACCACCAAGTCAATTTACCCAGATAACTAGCGAGGTATAGAAGCTATTTATTACTGTAGAGTCAAATTTTCCAAACTGTATACATATAAGCGATACCTCACTGTCCTGTAACCCGCGAAATAGAGATGCAAACCCTATGTTAAATTAAAGATTTATACACTGGTCAAAAGTTCTAAGTGCACACTTTTCATTTTTGAATATCTTAAAGTAAACTTATCCAAATTGAATAAAAGTTTGACATAATGTTAATTATGATCAAACAATAATAATTTTTTGAAAACTGTGCATATGTTTTACGTTTAACGTCATCCACGTCGGTATGCGCTATTTATGCATTATCCCCGTACGGCAAACGAAATTTATTTTTTTACAATCGTGTTTGTTGTTCACATGTTCACCGACTCAAGTTAAATACGAAAAACACACCAACAATTGTAACCATAGAACGGTTGACGTCAGCAGACAACGACATTGCCGTTAAAATTCTTTTCACAGGCAAAACTTCAAATTTGTTGTAAAAAATCTTGACGGTTTTCGTAAATGAAAAAGAAATACCTTATTTTTGCATATTTTATTAATTTAAGAAGAAAATCGAACGATATTATTTTCTAAATTGCTTACGTTGCTTACGTTGAACGCTGTTGTTACTCAATTACGTCATTAAATATTTACGTGAAACAACGTAAACTCGAAAATATTAGTGCAACATTTGTGGGATAAGTGTCCAATAAATAAAAATTTAAAACTAAAATTTATAGAAATTCAATAAACTTTAAAATCGAATTATTCGGAAATGACGCTTATTTGGTCAAAAGGCGTGTCCGAAAACTGGTCAATTTTATCGAAATTAATACATTTTTTCGTTTGTAAAGGCTGTTACACATCTTTCATAGAGAATTGTATCATCCCAAACTGCTAGACAATTAAACAACTTTTGGCACAAAACATTGTGTAAAAAATGGAATTTTCTCCTTGAAATCATATAAAAACGTTATGGATAAAATAGAGTTGAGCGTGTTGGCTAATCGTGCCCAGCAGACAATTACAGAGCTACAGAAAGCTATTTCAGTGTAATAGAATGGCAAACTACAGTATTTCCTTTAAATTGGCATGAAATTTAAATATACAGTGATGAGAAAACGATCACAAAATTAATGATATCCGATGCAATGATAATTAACTTGAGAATTGCTTTCTGAGAACAAGTGAGCTAAAATATTATTATTTTTTATCTGGTTTAGCTGACTTAAAATGTTTGGTGTGCTTTACTAGAATATTGATTCTTTTTCATTGTAATTTACATTTTTGTTGAAAGATTCAATCAAATAATTGGAAAAAATAACATTTATCAAGTGCGCACTTAGAACTTTTGACTAGTGTATATCCATACCAGTTAACACCCTCGAGATTCAGACACATAGCCCATTTACGCAGCAGTCTTCATGGCAAAATGATTTACCCAAATCTATCAAAAGTACGAAAGCCCGCGTGTTTTAGTGCTGAAATGACTTACCCAAATATATCAAGAGTACGAAAGCCCGCGTGGTTGTTAAGTGCTGAAATGATTTACCCGCGTGTATCAAGAGTACGATAGCCCGCGTGGTTAAGTGCTGAAATATTTTACCCGCGTTAATCAATAGTTCGATAGCCCGCGTGGTTAAGTGCTGATTCAGAAATGATAAGAATAAGATAGCCGATGTAACGTTATAAAGTGACACCATAGAATAATGATCCCTGGCCATTATTTTATATAAAATAATGGCCCTTTCTATAACATACTGACTCCCCTTATAAAATAATGACCCCCCCCCCGATTTTATCTGTAAAATATTGACCCCCACCTAGCCTATTACTAACAAACTCTGTATCGATTTAAGTCACTATCGTGTTTCTATGGCTTTTATATTTGTTGTTGTTGTTGTTTCTATTAGAGCCGCTGCATGCTGCTGCGTCTACATCTATTAAAATGAAGTTTAAAATTGCTGTCATTTGAATTTCCACTAGTTACACTGTGTGGGACGTTTAATCACTATACAACTTTGATGACTACGAAAATGATTCAAACCACTAACAATTAATAGATACTTGGTTTCAGTCGCAGAGTGGTTTATGTTGTTGACTCCTAATCCAGTTGCCCAGATTCGATTCCCAGGCGAGGACGCTATCGCAGTATGTTACATCAGATCAGGATTAGACGCCTAGAGATAATAGATCGAAATCCAGCCACTCTCGCCGTCTGAAAACTAGCTAGTTCTGTGATAATTAATATTTTTTGATTATTAATATTCAAACAGGCCGTAAATTGCAATAAGTAGTTGCGTATCTTGTTGATGGAACGTATGCAGTCCAGCGCCTGTGTTTTAAATGATAAACTGAGCGCCGCACAATATGTATGCCTGTCACCCATACACGACCCTGATAGGCATCGAACTCACAACGGTGAGGGGCAAGTGATTCTCGGTCGGAGACCTTAACCATTTTTTCTTTCCACACAAATAAGCATCGGTAGTGGTAATCCCTGAAGCTTGGATCAATTCCGTCTATTTGCGGTCAAAAACTTGCACCTACGGACGCATGCATGGACGTGCGCCATTACTCCTCCGATGCCTATCGATGGAGATAATTAAGTGTACCATAGACGTTTTGGTCGGGGGTACTTATTCTATAGGGGATCACATTTCTACGTGAGTGGTCTTTTTTCTACGTGTGAGGAGTAATAATATAATGACCCCCAGTCATAATATTATGACCGCGGAGTCAATATTTTATATAAAGTAACGACCAGGGGGTTCTTATTCTATGGGGGTCGCTTTACAACGTTACACCGGCAAGGCTCAGAGGTGACTGGATTTATCCACATATAATCAGAGTACGAAAAACTACAAAACGCGAGATTCTGTAATTATCAAAACATATTTGATAATCATCTGCTCTTAGATGATTACTTTATCGATTGCATTCCAACCCCTATTTACTAAATTGTACGAGTATGTCGCATTTAATGAATCGGTAGAGAGCTCAAGTACATGTATCATGTTACAATCATGACGATCGTCGAACGCTTCGATTTTATATTATTTTTAATATTGAAGTACTTATTGTTTACTTGCTGAAAGCGTTTAGAGTCAATAATCAAGCACATGGTATATCATTTACATTAAAAGACCCTGTCAATCTATTCCAAAACACAATAACAAAACAACTCGAAGGATATAAATTGAAATAATGAAAACGACGAGTCTTACAGTCTTATAAAAACAACTTGTTTTGTTAACCTTGTAAGTCTAAAATGAAAAATTGCATATTCTTAAATCCATACCAAAGTTATACGAAATATGAAATTACGGTTTTAAAAATAAACACTTAAAATAAGTCATTTAAATATTTAATGGAAGTTAAGAATGGTGTTCCAGTCCGCAAGCCAAGCGTCGTAAATATTTACTTCGATACGTCAATGACGAGGGCGGGGCTTCAACTCATGCATGCGCAGATCGCTAAATGTTAGATACCAGTACAATACCGCCGTATGTTTATGCTTCTATACGACAGTCAATAAGCGGAGTTTCTGTTAAAGCATGCGCAGTGTTTTTAAGCTTTAACGAAATACACACATATAATTTTACAGTAGAGATATATACGACGTAGTTATAATTATATTCGTTTGTATATTTGATCAGAAAATGATAATAAACGCTTAAATTAAGATAAAACTGGGTGTAGATAATTGAAGAATGTACTTTGAATTCGAAATGCTTTAAGTATTGAACTTTGCGAATAAGTGTTGAACACAACACTAACTTATTAAAAGTGCATGGGGTTAAAATCGTCATGTATAACATAACACGATTTCATAAAGGAAGTGTTATCTAAATGTTCATTACAATATTAGTTTTCTTTAATTGTAAGGAAGTGTACATGTACAAGCTCGTGTGGAATTGCACAATATCAGTACGTATTACACTACATGAATATTAATAATTTTGTTTGTTTAATGGAAGATGACACAGTTAAATTAATTATATACCTGTCCGATATAGAGACCATTCGAACCAGGTGGTGATTATATTTTACATATAAACAATGACACCTGGTTAACATTGGCAAAATTTACACCAAAAAACATATTATAATAATTGCAAGAACACCGCGTTTACACACCTAATCGTACGAGGAAATGTTGAGATCCAATCATACGACAATGTACTTTCTTAATACTACTACCTTGCGTAATAGCGCATGCCAAAAATATTACCAAATAAAATATATTTCGTAAGTTATTAATACAAAGACGAAACCATTTTCACCATTGTTTTACTTTATTTCAAATGACAATCTTCGAGACAAACTATCGTTAACGAGTTTCAGCCGCAAGCCCATATGACCAGCTGTATCTATCCAAAAATACGATAATTTATGAGGTGAACAGCGAGGCTAATAAGACCAGCTGTATCTATCCAAAAATACGACAATTTATGAGGTGAATAGCGAGGCCGATATGACCAGCTGTATCTATCCAAAAATACGATAATTTATGAGGTGAACAGCGAGGCCGATATGACCAGCTGTATCTATTCAAAAATACGATAATTTATGAGGTGAACAGCGAGGCCGATATGACCAGCTGTATCTATCCAGAAATACGATAATTTATGAGGTGAACAGCGAGGCCGATATGACCAGCTGTATCTATTCAAAAATACTATAATTTATGAGGTGAACAGCGAGGCCGATATGACCAGCTGTATCTATTCAAAAATACGATAATTTATGAAGTGAACAGCGAGGCCGATATGACCAGCTGTATCTATCCAGAAATACGATAATTTATTAGGTGAACAGCGAGGCCGATATGACCAGCTGTATCTATTCAAAAATACGATAACCTACGAGGTTAACCGCTAGGCAGATATAACCAGCTGTATTAAGAAAACGATCACCCGATAGGAACAACAGCAGAGCTCATTTACTTAGCTTTATGAGACGTTTTATAATCCCCGAGGTTCAGCCTTAGACTGATATCGTAGGCATTTATCTAGTGTTAATACAAATTTGAATATCATTCTCCCTCAGACATTAGAGTTGTTATTTTATCGCAAATCTATTGTGCTTTATGACGCAGTTAATGAATCGAAGTTTGAATGTTCAAGTATCAAGTTACACATGTACAACCACAACGATCTTATACAGTCTTTGAATGAACGATTCAATCTTGATTACATGTCTTTTATTTAAATCAATGTGTATTTTGTAACATAATTTCAATACACACTGCTTTAAAATTGCTCGCACTTTAAATCATTTATTGAAATTAAAAAATCATTGACTGCCCTATACATTGTCGATATTTCTATTAAAATTTACTGTGATATAAATTAGATGAATTGTAAGTGATCCAAATTAAATCTTCACAGCAGGTGAATTAGTTGCCTCGCGGCCTTAATAATAAAACACACAACGTAAACTTGTTTCATTAGCATTTCCATTATGTCTGTGCGTGTGTTTGTGGGGGATGAGAAGAGGCAGAACTGGTGATGGAGATGTATTACATTTCTTCAGTACAAAATATAGCCAATATTGGCAATATTAACTTGTTTTCTTGATTTGTGTACGTTATCGGTTAACGAGACAGTCTTGTTCTTTGACATCTATTGTTCGCATAAAACTGCCGCCACTTAATTTTCAGGTTTCATGAAAACGTTCACAAAAACATATGGTTTTCACGTTAACATTTTATGAAAACAGTAAATTTTCAAAAATGCAACATAGTTTACCTATCTTTATCACTTATTTCTGATAAAAATTGCTTCTTTATCAGAATGTATTATAAAAATCAGCTGCTAGATGCGTCTCATATCGATGGAAGAAATTGCAGAAGAATCACATCCCCAGCGGGATTTTCCGGGCATCCCCAGCGGGATTATCCAGATGATGTGTACAAAGATATACTCCTTAAATAAGAATCATTCGATAAAAGTTGAGCTATTGCAAATATTTAAACATTTATATCGCCCCTGCACATTTGTTTAATAAACTCTGTTTAGCCTATGTTTTTTAAACAATACCTTGTTTAAAAAAGGCATATGGTTAAAATCATTTCAAATTTCTGTAATCAATATTTATCTCGGTATATTCAGGTTGTTATAATTTGACATTGTGTTTTTGTTTGAACATAAAGCAGCATTTGTTAGATATAAAACATTCCAGCTGTCGCAAATTCACAACATAACAATTCAGACAAGTTTTAAATTCTGTATAGATGCAAGAAGTCCTAAAATTTCAACTACCGTATAGCGGGTTATTTCTGCGGTCATAAATTTATGCGTTTTGCCCTCAAAATGGATGCGAAAAATTATGCGTTTTTTTATTCCTGCGTTTTCGGTTCCCATGAAGGACAAATTTCTGCGGTTCATATCATGGGAAGGTGTCGTTAGAATAACACGACTATGATATACGCATACTATTTGCTTTTCACAGATAGTTTATTCATTGGCAATACCTGTTTCTCAATTTATTTTATCGAAAAATTACAAAAACATTATTCACCAATGAATTACAACTCTCAAACAACTATTTAATTTAATTGAAATGTTTTAGCAAATGTCGCGTATACGATAACACTGTGCGGTAATTGATCGTAATTATTTTACCCTGTCTGTCTTTTAAAACGGTATATGTCAAATTTTTCTCATTGTAAGAGCCTGTGGCGGCCAAAAAAAATCTCCCCGTACATATATAAATAATTGGTTTCTGGTGTCACGCATTGAATACCTTTATCAGAGTTATCTTATCAACCGTTTTGGTGTGTCCTGGTTAGCTCAATAGGTTCCTTATTGTCAATGCATGGCTAGACGCTGTCGCCGCATGGGTTCGCTCCCCTGTAGGGCAATATCATTTGAAATTCACAGTAGTGCAGTAAAAGGTCTCCCCGTACGTATAGTCAGTACTGTTATCACTTAATAATCGGCTTCCGGTATCATGCAGTGATGATAAGGTTTATCCGGGTAATCTAATCGACATTTTTGGGGGTAGTCCCGGTTAGCTCAATAGGCAGAGTAATTGGCATCGCATGACCAGGCGCTGTCGCTTCCCGGAAGGGGCAATATGATTCGATATGAAATATTTGGAAAAATGGTTGAACAGATTTGAATGTATTGTATTTTAATTTTAGGTTTGTGTCAACTGTATTCAAGCGTGACTTAACATATGTAAAACAGATGCCATGGCAACTGCACACGATCCTGCATTAACAAATAAAACATTTAACAACTGGCTCAAAGGAGCCTTAGCGGTTCTGTTCACGAGAGAAGCGTTGACAGAGTTTGTTAAAAGCGAGATCTCCGACTTCCAGAGAGACTTGCTACAATCCATCTTTACAAAAAACGGCATCCAGTTAGGTACAAGATGCAGTTCTTGTACGACAGCGAATATGTTAAGATGTCCAACACAAGAGGTTTGTGACAAGAGAGGAAAATGTAAATTACATGATCCAAACGTGCCTAATAAAAACCCAAACCAGAAGTGTCCAAACAACATTTGTCACAATATAAAGGATGCCATACTCAAACACCATAGATTCCAAGGACCTACCTGGCGAATAACAGATGCTACGAGATGGTGCTCAGATGCCTTTCAGATCGCAAAGTGTTACTTACCTCCCACAGGGTATGATAACAAGGGTTCCTTTGACGAGATTGACTTCAATGGTACATTGGGAGTCATTATTAACAACACGAGGTTCCAGAATCTAATGACGACACAGATGAATAGTTGTTCAAAGGTACATTTTGCATAACTAGTCCAGATAATCACTGTGGAAAATCAATTCATTATAAAATTTTATAAAATAGTAGGAAATATTCATAAATTACTGAATAAATATTTACAATATTTAATTGCTCTCCCCACATAATACCGGTATAATTTAACCCTTAAATTCTCAATAATTATCAAGTCATAATCTAAAATTAAAGTGAACACCGTTAAGAGCAGTAACATACACAATAATAGACAATTATTTCTTTATTTCAACAGGTTCGAGACATGATCAATGAAAATATCCGTCACTCAGCAAGTTACGAGCTGTCGGACATACAACTTATTCGGTGCATCGATGCCCTCCGAGATCTTTTGCAGGACTCGAAGTTCCTTCTTCATTACCAGCACGCTCAAGATGCCGTCAACAAGCTAAACCAGGTAAAGTTGGTTTCGAAAGATTTTAGATAGTCTCTGTCTGGTCCGCCGCTTGTTTAAATTGTTATTGACTGGCGACATTTTCCGGTATTTGTGATCAGTTCGATTTGTTTTCATATGTTTTAACTGATAGGGGAATTATCGCATTTTCGATTTCTGTACATGTAGTATTGGTTTAAAATGTATGGCAGTGTTGCATGCGGCTACAAATTGCTAAAAATACTCATATTTAATTCTGTTATTGGCGAAAGATGACAAGCAAATAGCTAAAGTGTAATAAATTGCAAGGTATAGATCTTTTTTTTTCGGTAAAGAACGAATATTACAAAATAAATGTGTTGCAAGCGATTTCTTCACAGGTGCTTTGGAAACGGTCCTTTGTTTTTCTTCCAACTTTTAATGAGTCTGATGAGTCATCTAAAATCAATATTAGTACTTTAGGGGCTACTCTTGAAAAGAACTTCGTAAGCGTTATTTTTGTCATGGACTGGTTATAATCTCTGTAATTTCTGTCAAAATAGCATGTTCTCTAAAATCCGCATTTTATCCATGTTTTTCTTTTTCAAGCAATTCAAGTGTATTAATATCCTTGTATTTTATAGAAAAAAGGTTGTTTATCGGGTCAGGTCATTAAATCACTAATTAATTTTCGGCGAGTTTACCACGTTTCATACTTATGAGATATAAAAAAGTCATACTAATACAACTTTATTTAATGAGAGAACTCATGTCTACAGATGCAGTCTAACACATTGGTTATCACAGCGTGCGATGTAACTAAAGTCCTTGACGAAGATATTAGTAAACGTATCAGCGAGCAGCAACGACAAGCGATTCAGTCTATACTGGACCATCTAGCCAAGGTCCAGGAAGCATCAGTGGCAAGTTTGGGAGAGATCACAGATGTTAGAGATAAAGCGACCAAAACCATTCAGCAAGAACCCGAACAACAAATGAAGAATGTCAGGAAACTTGTCGCCGAAACGGACGACGTCCTTTTCAAAGGTAATAGCTTAATTTCGTAAAATAAAAACAAAATACATTCATTATTCATGTTTAATGTAGTTTCGTGTAGATAAGAGGCCAAAACATCAACAGATGATCAGCTGATTGCTTCTTAGGCCCATTTGCTTTTACATGGTGGAGGAAGACCCCAGATGCCCCTCCGGACAATTTTCAGCCTCGAGCGAGCACTTTGGTAAAACCACCGACGTTCCGCCAGCTTGCTGGCAAGCTTCCTCATATGAAAGATTTTAACCCTGGTAGCTCTCGAACTAACATTATAGTATATACATGTACTATACATGTACTATTAAACCTACATGTATCTATTCTGCACACTGTAATTTATTTGCAACGGAAACTCACTCTGATAAAAACAGAAGTAGAAGAAAACTTTAATCTACCTTATAAACCAAACCATGTGCTGTTTATAGAGCCGAATGTCGCTCTACGGCCGAGCGGCGGAAAACAAAAGTAGGATGTTCGCTTTAAACATTAATCTGTCGCACATATCCGATTCGTCCTGTTGCAGTAATTCCTGAAGTTTACACAGAACCCACACAGTAAAAATACCGACTGCTGTATGTGCAAAAAGTGGTTGATACAATCAAATGAAATTGACATTAACATTTTTCGAAATGTGTGAAAACTATATTTTCAACCGCCAGATCCAGCATGCTCTGTAATAAAACTATTTTGGAATATGATTAAAACGAAAAAAAAGGCCGAAAAACACTAAACATGTACTCAAATAGAAAGCAGTAAGGGGATCACGAAAGACCCTATAGAAATAGCACATGCAATCGAAGATTATAATCGAAAGTTATATACGCCACTTAAAGACAACACGACGAGCAATTTAAAATGAGAAAAGCTGCATCTTTCGACTATATTAATAACGAACACATTAAATATGTCGGTTATGACCTATTAGTCGCCCTGACAAGTCTCTTTCATATGATTTTTGCCAAAGGCCAACTGCCATAGAAATGTAAAATGGGTTTACTTATTTCAGTTTACAAAAATAATGGAAACTCGAGATCCGATCCGAAAAACTATAGACCTATAACATTATTTCCTGTAATTTACAAACTTTTAAAACAGATTTTACATGAATGTTTAAATACATCGATAATCGATAACAAAATACTATTTCCAAATAGTCAACAAAACGCCTCTCAAAAGAATACTGATGCAATAATTGCTACTTTCAATTTACATAAAGCAATATATCACCAAAGAGAGCTTGGTAGCAGGGTCTACGTGTGTACACACGCAAAGCCTTTGATACCGTCTGGCTTGAAGCTGTATTTCTTAAACCAAATAATTAGGCGTTACAGGAAAGGTATGGATTTTAATTGTAGACGCACACAGCGAAATGAATAACTGTGTTGTTGTAAACAATATTCAGTCACGATTCTTCTCGGTTCTACAGGGCATCCGTTAAGGAGGGACCCTATCAACTTGGATTTATAAATTGTTTATCGATGAACTATTAACCGAACTTGAAAACAGCAGACTAGGAACATTTATAGCGGGAGTAGTAACCGGTAATACTACTCTAGCGGACGACGTCGCTCTCTCCGGCGAACTTGCAAGCAATTTTAAATTTTACTTTCTCATATACTCGCAGATATCGTTATTTAATTAATCCATCGAAAAGTGGCGTCCTAGTTTTTGGAAACAAATTAAACCAACAAAATTTACATTTACTCTGGGGCAGGATAAAATATAAAATGTAAATGACACAAAGCATTTAGGAATTTATTTAAACATCAGGCTTAACGACAACGAAAAAGTAAATAATGCATTGACAAACGTTGATGTCATCTTTTGCGATAATGACCGTTTTCGTCATAACGGAAGTTTCTATCTGGCAGCCCTCACATACCTTTTACTTAGGTGGTGTTTACACGACAAAAACAAGAAAGATCTCTTTCTATGTATATGTTTACACTTGGAATTAATAGCTATCGTGATCGAACTTATAAACTAGATCGTCTATTCAGTTTGGCGGACGGTTCTAAACACGTTAACATTACTGAGCATGTTTCAAAATAGTTTCATCAGACCTCAATGACGTTTTAATGCGAGAGATCCAAAGTTTATACATCTGATTATCACCACAGTTGCTCAGAACATCTTACAGTAAAACCCCCAATTTAAAGACCACCTGGTAAAACCACCTCAATAATATGGCCACTGTTTCAATGTCCCTTTTTACATTTTGCACTAATTTCTGCCCGACATTAAGACCACACCACTATTAAGACCGCTTGTACCCATTCCCAGAGGCGGCCTTAATAGCGGGGTTTTACTGTATTTAAAATATTTACCGGGGATAGTCAGGATAATGTGAGTGTACTGTGCTGCACGATACATGTACGTCCACGAGAGCTAAAATTAGAAAGACAACACCGGGCCCCATGATATTAAAAACTAAGACTAAAGAAAAGTTTCAGATCCCGGCAATCCGATTTGTTCAAATTCAACACAGTCTAAAAAATGACCAATTTGAAGTTTGAGATTTTAGACTGGTTTACATACTTTTATCATCTTGGAGCCAGCGCCAAGTTTCACGAACATTCTTAAATGGAATTATATTGCTCTAGTAGGGGGAAGCGTTTCTATAAAAATTATATCGGACTCAACAACAATCCTATCCTTTGGGTTGGGTGTGTCTTAATTCGAGACTGGTAGTCACTGTGATGTTACTGAAAGCTGCATTAAAAATCTCAAATATGACAGGTAATCGTCGATCCCGTTTTGTGTAGCTCAGCTAAGTAATTTATATATTTTGTTGATTTGTAAAACTGTCTCACAAGCTATCGCTCATTAGATTTTGAAGTTGCCGAGTTGTGTTAGCGAGAAATTTCTGGAGTTAGTTCCCGAAACTGGATCCAGATTTATATTCCAGTTATTATCACACATACCGTAAAACCCCTTATAAACCCCTTATAAAGACAACCCGATAATTAAGACCACCCCGATTCTTCGACCACTATTAAATATCATGTTAAACCTTCTATGCACTAGTTTCTACCTCAAAATTAAGACCACTTCACTATTAAGTCCACTTTTGTCCAACCTCAGAGGTGGTCTATATAGAAAGATAACATGTGAAACATCTTTCACTGGGTACATGTAATTAAACTTAAAATATTTATCACAATATAACATCTAAAAAGTCAGCAAGTATTTTTCAAGTCGACATTTTGTCGCAACGTACAATTTTCTTGCTTAAAGCCCGCTTCACACTGTACCGATGTATGCCCCGGTGCGTCCCTGTAATCTATAGCCGCTGGACCGGGATGAACCGGGAAGATTCGTGAAGCCTTATTCAAATTGCCCCGTTGGATCCAGGTTTGGACACTTATATAAAATCATGGTTTAAATATAGCTTCCGAAATTTAATCGGAGTCCACCGACTTGCACCGTTGCCATATCGTGGCTCCACCGTTACTTAACAGGCATTCACCGGTGCTACCGTGCCAATCTGTAGTTCGACCGGCACGAGTTGGATCTACATGTACGTTGGCTCTCCACCGTTACACACATTAGCCAAACCGGGAAGTCACCGTATCTCTCCCTTGAACACAGCCCATGCCGGTTTACTTTTGTTTTACCCAATGTTCTTACGGTGGCGAGACGGATCATGACGGAAAAGGTACATTGCTGTCCCGGATCTCCCCGAATAAGCCGGCATTTGGTGCTTCATCGGTTCGATCCCCTTTATCCTGATTCAATGTGGTGCTTCCGGGCGTCGCTACGGATATGATACCGGCTGGCTTAGGTTCCAATCCGGGACGCACCGGAGCTGTATACCGGGATAGTGTGAACCAGACCTTGTTCGATAACCTCTCAGGTCCTCTTCCGGTATTTGTTAAATTGATCTTATATATTTTATATTATTATTATTTAATTAACAAATTATTATGAACTGAAGCTGACTTTTTATCTCCATCATTTGACAGTGATTATCTGCATTCTTACTTGTTGTGTCAATGAGGAGATTTGTTAAACACGTAACATAAGCCTACTAGTAAGCATGGGAGGTCAATGGCGCCAACGGAAAACCGGAGAGCCCAGTTGTCTGCTTGCATAATTATCCTTACCTCTTACTGTCGTTTCATTAAATTTCGAGGGAATCACATTTCGCGTAGAAGTTACAATAACATTTTCGCGCGCACATACACTCGCACAGTTGTATAATTCTCATAAGATACACGTGTAAGATATTTAATGGTTTGATTTTTGGGGTTGGGAGGGGTGGGGGCTGAGAGCGCAATTCAGTAAAAAAAATGCGTGATCATGGTGATGTGGTATCATATAATTTCACACTGGTTTAATTTTCGCGTATTTTGCGTAAGGGCAATTGCGCAAATTCAAATAATTTAATAGTGTATTATATAAATATAAAGCAAAAATACAAATGGGCCGATTATATGCTGGTGGCCATAGATTGCTCGGACCACAGGCGGCAGAACCGTGATTGTGACCTAACCTTGGACCAACATCGTCTGAACGAGCTGAAGATGCCTGCCATGACGAAGCTAGCTATAATACAAATTAGCCGATTATGTCTGCATAATGTTGAGATTTTCGGCTTTTGTGCAAATAATGTCCATACGAAATTAAATGAATTAACAGTAAAATTTAATGTTCTGTTTGTTTTACAGATCTTAAAGAAGACATCATCACTTACTATCGAGAGCACGAGTCCGTGATACCTGCATCCCCTCTGGTTGAAGAACATAATGTCCCTATTGAAGATTTATACGTCTTACCTCCGCTTTGGGCTTATAAAAATTCTTATTTTGAACCGGACAATAATAGACAAAAGGGAGATAAAATATCGGGGAATGATGTACAAGATAAGCAGGAAATTACAATAAGTGGACTATTTCTCGGTTTCGATGTTCGATATAGAAAGATATACATTATGGCAAACGCTGGATACGGAAAAACCTCGCTGTCACAGAAGCTTACCATGACCTGGTGCCAAAGTCACTTACCTCTGACGTCACTGACAGAAAACTATGACGATGAGGACTTAGCCGCCATGAATTACTTTGACCTTCTGTTCCTGCTTCATTTAAGGGATTATCAAAGTGAACCCACATGTAATCTCGATGACTTGATTTTGAACATGTTGTCAGCCTGTATGTCTTGTAAATCTCAGTACAAACAAGAGTTTATAGAAAGACTTTTGCACGAGAAGAAATGCTTAGTCATCTTGGATGGCCTGGATGAATGGTCTCATTCAGCTCGCTGTCCAAGAAAACCCGAGGTACCGCACAACAATCACCCGGACAGCTGCACGGTGTTAACGACAACCAGAGACTGGAAGATTGGAACTGTAGGACTGTCGCCAAAAGATATAGATCGACGCGTGGAAATATCTATGCTTGATGACAAAACACGAAATCTGCTCGAGGAAAATGCGTTCGGAATACTAAATGAAAGAAACTTGAACCGAGCAGGAAAAAACATTGAGGATTTCGATAAAGAAGTCAAGACAGTTCATTTAGGGAATATTATTAACATTCCTTATATTCTACTTCAGCTTATGTCTTTGTTCTTTGGTGGTCTCCCCATTGGTAAATCAAAATGTGCAATTTACAGTAACATTACTGAATTTACACTTAAACGTGGGCTTACGAAAAAAGATTTACCGGATATACCTGTAGTATCAAACGATAATGCTGCAGTCCCAAATTGCTTGCAACAGAACAAGAAATGCAATCGTTATTTCAACCTGATTATGAAGCTCGGGGAATTAGCATTCTGTGCTTTATTTAGCGAGAAAAAAGAATCAGCTTTGATATTTGATAGGAAATATGCCAAACTGTTCATAACCGAGCAAGAAATCGAGTTCTGTTTAAAAGTTGGACTGTTGTGTCAAACCAAGGACAGCAGCATAATCGCAGTAAAACGATATCAAGTTTTCTTTCAGCACAAGTCTGTACAAGAGTTCTTCTCTGCTCTTTATATAACGTCTGAATGGCAAAATGAATCTGTAAAATCAACTATTCTTAATGTTTGTTCATCTCTTCCAGGCATATTAGACATGTCCAATGTATTTGTTTTTGTATGTGGTATTAACCCGGAAGTATATACATGTATTTCCGGTGAGTTGCAGATGATCGTTGACCTTGACAGTTCTTTATGTCAATTTAGGACAGACATATATATCGATCGTGATGATGACGCTTGGAAATCGATGAAATCTTACCAGTCAATGCAGTTAGAGTGTCTACAAGAAAGTTTGAGAAACGGAAATGACAGCTGTCACATCCCTCTTTATTTCGGGCTAGATAAATACAGTCTATTATATGATGTAAACGCGTTGAAAACAATAATGCAAGTTAATGAAAGTACCGCGAAATCTTCACAAATATCATTACACGAAAAGATAGTAGCCGCCATGCTGTCCGTAAATCCTCCCTTTGTGTTCATGCATTCGATGGATCCTGGTGTGTTCACCTCTCTGGAGACATTGAGAGTAGAACGCTGGGGCAAGGAACCAGTATGGCTGGCCGACATCCTTACTGAATCAGCCCGTACATTGAAATGTCTGACACTATCAACACGATATGGATGTATCTCTCTGTCCGATATCAGTATAACGGCGCTCACAGGACTGACATGCCTACAATCATTGGATGTTGCTAAAGTTGTCTTGACTCACAGTAACTTTAAATGTCTCTATGCTCATATCAGCCAGACCACAACACTGACAAAGCTCAAGCTGGTGGCCATAGATTGCTCGGACCATAGGTGGCAGTACCGTGATTGTGACATCACCTTGGACCTACATCGTCTGAACGAGCTGAAGATGCTGCATCATGTTGACGTACCATGTAGAGAGCTACACATGAATCCAGCATGCCTAGAGAAGCTCGAGTTCCAACCAGAGGGAGAGAAGATGACAGCCAGAGCCAGCGCCACATTATGGCAAGATCTACATGCAGCACCGGTCCTATCGTCCTTAACGTTATACGACATGACATCCTGCCAAGAGATGATACAAACCATTCCTACATTAACTCAGATACAGCATCTCGAGCTTGGGTCGATCGATATGGATGGCGTTATACCGCTCTTACCTGCCATGACGAAGCTACAACACGTGGAGCTACAGGACGTTACAATGTCGTTTGCTTCATGGCAGAAACTTTTCTTCAGTATCGACCAGCTACCACGGTGTATCACCGTTCAACTCTCGTGGATTACAAGGACATCCCAGGAGTGGAGAGAACTGTTGCTCAGTGTTAGCCAGCTGCACCATCCGGTCACGGTGGAGTTAGACCACTGTAAAGGACCATCCGAGAAGGAGTGGAGGACGATTGTGAACGTGATCAAGACAACGCCGACATTATCACTTTTACATGATTTAAGTTTCTCTGACTGGGGGACATCATCACTGACTCTGACAAACAAGACTGTGTAGTAAAAATAGAAACCATAACTGAGAAACACTTTTGATTTAGTTTACAACATTAAAAACACATACAAGAACACGTTGTGTAATGAAGTATGATGAATTTTACACATGTCTTATTTATATACATGTATGTACATGTGATAAACATGTTTAGAAAAAAAAAACACATACTTTTGAATGAAGTTGAAAGGTAAAGTTTAATGACTTAAAAAAAGTTCATCTGTGCATTTTCTAAAACTATACAGTAAGAACAAGAAAACATGTAATATATAAATATATAATGGAATAATTAATCTTCAAATTATTAAACAAAATTGTTCAGTTTAAATAAAAATGAATAGTTTTATATATTTCGCATGTACATACATAATGTACATGTATATAATTATTGATTGTTTATAAAAAAATATTTCACAATTTATTAAGTATTTTTATTCTATAGAGTATATCCGAGTAAAATTGTACACCTAAAATGTATTCAGAAATAGTGTACACTACGTTCTTGATCACTAGACAGTCACGTGACTTACAAGTTTGTTTTATACAATAATATAGCAAATACAAAACTTTTCACATTCATTATTTCAATATTTCCTGCTAAATTGCTAAAATGATAAAGAGTTGCACAAAGCAGTCTATCTGTTACATTTTACTAGTGATTAATCAGTTTTGTTTTCATAAACAAAGTTATGGCTAAAATAGATATAAAAATTAATAAATCTAGTTAAATTTAACATTGATTAACAAGTATTTATAATACATTAATTCTTTTTGACAACAACTACTTTTATGTAGGTGTTTTCTAACTCGGTTGCATAACTATGTTTGCTGTGGCAATGATTCTGCATTACGCTCTGAAAAAACAACAGCAACAGTGTGCTTATATATGCAATCAAACTGGATTTATCATTACATTTAACCATGAACGTTTTGTGAAAACAGGTCAGAAAACATAGTACATGTACACAGTCATTTTAAAGTGACTTACTGTTACGTATTAAAGTGAACATTTATGTTTATAGTAAAAGTAAAATATTGATTAAAATGTTATATATGGAATACTGATTATACAAGTGTATAGATTGATTACACATGTAAATATACTCGAGCACAAATGAAACGTATCAGCTAAGAATAAATAAAAAATCATTCCACTTAGTAAGCAGTAAATTTATAAATCTATTTATGAATCAGAACACAAACATTTCATGGTATCAGGCACACATAATAAAGTGTTTTTATCATTGGTTCTTGGAATGAATGTCCTAACACAACAAGTATCCAGTCATGTTAGCAACTTATACAAATGCTAAAATAATATACATGAGGCATTTCTTTTGTGCTTTTGTATAAATCAATTTAAAATATTCAATTTATATTCAATTTTATATATTGATTGAACATATTGAACATATTGAAGTATAAATATTAATTTTATTTTTATTATATTGATTTAACATGTGTACACAAATGTTATTTTAAATGATCTTGATTTATAATTATGCATTTACCTATAGGTAAATTATATAAATACATGGCACACAACTTTTTGGATTTTTATTAATTTCTTTAAGATTTAATAAACTAAACAGCAGATATCCGATGTTCCTGTACCAGAAATATGATTCTAATATAATGCAGGAACCATTGCGGTCAAAAGACATCAACTGGTCCTTAAAATTAAGTCATAGTTAGCATTAATCAAGTGAAGTGTTAACTAATAAGAAACCGTAAGATAATTGCGCCAAGATAAGTGACTGGTTTTCTTAATTGTTAAAACGTCACTTATTAAACACTAACTAACTTAGTGTTTACCACTAGTGTTTAACTTAGTGTATCTTATATCTATCAGTTTAGACATCATAACCTTACGAATAGTTAGCAGACTATGATCAGCTGTACAGGTTCGCAGATATTTACATGTCATGATAGTCGCTTTAGGTCTTCATTATCTGATGTCGTCTAACAATGCCCATGGCGAATGAAATATGCCTTAAAAATTCAAATAACTTTATGGCCTTTGTGACATGTGTAGACGCAGATAACATTTTAGACAAAACCCTAGTGTAGACTCTGATCCAAATGTAGAGGTAATAGTATAGTGCCAGATCCAAGTAGAGCAAGACCCATGTGTTGACTTATTTCCCATTAAAGACCCATGTCCAAATGTAGACACAGGTATCTATGTAGATTGAGTTCCCTATGTAGACCCATATAACAATGTAGACACCCTGATCCCAATGTAGACCCTGATCTAAATGTAGACCCAGATACAAATGTGGACCCAGATCACAATGTAGACCAATATCTCAATGTAGACCCAGATCAAAATGTAGACCCAGATCATGATGTATGCCCAGATCACAATATTGACCCAGATTTCAATGTAGTCCCGTATCACAATGTAGACCCTGATCCCGATGTAGACCCAGATCGCAATGTAGACGCAGATAACAATGTAGACCCAGACCACCCTAAGCATCATTGTCATTCAGCATTTCTATTGCATCCAAAAAAACAGATATGATCCTTCTTAGACCATGCAAGTCCTAAACTTAATCTTTGTCTAAACTAATCTTAAAGAATTTCTGAACTATTTGTGATGGTGCAATAAAAACAGATAATCCTCGAGTTGGCTTTTGACGTTTTAGTCCAGTATCAAGTTGCCCTCTATCATGTAGGTCAGTATAATGTTCCCTTCCACCAAATTAGTCCAATATCTAGTTTGCCTCAGTCATGCAAGTCAAGTAACAATTAGACCATGCCACATTAGTCAAATTTTGACTTGTTCCTGTCTTATTACTTCAGTATAAGCTTGACCCCACCAGATTAGTCAAGTATCAAGTTAACCCAGATCACGTTATTCCAGTATCAAATTGCCCCCACCACATTAGTCACATATTTAGGTAACTCATGTCATGTCAGTCCTGTATCAAGTTGGTGCCAGTCATGATTTGTAGTTAGTACAATATTTAGTTCACTGTCAGCCCTTATCACGTAAGTAAAAGTAAGTCAATCAATCAATCAATCAATCAATCAATCAATCAATCAATCAATGATCAATCAGTATTAACCTTCACCGTCTCTAGGTAATATAGTAATGAGCAATAATTCTAAAATACCGGAAACAAATGAAAGACTAAAATTAAAGATAAAAAGCTAGACAGACAGTGTTGATTAAAATAAATCTTACATTTATTCTACCAAACAGGCTCGGACGATACAACGTAACTAATCATATCTTATGCTTTTGTTTTTCTGTAAGAGCATGGTACCTGACTGATCTGGTGTACACCAGAAGTTTCTCATTGCTAAATATACCTACATGTATAAACGATGTAATAACGAATGAAAATTGAAATCGTAATGAACTATTGGAAGTAGATAATTTTACACTGAAACATGAGGGCTAGATCTCTTCAAATTTGCAGCTCGACATAACTACACCATGCAATGACAATAAACATGAAAACTACAGTTTTTAAGTAAATGAAGTTATGCCACGTTATATTAAACACTCATTAGATTATCCTCTCTTTAAGGGCTTACTCCTGTATTCATTGCACTTAAATCGATGAAAAATATCTAAATCTCTCTAAAGGCAAACTGCAGTTCAACAAACCTTGCACAAATCAATGTTTAGGTATTAATTATTAAAAAAATTATGTTTTGTTGTATACGTTAAGAAAAGTTAGAACAGCAAACAAAATAGACAGGACCTAAAACTTTCATTTGAATCCAAACACAAAAACTAAGTAATATTAATATAGAGAGATTTTGATTTGTTGTTTTTTTTTATTTTGGGATGACAGTACAATGACGAAAGGAGTAAGCCTTCAATAATCTGTTTGCTATTTATGTTGACATAGTTTTAGACAGGTAAAAAGAAACAGACAGGACCTAAAATTATAAAAAACATATTTGCATCCATACTCACAAACTAAGTATCACAAATAAAGAGAGATTTTGATTGTTTTTCCTTTTTGGATGACGGTATAATGACGAAAGGAAGTAAGCTTTTAATAGTGCGTTTGCTATTCGTGTTGACATGGTTTGTGAAAGGTTGATATTTCGAATGTCATATTCACGAAAAGGCTATTCTCCAAAACAATGAACACTTGCCATGAGTCATAATGTGACATGCCTTACATCAGTTAATAAAACACATAATCTTATTTTGCTGTTGTTTTTGCGAGCTAAGCACTTTATTCATATGATGCACAACTTAAGTTTTAAATTTCCGGGGGCAATAAGTATATCTCGATAAAATCATGAAGATCATTTGATATGCTTAAAACGAAATATGGTGATTTTTTCGATCTATTGTTTATTTGCGATCAACGGCGCAACTGCCGTTACGCACGATACGCCCCTGGTACAATTGGTCTACGACAAGACGGCAGGAAAGAAGGTAGAATCCCGTATGTCGACGACTGCGTAATTACTGCGGATAACTGACGCACAGATACATGTATTGGCAAGACGGGCGGATCTACAACTCACGCTAAGGATTATCTTAAATAGAAACCTGTGCATAAAATATGGGATGTGAACACACATTAATGATTTCGTGTCTCGTTTCTTAAAGTTAAAACGAAAGTATGTGTAAAATCGATAATAGTCAACTCAAGTTACACATTTGAAAATTTAGGCCCCATTTTGATGAAAAATAAGGAAGAACATTTTATTAATAATAACTGATTCATGCACAAATCTTACACAATCGCTGTGAAATATCAAAAAAGCGTGAAGTACATAAATTACGAACAATAACTAATAAATGACAGTGCCTCTAGCTGGGAGCGAACCCGCACCGTCACGGCGACAGCGCCTAGCCCTGCAATTCCTGCGACGCAACCGATTGAGCTAACCGGGACAACCCCAAAAAAGGTTGATCGGATAGCCCTGATATACGTAACAATCACTGCATGACATCGGTAACGGGTTATTTTACTGATAACAGTACTGACTATATGTACGGGGAGACTTTTTACGGCCGCCACACTGCACAAATAGCGCTACTGTGTATTTCAAATGATAGTGCCTCTAGCTGGGAGCGAACCCGCACCGTCACGGCGACAGCGCCTAGCCCTGCAATTCCTGCGACGCAACCGATTGAGCTAACCGGGACAACCCCAAAAAGGTTGATCGGATAGCCCTGATATACGTAACAATCACTGCATGACATCGGTAACGGGTTATTTTACTGATAACAGTACTGACTATATGTACGGGGAGACTTTTTACGGCCGCCACACTGCACAAATAGCGCTACTGTGAATTTCAAATGATAGTGCCTCTAGCTGGGAGCGAACCCGCACCGTCACGGCGACAGCGCCTAGCCCTGCAATTCCTGCGACGCAACCGAAGGTTACGCAGTTCAGGAAGAGCTCTCTTTAGTTAATAGAAAGTAAACAACATCCATACAACTTGTATCATCCAAATCTCACATCAATTCAGTAATGATATTGATAGTTGTAAACAATTCAGGAAATTATAAATTGATGTTTTAAAGCTGTCAATTCACAGATCAGGGTTGGATACTTAAATTTCTCAGATTTTGTTAAATATTTATTGTAGTACAATGTAATTTCTGAAAATAACTGAGCAGGAGCAAATTTCACCGAAAGTCTGGACCGCATAAGGTAGATTTTAGGACCTGTTTTGGGTGAAGTTTACTGCGTTAATTACGCTGTAACAAACTCCTTTAAATAAGTTAATTCGTTGTTGACTGTGTAACAATATTACATCACATTAACTTTATTTAAATGTCATCTACAATTTATATTATAAATATGAATATTTAAAACATTTTTGGTCAGGTGATCAGACACCTTTAAATTAAATATACTCTGTTTACAGTTTATTTTTATCGTTAAAATGATTGAATTTGATATTAAAATAACAACTTAATATCTTCGTCATGATATGTGACAAGACACTTTTAAATTACGTAGACAACTTAATTGTCCGGCATGAATATAAATTATTTACATACTGTTAACTGGAGGTTTACGATATTGTTGTACCCTAACAATGGCGAGAGGTAAAGGTGAACTAGAAGAGTTCTGCAAACTGTGTGGAGCTGCAAGTAAGTGCATGTTTTGACTATTAGCGTGTTAGATATGAATATAAATAAGTTAACTACAAAACAATGTTAAAACCTAACCGTGCCAAGAAGTAAAGGTGAAAAAGAAGAGTTCTGCAAACTTTGTGGACATGCAAAAAAGTGCATGTTTTGACACCTGATCATATGTTTGCTTTGTCTTGTTATTAATAGTTTATACAACAAAACAACGCTACTCTATTTTCTATCATACTGCATTGAAAAGATGTCTGTATTATCGGTGAAGTTCAGAAAGAGATGTAGACTGGTTCCAGATTATTAGTTGGAAAATTAATAAAAACAAAATACTTCATCGCCTGGAATCCAGGCTAGAATAGACATATTGTAATGAACACCGTATTATTAATTAAATGGAAGTAGAAAAATTCTGCAAACTGTGTTGAGCTGCAAGCATGTCCATCATGTTGCTTAAATTTTGACAAGTTCTTTTACAGACGTTTCTCACTGACTAAAATCAAATTATAAACATGTACACATACATGTACGTGTATCGATGGTTTGGTGCAAAGCTTATTTATACAGTACTGAATATCATGAAATTGAAAATCGGATCGGAAGCGGATCGGAAGCGGACCGGAAACCGATCCCGTTAGGAGCGCAATGGAAGCGCAATCGAATTTGAAAAGGAATGGAATCGAAGCGAATCGCTTTGAGCGTTTGGAGCGCTTAGAGTGAAAAGAAAGGTGTAATTTGACCGGATCGGAATCGATTTGAACGTTTGGATCGCTTGGAGTGAAAAGACCGGAACGTTTTGACCGGATCGGAATCGCTATGAGCGTTTGGATCACTTGGAGTGAAAAGACCGGAGCGTTTTTGACCGGGTCGGATCGGATCGCTTCTATTTATAGTTTTTTTTTCAGTTATATATAATAGTAGCGATCCGAATCGGTTCTTCCGATTTTTTTAACATCTTTAAACAAAGCCATTTTTGACAATAATTTAATTGAGTTTTCTGCTATCAAACACTAGTAATAAAAACTGATTTAACGATAATTTTGTAGATAAAACTGAAATTATATAATATTAAATGATGCCTTTGCCATTTACACGAATGATATAATTGAAATTTAGTTCCTAACCTTTTTGTGTAAAGTACCCTTTAAGCGAAAATACATTAAAAAAAATCTTACACAAGGGAAGAAATAACGAACATGTACATTCACCCGTGCTTCATTTTGGCGTTAATGTATTATTTTATTTAGTAAGGAGATTCACAACTGAAATGTAATGCTATTAAACTCTTTTAAACGTATACATTTATTAAGTCCAGTATGAAATATAAACCATTAATGCTGTCCGAAACTAAAAGAGAAGATATTTTTCCCTTTTGATTTCAGCGGTGAAAAACAAAGTAATAAACATGATATTCACATTTAAATAAGTTTATCATCGAAGTTTCACAAGTGTTACTTCTATGTTACAGCATAAATTACGCAAAACGGAACGAATATTCTTATAAAGTCTTTCAAAACTTCAATCAGCGTTTATTTATGCTTACAAAATATTTAGCTCTTCAACGGTATATTCTGCATGTTTTGCTACTTCCTAGAGCGTAAATTTAGGCTAAAACGTTAACTGCTTATTGATGCATACGGACCAAAGGTATTTACTGACTTGATTTACGCCAAACCAGCTGGGTTCCTTAACATCTCAAAATAAACATCAATCTCACTTATATCGGATGTAATTAACGCTTATATTTTAAAACTGCAATGTTATAAACACTTACGTTAAACTGGTGTAAAAATTTAGTAAGACGTCATTTTAGATCTAAAATAATCACTTTACGTTGTTAGTGACCACCGTGTTTAAACAATAAAATTAAACAAAACTGCAAATAAGAAAAAATGTCAAAGAAATGTAAATTCAGCGCTAGATGCGGTAAAAGTAATGACCTATGAAAAGCTGGAGCGAAAAGATCGGAGTCGAAAGAATCGTTTTGAGCGCAAAGATCGTTTGGAGCGCACTGTCTGTCGTTATAGTTAATGACAAATGAAAATGGGAAGCGACAAAATCGGAATCGAAAGAATGGATTTGAGCGTAAAGGTCGTTTGGAGCGCATTGTCTGGAGTGAAAAAATTGGAGTGCAATCGAATTAGAATTGGACCGCAATGGGAATGGAATAGGATCGGCTAAAGATGACATTAGGATCGGAAGCGGACCGGATCGGAATCGGAAAAAAAAATAAATTTCATAATTTTCAGTACTGTATGCATTGCTGCAGAAGCAAGTGTTTTCTGACATTTGCAATATAAAAGTCTATGTTAGTTAGCTGTGCATAAAGAAACTATTAATTTAATTGTATAATGATTGTCGTCTTTGGGTGACTGTCGTGATCTAGATGATAAGGTAGCTACATGTATGAAAGACAACCGAACACGAAAAAATATGAAAAAATGTGATTGAGCATGTTCATCGGCAGTAGAGGAAAATGCATATGTCCACGCCGCCTAACCCCGTGTTCAGCGCAACTCAATTATTGCTCAGGTACAGCTAAGCCTGCGATTCGGTTCCGTGTAAAATCGGTTTTGATCGGCGTGACACGCACGCAAAACGCTTCACGGTACACGCTAAGCGGTTTACGTTTCACGATGCACGCTTTAGCGCTTCACGGTTCGAACCGTGTGACCAATCAAATCACAGAGCGGTTTAACCGTGAACCGTGTGACCAATCAAATCGCAGGCGGATTGTAACGAGGTTGAGATAACAGTACAGGGTTAGATGTACAAGGTGCGTGTGTGGCGCATAATAGCGAATTATGCGCCACACACGCACCTTGTACATCTAACCCTGTACGGTGAGATTTATAAAAACCAAATCACGAAAACTCTAACTAAAGCGGTTCATAGCCTAGGAATTGTATTGTCCCTTGAAATAATTCTGATGGAAAGAAATTACCGGTAATAAAGTATTTTCAATTAATAAAGTATATTAAAGGGCCGCTTAAATATAAAACCTTGTGGTTCATACTCAAATAATTTAATTTTGCTTTTGAAATAGATCTGATGCGAAGAAATTAGATCTACCCGTAATAAACATTTACTTAATATTTTAAAGGGCTTAAAAATAGACCCTTGTCTTGGACCGTGTTATGTGTTTTATATACTGTACTGAGTACAGTGGTGTACGCTGATCTGGGTTTTACTCATGCTCTACATGTAGAAAACGTGTGTAGAATATTTTGATGATCGGCGATAAATCAAAATTGATGGTGAGTCTATATGTTGTATTTTACAATTAAACACAGTCAAAAACTTGGAAAACGGTATAAACGGTTGCTGTCATGCCGGATAATTGGAAGTTTTGATTATTGTATTTCGCAATCGTGTGGTCAACTGGCCGGTTACACAGGCACCTGATTAGAGGTTCTTTTCTGGCCAGTATGTCAGATTTGGTCAATTTCAGCTAATAAATGGGCTATTTGTATTATTAGATTGAACTACAATCACCCAGAACACAAAATATCCCTTTTTTCTGAAAAAAAAATCAAATTGCTCGTTGTCCTAAATAACTAGATCTATCGATACTGTAAAGATAACAAGAAAAACAGATCACAAAAAATGCATAATCCCAGTAGTGCCAGTTGCACATCGATTTTGAACACAAAATCAAAACTTACCAATCAAATGTTGATTGTCGTTGATATGTCCTTTTATTAATCTTTCCTATGAAACCAGTAAGAAAACATGAATTTGTCAATTAGTAGAGAATATCCAAGTTTATTATCAAATTTTATGGAAGTTTTCACTCTGAATCTTTTCTATTTCGATAACCGGTAAGCCTGGTTTATTTAAAAAAAAACGAGTTGACTGCATTAGCCAGGTACAAAAAATGTTAAAATTGGCAAAAATTTTAATGTTAGCAAAACGTCGGTAACTATGTTTTTTGTACATACTGTGTGATTTAAATAAAAATAAGGTAAATAGAATGTTGACAGTCAAAACAAGTAACCTCATTTGCATCTATTTCTGGAATAGAGCAGATTCCGCAGACAAGAATGTGAAAACCTCAGTGTATTTTGATAATAAATTTGGATTTTCTCTGCTAATTATGGACTTATGTTTAGTTTCTTATGTCATCGGAAAGATAAGAAAGATGTTTCCAGTCACAAGTCTCTAAAAAATTTGGGTTGGTAGGTCGTTTTTTTTGTTGTTTTTTTTAAACCACAAATATATGCAAAAATGGCAACAGTTTAATTATTAATTATACAAATTAAGCTAATTGCCATCTGAATTCTGATGGATATTAGTATCTAGAATGTTCACCTATGTGATAATGGCTATATCTCATAGAGTAAATGGTTACATGAACCTGTTGATTACATGTCAATGAAATCTGGGAAAATTAGTACCCTAAAAATAATAATACAATCACAGTATTCTATTAGAAATTGCTTGCAGTACTGCAAATTTGAATTGAAGTAATTTATTGAAAAGTTTCAAGTTTCTTAACCTCTCTGAAGCTCGATGCTGCTTTCTTACCAAGAATTTGCTATGTTTAAGCTCATGTTTGAACTTTTTTGAGACATAGACTGACAAGTGCATTTACACTATAAATAAAATGTAACATTAATCAAAAGTAAGGCACTTTTTGATTGGTGCAAAACACATGGGAATCCTTTGTTGATTTTGGGTATCGGGGGTTGTGGGGTGGGGCAGATTTTTTTTCAGTGAAACAAATCAAAAAGAAATAGTTAATATTTGGCAGTATGTGCTAAATTTAAGTACACATTTTAATATACCGTATAGCGGGTAATTTCTGCGGGTGTCAAATTTCTGCGTTTCTGCGGTCTTTGGGTGAAATCGCAGAAATATATCCAGCAGAAATAAAAACCCCGCAGCATTTTAAATCGCAAAATATTATCTCATTTTTAAGCGAAAATCGTCGGAGTGGCCATGTCCGAGATAATCCGTTTTATAATAAAGACAGGGTAAATAATTACGATCAATTACCGCACATTGTAATCGTATGGGCATACTATAAACGCGACATTTGCTCAAACATTTCTCAAACATTCTATTCAATTGAATAGTTGTTTGAGAGTTGTTATTCATTGATGATTAATATCTTTGTAACTTTTTTGATAAAATAAGAGTAGCAGGTATTACTCATAAATAAAATATCTGTAAAAAACAAATATTATGTGTATATCATAGTCGTGTTATTCTTACGACACCTTACCCAATATGAACCGCAGAAATTTATCCTTCATGGGAACCGAAAACGCAGAAATAAAAAACGCAGAAATGTTTGCATCCATTTTTGAGGGCAAAACGCAGAAATTTATGACCGCAGAAATAACCCGCTATACGGTAGTTAATTTTCCAGCAAATTTAGAGGTGAAGTATCTGTAAAATAGTGTTGGGTTTTTCTTATGCAAAATGACAAAGTTAAACGCAGTGTCAGGACTTACCCTAAAACTCTATTTATGATAAAACTGAAATTAACATTTCTTATGTTTCTGTGTTCTTTTTTTTCAGAATATGTCACAGCTGAAAATGTCATTTAAAACACCAACAAGGATTTTGATAAAGTTTAAAAATATATACTATTTACCGGTATGTAAACAGTTTTATAGTGTTTTAGTCATATATGCCTGATTGTTTCACTTAAATATAGATTAATTGCTTTCCTCCATATATAGGCATTTTACGGATGTGTAGCCATTAGACTGCGTGAATGCACAGGCTGATCAGGATCTGCACTGGTCACATTTTGGTCAGAAATAACTGAACAAATAAAAAAGCAAACTGTGTACATCCTGTTCAGGTGGTAAGGTTGTGTCGGCTGATCTGGATCTACACTGTTTGCCCACGCCATAAAGGTATATATATGAGGAAATGGTTAAAATAATCCTAAATATCCCATCTGATTTCTTTCAATGATTCCTTTTATATAAATTCTCCAAACTGACCAAGTAAACCTTACTTTGTAATTTGATACAGGCCATTAAAGCATCACTGGGCAAATGAATGAAATCCTGGAGATTAGGGGAAGTTCAGACTTGTTTCTTGTACTTTAAATAATCCCCCCCCACAAAAAAAACAACAAAAAAACAACAACAACAATGGATATGGAATGATATTGCCCTTTCCTGGGAGCAAACCTGCACCCAGAGGATAATATGCTGGACCATGATTAATTAAATTTACCACAAGACTCAGAAGTACATGTAGTGGTTTTCAATTTAAAGCTGTGTTACACTTATTAGTTATTCAGAATTTTTTTCAGCTTATTAATTTTAGTCATTAGGGTCTCATATTATTATTATTATTGGGGATTTAATGTGCTATTTAAATAAGTGTCCATGTGTTGTAAATAAAATTGGTCAGAATCTAAGACTTAGGGACTGAAAACAAAAATCAATGTTGTAATTTAACTGAAAATTTAAGTGCAACAAATATATTAAATCATGAAATAGTGTCTGATTTAAGTTCTTTAAGTGCAACTTTTCATATTTTCATAACTAAACTCGTTTTGGACTTTAACCATGTTACATAATCTAATCAGCAAGACACTGATCTTATCAGTAGATCAGCATGGGGTGTCATAAATATCCTTTTGAAGATAAGTAGTTCACTTTGTGAGAGATTAAAGATGTGCTAATTTAGGGTAGAAGTGTTGTTTTAAGGAACTGACTTGGGGTTATTTATACTATTTCATGCTATCAGTGTAGTAAGAGACTTTTAATTTATTTAATTTTCTTCTCAACTGTAATAAGTGCAAGTTGTGTTTTTTTCAAGCCAGAGGAAAGTTGAAAACAAATTAAAAATTATATTATTTTCTAATGATTCAATTTAATTGTAAAAAAACTTCAAAAAGCAGATATCTAAAGATAAAACATTATTTCAATAGAACATTTGATTTTTTGTAACATCCTTGTGAAAAAAGCATCATTATGGCATTATTAAATGTTACTAAAAGAGTAAAAGTAATTGTTGTGACTACTGCATCATAGATAAATAAGTGCTTAAAACATAATAAAATGCTTCACATTCATGACCTTATGCATAATTATTTAATTTTAAAAATAAACCGATAATAGGAAATAAATGTATATGATTTAACCCATTCCTCCACCTTTGCGCATTTTTACGCATGAACCACCTTTATAGATCTAGATCAGCCGGCACATCTATGCAGTCTGATCAGGATCTGCACTGGTCGCATTTTGGTCAGAAATAACCTAACGTATCTTAAAGCCAACAGTGCAGATCCTGGTCAGATGGCATGGATGTGCCGGCTGATCCGGATCTGCACTGTTCACCCACGCAATAAAGGTGTGTCTATGGAGGAAAGGGTTAAACAGAATGACAGAACTGTGAATGTAAAAAGTCACATGCTTAATGGCCTAAAATGTGAATTACTGGTACATGTTTAATTTTTAATTAAATACTTATGTTCGTATGGCATTTTCATCCCCAAAAGCGGCATTTAGGTCTGCCACCGTTTAAGTGGACCCCACTTATTATTACATAATAAAAGTTTCAAGAGTTAAGAAATTTTATAGATTTAGTCTTTATAATATTTTCTATATGTTATTGGTAAAAATTTAAGTTTATCATACTTCTTTGTTTGACAATATTATTGTTCAGTGTATTTGGTTTATTTTTGACAGACTAAGTAAATTATCTGTGGAACTTATTGCTATTAATATACAAAGAAATTTCCTTTTGTATCTTTTACGGTTTTATCAGCTTGGCTGTATAATGACAGGTATTTGATTAACTTAGTGTCAAGCCACAGACTGATTAGGGTTTTGGGGGTTTTATATTTGCATATTTGTTACATAGAATTTTATTGGTTATTTAAGAAAACCTTTATTTTTATATCTATAGAATAATTTTGTCTTAATAGAACATAAGTAGGAAAAACAACTTGGAAATTTGTAACTTCATTTTAAGTCTTCAGAATAACTTTTGAAATATTACTTGGACAATTATATTGGGATATATGGAATTTTGGAATACTGGATACATAAAGAATAAGAACTATATGCTGTGTTGTATTATTTTGACATCATAAAGTAAATTTATGGAAAGTACTGCTGTTTCCCTCTGCTAAGTAACTGGCAGAGTGGACCCCTGGACTGAGTGAATGTTATAGAGATGTGTCTTTGCATGGGCATTGAGCTAATTAATTCCCAAAATCCCCGGTAAGCCTCTAATGCTGAAGTAGACCCAGTGTAGACCCCAAAGAAAAACAACAACAACAATCTCTCTCACTTCATTCCGGTCGCAGGTCCATTATAGACTTTTGCATACATGCAGAGACAATGCAGAAGTTTTTTCTTGTATGTTTCTTATTTAATAAGTGAGCAGGTCCATGACTTCCCCTTAAACTAGAAACTTCTCTCTGTTCTCACAACCTAAGCTATTCCCAGCTTACCTACTCCATGGAATAAGGTTGTTATCCATATGTGAACAATGTAGATCCAGAACAACCAGCACAGCTGTGCCATCTTGTCGGGATCTACACTTCACTCTTTGATTCAATAGATAATTTCTGACTAAGAAAAGAAAAGTGTAGATCCAGATCAGATAGTGAGGATATGTTATATTTATTCATAGTACACCTTTTTATGCCCCCGCCATGAAATGGCTACGGCAATTAAGAGTTGCTCCTGTCCGTCCGTCCGATATTCTCGTGAACGCAACTTCTCCTACACTACTGGTGGGAATTTAATGAAACTTGACCACAATGCTTGGCCTGATATGTTGTTGTGCATGAAGGTGGGGTTTCGCTCTTACATGTTCCGTTCAGAAGTTATGGCCCTTTGATACTTCCATTTACATTACTTTTAATAGGAGTATATCTCGTGAACGCAACTTCTCCTACACTACTGGTGGGAATTTAATGAAACTTGACCACAATGCTTGGCCTGATATGTTGTTGTGCATGAAGGTGGGGTTTCGCTCTTACATGTTCCGTTCAGAAGTTATGGCCCTTTGATACTTCCATTTACATTAGTTTTAATAGGAGTGTATCTCGTGAACGCAACTCCTCCTACACCTCTGCTGGGAATTTGATAAAACTTTACCACAATGCTTGGCCTGATATGTTGTTGTGCATAAAGGTGGGGTTTTGCTCTTACATGTTCCATTCAGAAGTTATGGCCCTTTGATACTTCCATTTACATTAGTTTTAATAGGAATATATCTTGTTTCCTTTATTTTGTGTTAAGCAAAATATGCATTTTGCCCATAACTTTAAAACTACTAAGTCTTGAGACACTGCCTTGAAACTTGAAATATAATTTTACCATCAAAATCTACATCAAAACGAACAAGACCCATAAGCCTGCTTCCAATATTTTTCAAATTATGCCCCTTTTTCACTTACATGTTCTGTTTTGTGTTAAGAAAAATATACATTTTGCCCTTAACTTCGTTTGGAATGGAGGGATTTCAAAATAACGGCACAAATGTTCACCATAACAAGGCGGTGTGTCATGACAATACCCATGCCTGTAGGTCCAAGGTCAAGGTCACTGTAACTAAAAATAGAATTTTCTTGCAAAATCTTGTCCGCTCTGTAACTTTGTTATTTCTTATTGGATTTTTGAATAACTTGGTATAATTGTTCACCATATCAAGACGGTATGTCACATACATGCCCAAGCCTTTAGGTCAAAAGTCAAGGTCACTGTTACTAAAAATAGAATTTTCTTGTCCGGGCTGTTACTTTGTTATGAATGGAGGGATTTCAAAATAACTTGGCACAAATGTTCACCATGACAGGGCGATGTGTCGCGTACCATGCCCATGCCTGTCGGTCAAAGGTCAAGGTCACCGTTACGAAAAATAGAATTCTCTTGTCCGGGCTGTTACTTTGTTATGAATGGAGGGATTTCAAAATAACTTTGCACAAATGTTCACTATGTCAAGGCAGTGTGTCTGCACAATACCCAAGCCTGAAGGTCCAAGGTCAAGGTCACTGTTACTAAAAATAGAATTTTCTTGTCCGGGCTGTAACTTCATTATAAATGGAGGGACTTCAAAATAACTTTACACAAATGTTCACCATGACAGGGCGGTGTATCACGTACCATGCCCATGCCTGTAGGTCAAGGTCACTGTTACCAAAAAAAATAGAATTCTCTTGTCCGGGCTGTAACTTTGTTTGGAATAGATTGATTTCAAAATAACTTGACACAAATGTTCACCATTACAAGATGGTGTGTCCCGTACCATGCCCATGCCTGTAGGTCCAAAGTCAAGGTCACTGTTACTAAAGTAGAATTTTCTTGTCAGGGTTGTAACTATGTTAGGAATAGAGTAATTTCAAAATAACATGACAGAAATGTTCACCATGACAAGGTGGTGAGTCGTGTACCATGTCCATGCCTGTAGGTCCAAGGTCAAGGTCACTGTTACTAAAAATAGAATTTCCTTGTCCGGGCTATAACTGTTTTGAATGGAGGGTTTTCAAAATAACATGGCACAAATGTTCACCATGACAAGGCGGTGTGTTGCGTACATTACCCATGCCTGTAAGTCCAAGGTCAAGGTCACAGTTACTAAAACTTGAATTTACTTGTTCGGGCTATAACTTCTTTATGAAGGAAGGGATTTCAAAATAACTTGGCACAAATGTTCACTATGACATTGCATTGCATTACCACCAACTTCTTCACAGACTTTTCCGTAATGAGAAGACAACAGTGCCACAAATACAAATAATTTACTTGATCATCAAGTTTATGCATATTCTTATAATTACTCGAACATCACTGTCTTTGAAATGCTATTATTCCCATCATTGCACTTTAGTGTCTGAAAACAATGCGTAGCGGGGGCATCCGTGTCCTATGGACACATTTCTAGTTTTATCATACATTATAAAGCATAGGCAAACATTTCAACTTTTGTTTCCAGCAGACAGCAAAAAAATAATTATATATTCATGCATCAACTTTGTCTTTTCACACTTTTTAAACACCTTACTTCTTTTTCAGGGCAACAAGAAAAAGAACTTGTAGTGTTTTATGAATGGATATGGAAACTTATATTTCGACACATCACTCAAAAAGAAATCCATTACGACTAAACATCGTGCAACTGTCTAGATGGACTGTGTTGTACAACAGATTTGATTATTATCAAAATATATAGTGAATGTCGCTATGCAGACTTATGATGTGGAAAGTATTTTGTTTGAATCTTGAGAAAGTGAAAGACATTGAAATTAACAATGCATTCTTGAAGATATTGGATAAAATATTAAAACTTTATGAAGTTGTCAAGAATATTTCCACAAGCCAGCAGCCAGTGGAGCCTTGTACGTCGAACAGTCTAAAGTGTTATTATTATGCAAACATCAAGGCATATTCCAGCAAGAAACTACTTAATTTAAGCTATTGATTGAAGACTCCTCTGAAGAATACTACTTCCCAAGCAGGACAGAAACCTCACAGTCTTTCATTGATACCTAGTTGCCAGCAAAAATAAAGCAAGAATTCTGTCTCAAGCAAAAATTATGTGTTTCACATGTCAGTCAGCACTTTCCTGTAATGTCTCCTCGCCAAAGCATCCAGCAGCCACAGAACTAAATAATTCAACAGTTGAGCCGGCATCCAGAGATCCAGATTTGCGAGTGAAGCAGAAAACAGCAAGTCTGCATCCAATGGCAACCAGCAGTTAATGAATCCTCTTTAAAACATTTTAAAGACACTAAACTACATAGCTGATACACATAATTAATTTAACTTGAATTTATCTAATTAAATCTCATAAAGAAAACGGGGCTGCTCTTTTACTGTTTACCCGTGTATTACATAAATATTAACATCCATTATTTTGTCTCAAAATAGTTTGGGGGATCATCTAGTCATTGCCAAGAGTTGTTTAACTCTTTCCTCCATATATACGCATTTTTACGCATGTGCGACCAGTGTAGATCCAGATCAGCACATCTGTGTGCATCTTATCAGGATCTGCACTGGTCGCATTCTGGTCAGAAATAACCTAATGAATCAAAAAGCGAACAGTTTAGATCCTGATCAGACAGTACGGATGTGCTGGCTGATCTGGATCTAAACTGTTTGCCCAAGCAATAAACTTAGGGTGTATCTATGGAGGAAAGGGTTAACCCTATGCATTTACTTCATAGATACAACTTTGTACTATGTACTTTCAATGTTTTTTAGCTTGATTATTCAAAGAATAGGACTGTGACTCTCTAGGCAACCTGCAATGCTATAAGCAAGGTATTTCTGATATGATGACATGTACTTCTCTGTTGTTTTTGTGATATTAAAATATTTTTTTTCTAACTACTGTTTGTATTGTTATTTTCTATATCAAGATTGAATATGAAACAAATCTAAATCTATATGTAATTCTGATGTTTTTACATAAAAATGGGATTTAACCTTTTACTCCATAGATACGCCTTTGTTGCATGAACCAACATAGTAGATCACTATCAACGAGCACATTTGATTCGGATCAACACTGTTTGCATTTCTTAGTTTATTTCTAATCAAGATGTGACCAGTGCAGATCCAGATCCAACCACAAATATGTGCAGGCTGATCTGGATCAACACTGCAAACTCTTTTAAGCCTGTATACCAGTATGTTAAGTAAATGGTTAAACATAGTTGTGTAATGTATAATTTACAGTAAGACTGCATGATCTGGTCTTATTTAAAAAGGTTCTTTTTTCCTTTTGCCAAAGACAAATAATGATAATGGGGATACCACGGTTAACATCATCTCACTTTGATCACTATTATTTGGTGCACCAGTGAATCTTTACAGCCTTAAAGCCATAATATTTTTAGCTCACCTGTCACATAGTGACAAGGTGAGCTTTTGTGACCGCCTGATGTCCGTCGTCCGTCGTCCGTCGTCCGTCGTGCGTCGTGCGTCGTCAACAATTGCTTCAATCGACTTCTTCTCTGAAACGGCTTGGCCAATTTTGATGAAACTTGCCACGTATGTTCCTTGCATGAAGCTCTTCCAAAGTTGTTCAAAGAAATCAATTCCATGCAGAACTCTGGTTGCCATGGCAACCGAAAGGAAAAACCTAGGGTCAAAATTGGCCCCGCCCCAGGGGTCACTTCATTTTACATAGACTTATATAGGAAAAACTTTTAAAAACTTCTTGTCTGAAACCACAAGGCCTAGAGCTTAGATATTTGGCATTTAGCATCCTCTAGTGGAACTCTACAAAGATTGTTCAAATTATTTCCCTGGGGTCAAAATTGGCCCCGCCCCAGGGGTCACTTCATTTGACATAGACTTATATAGGAAACACTTTAAAAATCTTCTTGTCTGAAACCACAAGGCCTAGAGCTAAGATATTTGGCATTAAGCATCCTCTTGTGAAACTCTACAAAGATTGTTCAAATTATTTCCCTGGGGTCTAAAGTGGCCCTGCCCCAGGGGTCACTTCATTTGATATAGACTTATATAGGAAAAACTTTAAAAATCTGGCATTAAGCATCCTCTTGTGAAACTCCACAAAGATTGTTCAAATTATTTCCCAGGGGTCTAAATTGGCCCCGCCCCAAGGGTCACTTCATTTTATATAGACTTGTATAAGAAAAACTTTAAAAATCTTCTTGTCTGAAACCACAAGGCCTAGAGCTTAGATATATGGCATTTAGCATCCTCTAGTGGAACTCTACAAAGATTGTTCAAATTATTTCCCAGGGGTCTAAATTGGCCCCGCCCCAGGGGTCACTTCATTTTATATAGACTTGTATAGGAAAAACTTTAAAAATCTTCTTGTCTGAAACCACAAGGCCTAGAGCTTAGATATATGGCATTTAGCATCCTCTAGTGGAACTCTACAAAGATTGTTCAAATTATTTCCCAGGGGTCTAAATTGGCCCCGCCCCAGGGGTCACTTCATTTTATATAGACTTGTATAGGAAAAACTTTAAAAATCTTCTTGTCTGAAACCACAAGGCCTAGAGCTTAGATATTTGGCATTTTAGCACCCTCTAGTGGAAATCTTCAAAGATTGTTCAAATGATTTCCCTGGGGTCAAAATTGGCCCTGCCCCAGGGTTCACTTTATTTTATATAGACTGATATAGGAAAAACTTTAAAAATCTTCTTGTCTGAAACCACAAGCTGAGAGTACTTTTGTACTCAGGTGAGCGATATAAGGGCCATCATGGCCCTCTTGTTTAACTATTCCACTCACTTTGTCGTCTGCATTTTGCTCTAGTCAAAGACACAGATTCGCATCGCTCTTTAACTGATCTAGTAAATCTCATTTTGATATGTGGACTGGACGAGAATTACTTCACGTAACAAATCGCTATTTTCACTTGATATAACCACCATATTGTAGCTGATAATTACGTGTTGACTGGATTTTAATCATGTTTACATCACTTTTAATCGATCTTCATGTTATTATGTTATTTTGATATACTTCTTCAACACATTGACTAAATTATCACATCTTTTTAAGGCCCTTATGTGATCGGCATTTCAAATTTGTATGTTTGCTTTCTGCAGGCTAAGGCACTTTGAACGGTTACATGGTGCAATTTTGGTGATTTTGATTGTTATATCAATAAGTAAATAGTGAACCTGAGTTTAATGATAAAGAATATGCATCTTTCTTTAAATTAATGCAATTCAAATTTGTATTTAACATTCATTAAAAAAGCTTTAATGATAGACAAAATTGATGAAGGCTTTCGGTATCAAAAATAGCGATCTTGTGATTCAAGATAACGCAGGCCGCGTGCATAGGCGAGAAAATGCGATGATGCATATCTACTTACATATAATATAGGTCTTTGCTGTAGTAAGTGTACATTAGATTTTTAAATGAGCACTCTAAATATTATAGTTATATAATAATAATAGACAGACGCCCATATGATCTGCTAAGGACGTCTTTAAATAAACACAAAAACACATACACACACACACACACACACTATAAAGTGTAAAAAAAACCAACCTTTTATTATATATACTGAAAAGCCAATTCAGATGCAGCAAATTTGTGCCCATCTTACATAAACCTGAACATAATTCAGGAAAGAAATAAAAAGAAGGAATTAACAGATTATATCCAGTGGCCATCAGTGTAGATCCACATCAGCCTGCACATCTGTGCCATCTGTTAAGAATCCACACTGATTCATTCTTGGTCAGAAATAACCTTATGGGACGAGAAGCGACTAGTTTATATCCTATGATAAACCACAGCGATCTGCGCACCACAGATCCAGATCTGCCTGTACATTCATGAAGTCAGGAAGTCTTATTGGTCAGTTATAAACTTATGAATGTAGACATGGCCTTGTCAAGAATAATCTTATAAATCTAGAAGCATTGAATGAAACCCCAATCAGACTCAATGATGTGTCAGTGTAGATCTAGATTAGCATGCACATCCATGCCGACTGATAAGGATCCTCGTACTGTTCTATTTTTTGGTCAAAAATAACCTTTGTGACAAGAAAGCGACTAGTTTATTTCCTAGCTCATCAAGCAACACCGATGGGAGTCCACTGTAGATCCAGGTCTGCCTGTGCTTTGTGCAGTCTGATCAGGATTTACACGATCCATTTATTGATTGGTCAGGAATAAAACTTTATAAATCTAGACAAATCTTGGTCAAGAATAATCTTGTGAATTTTTAAAAGCATCTAGAAAAGCCCCGATCAATCTCATTGCAGCTAGCGTAGATCCAGATCAGCATGCACATACATGCTGTCTGATAAGGATCCACATACTGCTCCATTTTTTTGGCTAGAAATAACGCAATGAGATGAAATGCGACTATTGTGCATACCCTAGCTGACCAAGCTGCAAGGAAGTCAAAAACATGTCGTAGATCCAGATCATTCTGTACTTTAGTGCTGTCTGATCAGAATTTGCACCATCCACATTTAGTCAAGAATAACCTTATTAAACTAGAGAGGGCTTGCATAGATCCTGATAAGACCGATGTGTTTGTTGTCTTGATCACTTTCATGTCAAAATTAACCTTAATATATTGAGCGAATGGTGCAGGATGTGTCGAATCTCCGCAAAATTCATCCGATTTAAAAATGTCGGGTACCAATTAAGTTCTGTAAATTAAATCTTAACCTTCTTCTCCAGTATTAACTGATTTTCGGGGAATAGACTTTAATAATAATCATAAGGGATATAATCAACAAAATCATTTCAATCTTGAACTCTGTACGTTTCGGCCTACGACCTGTTCAAAACAAAATACAGATTGCCTTATATGCAAGTGTTATTTTCGTAGACTTGTTTCGGTTTTCATATTAGATATGACAAATAAACAGTAAACATTCATTGAGAAATAGCAATTGTTTGGATGTATTCGAGAAATGGCCATTATTAAGTTTTGTTTTGATGAATTAACGCTTCACGGTGCGCATGCGTATTGAGATCTCACGGTTTCACGGTGCGGATGCGCAATGACATGAGCGGTTTCACGGTGCGCATGCGCTGTAGTATCACGGTTCACGGTCCACGGTCCACGCTTCACGTTACACGCTGCGCGAGCGTTATCGTTCGTCGCAAGGTTTCTCACGCAAAATCGGGGAACCGAATCGCAGGCTTAGCTGTAAACACTGTAAACGGAAACACTGTTGATACATCTAAGCATATTTCCGCTAACGACGCCTACCCCCGGGTTCAGCGCAAATCAATTATTGCTCAGGTAAACACTGTAAAGGGAAACACTGTTGATACATCTAAGCATATTTCCGCCTACGACGCCTACCCTCGGGTTCAACGCAACTCAATTATTGCTCAGGTAAACACTGTAAACGGAAACACTGTTGATACATCTCAGGTAAACACTGTAAACGGAAACACTGTTGATACATCTAAGCATAGTTCCGCTTACGACGCCTACCATCGGGTTCAGCGCAACTCAATTATTGCTCAGGTAAACACTGTAGACGGAAACACTGTTGATACATCAAAGCATATTTTCGCCTACGACGCCTACTCCCGGGTTCAGCGCAACTCAATTATTGCTCAGGTAAACACTGTAGACGGAAACACTGTTGATGCATCTAAGCATATTCCCGCCTACGACGCCTTCCCTCGGGTTCAGCGCAATTCGAAATTTACACAAATAAACAGTACATTTTCGATCCATCCCAAATGACGGAATGCATATTGCCGTGGACATCGAACCTTCGGTGCGGTTTTTTCATATGAATACTGTTTCATGTTCAGCGGCATTTGGTCCCCAGATAAAAGAATGGGTTTGCCCTAAACAAGAAAAAAAGAGAGGAACTAACCTGAATATAATTTAACAAGGAATCTGAGAATAAAGATCCCGCCTATCACATACAACGCCAAAGGCAAATTTAAAAAAAAAACGTAGAAAGTTTACCCTTGGGGTAATTGAACAATATCCAAATCTCTATTGGCTTGGATATTGAAAACACCCATATTTAACCATGCCGAAATATTAAACACAAATTATTTCAGAGGTACTATTTAGTTAGTTTTGCCATTAGTATTTTTCTCAATGACGAGTTTCCTTCTGCTAGAATAAGAAATTCAAGTTTTAGTTAGTTTTATCACCCATGTCATCAGTATCATCAATATCTTGATCAGTGACAAGTTCCATTCCGCATCCTTTACAATAATTTAATCATGTGGTTTTCTTCTTATTGCAGCGTTTTATTGCGTGGTTATTCTCGGAACAATAATGCTGACAGGGCTAGGCTTAGCCAAAATTTCTGTGGGTAAATATCTTGTTTTTTGTATCGGGTCCCAGTTAACAGTAACCGTTTATTTCTTTACTTGTGTTACCATTATCTAATTTATCTAATGTTAAAACAAATTAAGATGGAGCTAAACATTATATCATAGTTAGTCTAGTTGTTCCATACTGTAATAATGCAATATCAATTCAAGATTACTAGTATAGCAAGAACATATCTAAATATGCATGCACATAAACAACTGAATAGACTGCAATGCAAAAGAGAAAAAAACTAGAATGCACATCAGGAATGGCCACATCCAGATAAAACAACCTCCCCCCCCCCCCCCCAAAGAGAAGCTAGACAAAGAGCATGAGTTTAAACAATGTTCAGTCTCAAAAAGGACGCCACACACAATTTACGAATAACAGAACTTGATGAGTTAGTGGTAAAACATTTTAACCATACCCTAGGTTGCACCAGCCTCTAACTGATTCGCCAAATGATCTGTTTTTGTTTATAAATAATTCTATAAAAAAATACGTTGAAATATGTTAACTTTCGATTTCTCTCCTAGTTAACGTTATAATTTAACGTTATGAGAATTGAAAAGCAAAGACAAAATGTCAAATGGATATTTTAACTCTCTTTTAGAAATTTTAAGAAATGGAAACATAGGAATGTACAAACGGGATAAGAAATTATATACATTACGAAATTACCAATGCCCAGTCCCCAACATTGTAAATATCTAGCATATATGTGTAACATTCAATTCTTTTACCATTAAATAATGCATACAATACAATATTTTCATTTAATAATGTTATTTTAACTCGAAATGCATAATAAATAATGAGGTCATTTTCCGCTTTCCGGGATAATTAACCTTTGACAGGCATTCCATAGTTCTGTGATGCGTGATCCGTATCCGTTCCCGCGATTTTTTACTTACCATCGTTGGGTACATTTTATACGTCCGCGTCCGTTTCGCTTTCGTGACCGTCTCCGCGATGTTTCGCTCGATGGGCGAAATTGCACGTACAGTACTGAAAATTATGAAATTGACAATTTTTCCGATTCCGATCCGGTCCGCTTCCGATCCTAATGTCATCTATAACCGATCCGATTCCATTCCCATTGCGGTCCAATTCCAATTCGATTGCACTCCAATTTGTTCACTTCAGACAATGCGCTCCAAACGATCTTTACGCTCAAACCGATTCTTCCGATTCCGATCTTTTCGCTCCCGATTTTCATTGGTCATTAACAATGCGCTCCAAACGATCTTAACGCTCAAACCGATTCTTCCGATTCCGATCTTTTCGCTTCCGCTTTTCATTGGTCATTACTTATAACGCATCTCGCGCTGAAATCATTATTGAAAATAATTTATCTTTTAGTTTCGGACAGCGTTTATGGTTTATTTTTTACACTGAACTTAATAAATGTTTACATTCAAAAATGTTTATTAGCATTAAATACATTTCAGTTGTGAATCTCCTAACTAAATAAAAAAAAACATTAATTCCATAATGAAGCGCGGTTGAATGTAAATGTTCCTTATTTCTGCCCTTGTGTAAGAAAAAAAATTACGTATTTTCGCTTAAAGAGCACTTTATACAAAAAGGTTTCGAACTTAATTTCAATATTATCATGCGTGTGAATGACAAACACACCATTTACTATTATATGTTTTCAGTTTTATTTACAAAATTATCGTTAAATTAGTTTGTTTTTTTACTAGTGTTTGATAGCAGAAAACTCAAATTATTGTCAAAAATTTCTTTGTTTAAAGTCGTGAAAAGAATCGAAAGAAGCGATTCGGATCGCTACTATATATAACTGAAAAACTATAAATAGAAGCGATCCGATCCGAGCAAAACGCTCCGGTCTTTTCACTCTAAGCGATCCAAACGCTCAAAGCGATTCCGATCCGGTCAAAACGCTCCGGTCTTTTCACTCCAAGCGATCCAAACGTTCCATGCGATTCCAATCCGCTCAAAATGCCCCGGTCTTTTCACTCCAAGCGATCCAAACGCTCAGAGCGATTCGCTTCGATTCCATTCCGTTTCCAATTCGATTGCGCTTCGATTGCGCTCCTAACGGGATCGGTTTGCGGTCCGCTTCCGATCCGCTTCCGATCCGGTTGTCAATTTTATGATTTTCAGTACTGTACATGGTCATATCCCGGATGCACCAAATAGAGGTAACATATCTCGGTCAACGGCACCAAACATGTCAATTGCCCAAAATTCCATCTGTCTCCTCGGAAGATAATTCCAGCTCTTTTACGAAGTTGTTCCCGCTGTCTTAACATTTCCCTTATCCTAAATCTATGATCATGCTTTGTTTTCTATTTGGATTGGAAATTACGCCTCTGAACATTAGGCCGGTATTCCATAGTTCCGTGATGCGTTTTCCGTGTCTGCGTCCGCTTGCGCGTCCGTTTCCGCAATTTTTTCACTCACTAAAGATATCTCTGGGTATATTCCATACATCCGTGTCCGTTCCGCGTCCCTGTTCGTGTCCGCGACGTGGAACGAACACGGAGGTATGGAATATTCCTAAGGCCGGTATTCCATGGTTCCGTGATGCGTGATCCGTGTCCGTGTCCGCGTCCGTGATTTTTCACTCACCAAAGAAATCGTTGGGTATATTCCATACCCACGTGTCCGTTCCGCGTCCGTATTCGTGGAACGGACACGGAGGTATTGAATATACCCAATGATATATTTGGTGAGTGAAAAATCGCGGACATGGACACGGATCACGCATAGCGGCCTTAAGATATATTTGGTGAGTGAAAATCGCGGCCACGGACACGGATCACGTATCACGGAAAAATGGAATACCGGTCTCAGTCAGCTATTAAATGTAACACTTTCTTTCGAAAAAAATCATCTTATGGACGCGGAACGGACACAGACGTATGGAATATACCCAACGATATCATCGGTAAATAAACGATCGCGAACATGGACGCGGAACGGACACAGACGTATGGAATATACCCAACGATATCATCGGTAAATAAACGATCGCGAACACGGACGCGGAAACGCACACTGACAAGGAACGGGCACCCTAGAACTGTGGAATACCGACCTAAGCGAATGCAGACCACGTTTAAAGAAATATTGCATGTCGGCCTTTCCTGTGACATGCGCAATATATAATAACATCTTGCATTTTAGGGGTTAATAACCTGCAAAATTGCAGCGTTGAAAGATATATACCCATATATCTCATCGGAAGTGGGATAGCACCTTGTATGTTCTCTGGAGTTTGGTCGAAAGACGATATGTTGGTCCTGTGTGGCATCTGCTGCGCTGTAATAGGATTCCTATTTAGTGTTGCATGGCTTATTTGTGGTAAAGTTAATTACTGATAACATGACTTCTACGAATAAGAAGAAAGTTAAGTGATAGTTTATTTATAGAAACAAAAATAACGTATAACAGATACAAGCGAGGAACCTAAGTCTATAATAATTAATATTCATAACTTTTAAATAAGACATCCACCACAAACAATGAATGAAAAACAGAACCCTTGGAGTTACCGCATTGGAACGGTCAGTGGCAAAACAAGTTTCGTAACTTCCATTCCATTCATACTTAATCTTGCAATAATAATATGGAAAATACTTTTATTTATATGTGGTCAATACACTAAAGGGGCGTTCTTCAACGTGCTATTTGCTAGTTTCATACCGTAGGAATACATGTCCTATGCTTTTATTCCGAAATATTAATTCTAAATTTAACATGTTATATGTTTTGCAGGAACGGTATGGATCTATCCAACATATGCACTCGTTACATCTAGTGATTTCAAGCAATGTGTAGGAAACGTTACTTCTGGTTGCACCGTTGGAAATTGCCCAAAGAGTTTTCTAAATTTTGCAGTTGCTATGGTTACAATTGACTGGCTGTTCATGTTGCTTTTTGTTGGTTTCCTTGCATATCTTTTCATAAAAGAACGCATGAAGTTATGATACCACACCGTGGTATGATATTTACACTTTTCATAAGAATGGCATGTTTTATATAACAACGCACAAACCTTTTAATAAAATGTTATAATTGCTTTTTGATGAAAAACCTTACTAGAAGAATAGTTTTCGTTTCACCCCATAGCCCTCAGTTTCGTGTTTGTAAAAGTTGCATGTATAAAGACGTTGCAGGTTTACTTTGGGTTGGATCAAAATTGTACTGTTTATTGGTTTAAATATTAAGTTGCTCTAAACCCGGGCTAGGCGGCATGGACAGTAATATACATTTCCATTACTGTCCATGAACAGGCTCAATCAAACAGAGCCTGCAGTATTTTTATTTTTGTCGTGATCGTTGGTTTTCAAAGTAACCTAATCATCTATTTTCAATGTGGCTGTGTCGTCTTGTGACATTATTTTCATGACGACAACGTCAACTATCAACTACTTTTTCTGAGTATTTTATATGTTTTAGCGGAGTGGGGCGGGTATGGTTTAACTATTTGACTTTTATTCAAATTTATATAAGACAGTTTGTGATCTCCTGATAATCGATGTATAATTTATACGGATGTCACATGTTGTTAATTGTTTTAACAAGGCGCAAATATAAAAAAATGGCCTTTATTCTAAATTGATCATTTTTAGTTTTTGACCCTCTTGTTACTTGGAATATATAAAGCTGTCCTTTTTTTCTTGAGTTAACATGGAGCATATAAATGACCAACCAATTCGACGTAAATTCTAAACCGAATGTATCAGTTTTTGCCCATCTTGTTACATGAGCATATAAAGGGGTTACCTTTATTTGATTGCGTTATTAGGGACACAAAAATTACACAGACGTTGTATTCTATTCTAACTTGAACATTAAAATTTTTAGTTTGCACTGATAATGATACATGAGAAAAAGCGATGTTACCTTATGTTTACATTATATATGATGCAGATCTGTTTTTCTTTGTTGCATCATTCCTAAGTGTTGTTAATAGAACATGTTGTTTTTGCTGTGTTTTGTTTTGTTGTTATGCCTTTGTTATGTTTCTTGACCAGAAACTTACGCTATTGTTATATCCATCTGTATACTGAAACGGTGTATTGAGAACAGAAGTTTCATTAGAGTAACTGAAAAAATAATGTAAGATCCTGAAATGACTTGACTTAAATACTCTTGTTTTAACAGGTTGAAATTAGTGTTAAAACGACGAATCCAATTACAGTAAAACTTCGAAAACTCGAATACTCGAATACTCAGGGGGATTTTTAAAATGTTTGAGTTTTACATGGTTTTCGAGTTTTCCAGGTTTTTCTTTATCAGGTCCGATTTATTCAGTAAAGTCGTCTAAACACATGTTTGTGATATTGTTGTTGACTACGTTATTGGAATATCATCTGAATTTTAAATGATTTATTTGATACTGTATTTTGTTTAACTGTTATATCTGTTAAAAAGGATTTATTTATTTATTTTTTTTTCAAAAAACGGCTTTTAAAATCTTTCTTGATGAAATTGTCCGAGAACTAATTATACTTTACAAACGGTGCGTCGTTATTTATTATACGCATATTAAAATTACTAGGTCCCGTAAAAAATTCAAATTTCCTCGTTTATTTGAGATAAAAGATCCTAATTAAATTCTCACAATTATCATCTCAACACAGCCGCCTAATACGAGTGATCATAAAACTGGCGATTAAAATTAATTTGCAAAATAACTCGACACAACGTGTGAAAGCTACGCGTCACCGTTTACCAATTACTCCCGAGAGGTGCGAGAATAAATCAGTCATTTATATTCGAGTTTTCCAATGTAAACAATAAAGAAATATGTGTTTCAAGGGACCGACACCTATCCTCGAGATTTCGAGTTTTCAAATAGATAAAAAGGGAACTTTGAAAGCCACCGAACACGACAAATATGAAAATACTACAGGCTCAATTTGATTGAGCCTGTTCATGGGCAGTAATGGGAATGCTTATTACTGCCCACGCCGCCTTGCCCCGGGTTGAGCGCAACTCAGTAATTAAACCATTAAATAGTACAATTTCGATCCATCCCAAACGATGGTATGCATATGGCGGTGAACATGGAACCTTCAATGAGGTATTTTCAGATTAATACCATTCCATGTTTAGCGGCGTATGATCCCCAGATAAAAGAATGGGTTTGCCCTAAACGAGAAAACAATGGGCGGAACTAAACAGAATAGAATTTTGACAGGGGATCTTAGAATATAAATCCTGCATATCACAGACTACGCCAAAGGCAAAATTTAAAAACCAGGAAGTATATTCTTGGGGGTGATTGGGCAATATCCAAATCTATATTGGATGGGATATTGAAACCACTTATTTATAAACTGGCCGAAATATTAAAACAAAAGGAATTTTAGAAGTACCATAAACATAGTTCGAGTTTTCCATGGTATGTTTTATGTAAAATAAATAAGACAATTGCCGGAACCAGCAAAACTACTTCGTGTTTTCCCGAATGTTCGAGTTTTTGATGTTCGAGTTTTTCGAAGTTTTGGTGTGTAAGTATTACAAAAGTTCTTGACACATTTTTAGTCGTCGAATTATGCAAAGGCCTTGGAACTTTACAAAGGTTACACATAAATTCTTTAATGAAATTATCGAATTTCAATAAGACTGTCTGGCTTTTCATATCAAATTTTCGGATTTTAATTAGACATTTTGGGTTTTCATTTAACATATTTTATTAAAAAACTATATTGCCCCTAGTCGGGAGCGAACCTGTACCGTTAGGGTTGGAGCGCCTTGCCATTCAATTCCGACAACGCTACCAACTAAGCTAGTCGGGACAACCCCAATAGTATGAAAACAACTATCTTTAATGTGTGTGAGGATAAGGAACTAAGTTGTTCATGCAATCCACAGATATGAACGAATCCTCAACGTAATTTGCTTTTGTTAATCAAGCAAATTTCAAAAGAGCAGTTACTAGTACAAAATTGTTCTGATATAGCTGTCTAGGTGATATCCCCTTTAACAATACTCTGATGATTTTTCTCATTTATCATCTTACTATTTCTGCAGCGTGGTAAACGAAGAAAAATATCTCGATCATGAAGTCAGCACTGTTATCAGTACATAATCGGTAGCCGGTGACATAAAATGATAATCACGTTTTAATTTGTATGAGGGTTATCAGCACATCCTTCAAATAAAGTTGACCCGGCTAGGTCTGTCACATCGATAGCCACTGTCGCCGAACAGTACATCATCAATTCACACTAAAGGAAATATCATAACCAGTCGTAAACTTCTCATTTTTTGAATGGTACACAAATGTATACTTTGAGGTTAATTACTCTTAATTGATTTAAATTAAATTTGTTTAAAATATGCAATGTGCAAAAACATCTATTCCTAAAGATGATTCTTGTAGAACACTAGGATTCATTTTCTTTCCTTATAACTTCCAGGTGAAACAACACATCGTGCTAATGAACCAGTGAAATTTTATTTAAGCAAGTGTGATTTTGATGGTCCATAGAACTTCGTTAAAACCCAAAGTCGCAAATTGTTTAGACCATACCAGTGTTAGAACTGTAAAGAAACATAGCGAGATCTAAAAATTCCCCAAACTTCTATTTGCTTAATCTCATAAACTAAACGACACAAAACATAATTTTAAATGCTCACATGAATAATATGATACTGACATCAATATCTTGCTACCATTTTACAGTTTCAGGATGAAAACATTTAAAGTGTTTTCACTATCTATGGTCTCATGCATAAAGATGGTATTTAATATGTTAAAGCAAATTTGTAATTAAGCAAATACATTTTTGAAGCGTTTCGATCGAAAACATTATTGACCACTAAACAGATACCGCGGCGCAGAAATGATTAAACGTAACAACTTAGGTTGAAATATCAACGGTCAGCGAACCAATAAGTACATCGCACTTGCGGAAAAAGAAGTGTTTTCTTGTATCCTAAACCCTTCGGAATACAAGCAATAATTAGCTTACAGAATGGAGTGTTTAATCCTTTATCAATTTCGTCTCGCTTCTCAGACGGAAATGAAAAATTTTTTCCGGACTTTTAACAGGTTAAGTTTTGCCTTTTGTGCATTCATAAGTTTATTAACCTTTAAAAGAACCTTAATTTTTCAGTCGTTTTAAAGTAAAATGGAATGATATGTTCTTACTGAAATAACCTTGTTCTCTTTTCGTTAACTTTTTGTGGCGTCCTACTTAAATTGACCTACTTATAACAAACATACTTTATTTTCTTTTCTTTTTCGCAGCGTGGTAAGGCAGTGTTTTGAGAGTGTGGCGATTCCTGATATGCATATTGCACTTTTGTATGCGTTTTACAGTTTTGGGTAATAACTTTGTACTTTACAAATTGCATGTTGTGAGATATATTTTTCTGAACGGCAACAAAATCAACAACAACAAAAAACAATTCGTCATGAATGCCTTCATTAACAATAGAGTATTACCACTAAGATAATCACAGAGTAACGATCGTATCGAGAACTTGGTGCAAAATCGGACTATTCACTACATAATTCTATATAAATTACACCAGTGTTACAAAAAGCCTTCGAGTCAGTGTTGTAGTTTATACAAATATTGGGGTTCGTTAAATTAAATTCACAATTATTTTCTTGCACAATTACAGAACATGTGTGAATGTTTCAAATAATTCTTTTCCACGTATGCATGTATTATATTTTACATTGTCTTCAAAATCATCTAGTATTATAAATACGTGTTCCTTATATAAACATGCACCGTAAGGGTTTGGCGCCATGACAGCGAGGTTGTAATTAAGAAAACCGGTTTATTAATTGCCTAAATGAATAATATCTAGCGAACCCAGCTGCCGGTTATGGTGCGTGCGTTGAATGAAACATGTAAAATAATAGTTACAAGTGGAAATAGTCTATGAAATAACAATACCAAAATTAGAAATATATGTTTTATTTTATTATGAATGGGAGTAAAGGCCACGGCTCCAACAATTTACCAAAATAGTATGCTAAATACAACAATTTAAATTAAGATAGAGAAGAAAGTAGCCCTGGGACCAGAAGCGTACTTGGTTCTCTTTTATAAATTATATAGCGAAAAACTGGTGGCGACAACTTAACCGCTCACCAATGACTGTCTTGTAATAACTAAGAACTTTGAAAGTCAAAACACATCACATCACATGGTCTTCCTACCAAACTTCTTGAAGCAGACGTGAAATACTAGGAGCCGTGACGTATGTATCTTATTTGTTTTCTTCCTGAAAATACACAAAAACAAAGCAGCACAACGCAACAAGAAAATACAACAACATAGTGCTGACATTTTGTAAAGAAATCTGGACCTCAAGGGAGTGGTGGGCGGGATAACAAAATATTATACAAAATCTAACTTCAGAAGTATAAATTTTACAACTTTACGGCTGTCCAAACAAAACCAATTGTTCTGTAAATAACCGGATTTGAAAAGGGGGTTTCGCTAAAAGACTGACTACCGACATGGGACGTATCGGACTATTCCCCTTGTAACCCGTTCGAGCGGTGAACGCTTAAACTATATTACAAGTGGAAATAGTCTATGAAATAACAATACCAAAATTAGAAATATATGTTTTATTTTTTTATGAATGGGAGTAAAGGCCACGGCTCCAACAATTTACCAAAATAGTATGCTAAATACACCAATTTAAATTAAGATAGAGAAGAAAGTAGCCCTGGGACCAGAAGCGTACTTGGTTCTCTTTTATAAATTATATAGCGAAAAACTGGTGGCGACAACTTAACCGCCACATGGCATAATCTGTTTGTGATTATGCCATATCGCCACCTTAATAGTGTAGCACATTTGTCCTTGATCGTATAGTGGGTTTTGAATAAAAGAACACTGACCTGTTTCTACCGTTTATTACTTCTATAAGTTACTACTAGCCCATTCAAAATATTCCGCGATTCTTATTTAAGTACCCAACACTTTCTAAGACAACTTTTCTAGATCTAACCCAAAACTAAACTTCTTTATGACTAGCTTTCCAAAACTTCCATAACTTAAGCTTTCCAGATCAAACCCCAAACTAAAACTCTTCGAAACTAAACTTTCCGAGGCCTGCCAGGTGTTATGTACCTGTTCAAAATTTGATTGACAGGTAGACTCTCTCTAGCAGACTTGTTTAATCTGCCAGTGATAGCCAATGATAATTCTGGGAAAATTATTCTCCAGGTAAATTAGCATTGCTACTATCAGAGAGGCAACAAAAGTGTTACGGTATTAAAGAGGCGAATTACTAAAAGTATAAGCTTGAACATACCAAAATATTAGTGTCCTGACCCCTATTTTGTTACATTCGTCCACCACTAAGTTTGAATATTAATTTATTATTTTCAAACTAAATAAGTCCATTCACTAGTGTATAATAAAAAGAGTTTGTGCCTGTTAGTCTTTCTACTCACGACGGTTTTAATGAAATTACACAATTACACATCAAAACACGAATGAAAGAGAATAAGCTTAAATAAATTACTTTAAAATAAAACACTAAGGCACTTCATGATCACAAGTGAATTCTCGTCTTGAGCTGTCTCGAACTCGGAAATGTCCCAATAACTTCCGGTCTTCTTGTCGACGCGTGTTTAACAACAAGTCCCGAAATCCAATAACATAAATCCGTTTACTGGTGGCATTGAATGATGGGGGAAACCATTGTTTCATCTCTAAGAAGATTAAGATTGTCCGTAATAACTTGTGCAGGTGTTCAATCGTTCATCTGGATATCATAATCGTTCTTGCTTTAGTTTTGTTGTTGCTGACGTTTAACCTTTCTAATTACTGTCCTCAGTGGGGTACAGGTCTTCTTGGCCTATTGGGCTATATATACAATCTCGACAGAACTACATTAAATTGCTTTACTGTTTTCTCTCAATAGCAGTTCTGGTTTCCTATTAATATTTACAGCTAGTCCAGACTGAAGACATCTAAGCTAGATAAACACACAATAAAATGTTCATATCATTAGTGTACTTGCTAATGATAAGTTCTCAATGTTCACAGGTGAGTCTGGTTGTCTCAGATCCTGTCTTATCTTCTGTTGACAGACGTGGATATATCAAACGTATCATTCGATCCACTGGTTTACGTGATGATGAGAGGGTTGTTTGTCCCTCTGCAGAAGAAACATTCTGCCCGGAAGTCTGAGCCGGCATCTCGTTCAGTTCAATGTTCTTGGTCTTTGACGATTCATACTCACACAAACCTTTAGCAGAACAGAGTTTTGAGAAACATCCCCATTTTCGACAGAGGCACAACAAGGCAATTGCCAACGTTATCAACAAGAAAGTGCCAAATGATATTCCCCAATTTGGAATTTCAATTTCGCTTTCGTCTACCTGGTCCAAGTTTTGTAACTCATTAATAAGGTGATCAAGTGGCATCTGGCGGATTTCTTTTAATTTCTCCGGCAACTGAATAGAGGTGTAGTTTTTGAGTAAACGGTTGCCAAATGAAATTGTTAGAAAAGTTTACAGTATGGAGTATTTTTAAATCAGATGTATCATTTGCAACAGTCAAGCTCTGTTTGTATTGGGAAGTCAATGTAAAATGTTTGCTTGAAGCTGTACATTTTTCTGGCAAAGTGACAATTTGTAAAGGTGGTTCTATTTGATGTGTAGTCACTTGAGATTGAGTTGTTTCACAAACAACAGAAAGTTGCAAAGGTTCCGAAACTGCGATAGACCATCGATTGTTATCTAATGCCTTAGCCATTGGTAATCTGTTATTCAAGGTAACAGATACCTTGCAATATTCTTGCACTTCGTCAAGGTTAGCAAAGAATAGACTTAATGTACACAATTTTGATAAACTGACAAAATATATAGGACTTTTTATTGCACACCATTTGATATCAGAATGTCTGCAAGTTGCACTGTCTTCGTCAGTCAGTAGAGCGTATTTGGTCCTGCGTTTGTCTATCAAGAAGTGATTAGTCTCTAATTCATAGGTAGCGATCAGATTAGCATTATTTTTTCCTGAATTTATTTGTGGATTTCCGATAAAGATTAAAGGAAGGCTTATCACCGAAAAATAGTCAAAAATCTCAGAAACTTGAATAACAGGGACATCAATTATAATGATAACCTGTTCATTATCCAAAACAGCTGTGGATGTTAAATGTCGGTAATAAGTCCATAAATCTTGTTTTGGGTCTTCAATTAATGCTAAGGTAGGTGGAAGATTAGATTTAATTTCGAGAAGCAACAAACGCAATTGATTTGGGTTTATGACACTTGGTGAAATTCGGCCTAAACAAAGAAAATCTATTTTGCTTTTCAAATGTTCAAAATAGAGTCTAGCGCTTTGAAGCATACTTTTAATTTCATCAATAAGTAGATCTAGTCGGGTAAACATGTCTACATAATAACGAGTTTCGCCGATTTTCTCTGCTCAAGTTTTCTGTTATGCTTTTAAGTCTTGCATCTAATGCATGATAAGATGCAATAAGTTCGATAATGGAGTGCCTGTTTTCGTTAATTTGAATCCATGAAGCATTTATAATCGAGATACTCTCGTTAACAACATGCAGAATATGTTGTTGGTTTGAAGCAAGTTGTTTGACATTTCTTTGAATACTTTTGAGTTGTGACTCGTCAACTGTGCCAAATAAAAAGTTCAATGCTTCACCGACAAAAGGGAGCAAACTACGCCGATTTCTATGTTTAACTGGTTGCATTTTCAAATCATAGAAATTCTCGACAATAGTTTCGCGCGTCTCATCCAAATATTGAATTTCTTTTTCTAAAGACTTAAATGCATTGACATACTCAACTTGGCGAGATTTCTCATAATATTTAACTATTGCACTAACAAGCTCAGCGGCATTCTTAACGTCGACCTTAACTTTTATCAAAAACTCATCGAAAGGTTTAAGATCAACAACAATGCTTGCGAGCCATCTTGCACGACTTGTTGAAATTTCATTTATCTTTTGAAAGATAACGCTCTGCCTAATAAGAACAGACTCTGTTATGCCAACAAGGTAAACGCAAAGTATGAATGTTCTCATTTTCTGAAAAATACAGAAAATAACTTGAGACTTTACATTACAAAAAATATGTACAATATGAACATAAGTGAAGCCATTGAAGCAAACAACTTAATGCGTCCAATAAATTCTTCATCTTCTTACGTCTTGTTATCTTAGGATGTTGCTGTTTACAATTTACAACAGCTGGACTAATCTTACCGTTGATAACAGACGCTTCTTTATTTGTATTCTCAGAAGCAATAGATGCCTCATTTACAGTGTTATCGGAAATAACACAGGTTTCATTCACTGTTTTATCTGGAAAAACAGAAGTTCCATTTATGTTTAATGACTGCGAAACAGGTGTAGTTGATCGAGAAGAAAAATAACTGTCAGAATCAGATCCATTTTCAGAGGAATAATGGTCATGATTATCCCGTTCATTTATTCTTCTTTTCAACTCCATCAGCGGTATGTCAGATTCGTTATCTGAATTTTCTCTTTGTTTGCGGTATTTTCGAGCTAACTGTTCTAATGGGATATTTTCTTCGTCATTCGTGTCGGAAGAACTTGATTCGTTACTGACAGGAGGTACAACATATTGCGTAGATCTTAGAGGACGATTACTTTGGTCGACCTTTTCGCGGTGGTACCTTTCCATTTTAAAACATACTAATTTTTAAAAAAAGCATAGTCGAGTATGAACACGGTACTTCGATAAGACTCAAAGCAATTAAAATTCTAAATTACAAATACGGTAATTTACACAAGCAAAAAAAAAAATTAAAATTGTACATCAATTTCGCAACTCATTCATTCACAGAAATTCTAATGTGCCAGCGTAATTAACGCCGTAGGCATGAAAATGACATGCCCCCAAAACTGGAACACATACAAATATGTAGCGTCAGCGTAACCATCGCTGTAGACATATTACGATATGCCCTCAAAATTAGAGCGCTACCGGTAAATCGTTACAGAGTAAACATACCTCACGAAATACCAAGGTCCTAACCCTAGACCTTCATCCTATCCATATAGGGCTTCCTACCAACGTAGGGTATACATTAAAAATATTCATTTGCATCCACTTATACAAAACATTCGTTCGTTACTTTTTATTTTTATTTTTTTACATTTTTTCTATGTTTATGTGTTTTTAATTTTAAACCTTAATTTGACCTACCAGTCTAGGCTTCTACTATCAACCTTAAGTTCGCAAACGATATTAAAAACTTATTTCTTTATTTGCCTGGTTTGCCACTAATTTTATACTTTCTTGAGTCATGCCAACCAAGAGACAATACTTTTCAATACTTTTTATCCATTCTTTAAATTGTTTACTATCCCCATCAAAAGAAGGAACAACCTTGGCAACCCCTTGTGCACTCATAGTGGTTGATAACCCCGTCAATTTATCGCCTAAAGACCGAAAAATGTTAACAAATTCTTCTTGTTCTGTCATATTTGCTAGAGTATAAAAGCGTACTCACGGTTGTAGTAGATACAGCTATCCAGGTTTATTAGAAACTAAAATGAACAATGTCCATTATTTCACTATCTACACGACAATGTCCAGCATTTTAGGATTTACACGATAATGTCCAGCATTTCATAGTGTCAGTTGGTCGCGACAAAACAGTCGACAAATCCTGGGCATATAGGCGCAAAAATAGAATACGTCATGTAGCACTTTATTTGTCCTTGATCGTATAGTGGATTTTTGAATAAAAGAACACTGACCTGTTTCTACCGTTTATTACTTCTATAAGTTACTACTAGCCCATTCAAAATATTCCGCGATTCTTATTTAAGTACCCAACACTTTCTAAGACATCTTTTCTAGATCTAACCCAAAACTAAACTTCTTTATGACTAGCTTTTTTTTTTTTTTTTTTTTTTTGAGGCCCCATACGGGTAACCCCGTTTATTCACTTTCACTTGCATATACAATATTACATCAATACATATTTTCATAATTTCCAATACTAATTAACATTCAAATAATATATAATTTGTTTTTTTGATTTAACTGTGTTAATAGCATATACAAAATGTTAATATTGCAAGCTAAGCGATTTTTTTGTGGAGTCTCCCTATTAGGTAAAGTTTTATAAAAATATATGTTTAGATAATTACACGTGATTACAAAAGGAAATAAAAAAATGAAGAAAAAGGGAATAGTTTGGTCATTTCCAGTGTACGAGGAAAAAAAGATTAGATGTAGAAGGACCATTTCATTTGGTGCTTTTCAAGTTTGTTTTTCAAGAAAGCTACTTCTTTTTCTAATTCTATTCTATAGTTCAAAAATGAAATAAAATGTTCGAAATTTGGAACACTTTTCTTAATTTTCATTTTAAAAATATAATACTTGCATGCAATTATAATATAGTTTATGCTGTTGTCTTTTATTGTTTGGTTCATAATACCTAAACTAATATTTTCCAGATTAAAAGATATTGGTGTTCCTTTTGTATTTAATAGAGACTGTAATTGTGACCATAAATGTTGACTATAGGGACAGTTCCAAAACAGGTGCTCATTTGTTTCAATATGAGTGTTACAAAAATCACATGATTGCGACATAGTAAGATTACATTTATAAAGGTACTTATTTGTGGGTATTATTCTACGTAAATATTTGTACTGAAAATTTCTGAATACCGTATCAATACTTGATATAAATACGTTGGAGTAAACTTTTTCCCAATTAATATTTTTATTTTGTAAAATGGTTTCCCATTTATTTTCAGATTTCACTGGTTCAATTTGTTTATTTTTGAGTAGAATATCATAAAACAATTTATTTGGAGTTTTAGATGTATTTAGTTTTTCGAGTAGGTAATTTTTTCTCAAGCTCGTTAAAGTGGTCTGGTCTAACGTTTTAACATAACAAAGTGGAATACTTTTTATTATCTTGTGGTATTCTAGAAATTCTTTGTTTTCTAAATTGAACAAAAACTTGGCTTCATTAAATGTATAAAACTGCTTTTTACGAAAATCATAAAAGTGTTCTATAAATTTTATACCCTTATTATACATGTTTTTGTTGAAAATTGTACCAAAATCATTTTTTATTTCTGAATTATTCCACAATATATGTTTTTCTATATTCTTATTAGTTTTATTACAGCTGACCGAAATTTCGCGCCATGCTGTTATAATGTTAGCCAGAAATATATGTTTTTTGAACATTAGTTTTATGTCTTTTGCATTCAAATTACATTCAAAAATAAGATTTCCTCCATATTTATTTAGAACATTTGAGTAGAAATTTTTCCACTGCCCTTTGTTTTCTTCATTTAATAATCGTTTTACCCAGCATGCCTTTATTGAAGTTAAGAAACATTTTATATCTGTAACTTTTAAACCACCATTTTCATATTTTTTTACAATTTCTTTTCGTTTAATTTTATCTGGTTTTCCATCCCACAAGAATGTAAATAATGCTTGATTTATCTCTGAAATAATCTTTTCTGTCGGATTGTCTAGCACCGTAAAGGGATATATGAGTTTTGGTAATGCGAATGTTTTAATTACGGTCACTTTACCAAGAAGTGTTAGTTTTCTATGTTGCCATTGTTTAAGACAGTTTTTGAATTCTAGAATTTTAGGTTCTAAATTATTAATTAAATTTTGCTCTCTGTTATTATAAAACGTAATTCCTAAGGTCCTTGCATGACTCGAGGTCCATATGAAATTTTTGTCTGCTGCAAGTTTTATATTTGATTTATTTAAAGTGCCTACTCTTAATATTGTTGATTTAGATGTGTTAAGTTTCAAACCCGAGATGTTTTCAAAATCTGATATTACATTAATTAATCTTTCAAAGGATAGTTTTCCCCCATCGTTAACAAAAGTCGCGTCGTCAGCAAATAAAGTCTGTTTTATTTCGTTATTATTTATTTTTATACCTTTAATTATTTTATCTTCATGTATTGTATGTGACAAAAATTCGATACATATTATAAATAGCGCGGATGATAAAGGACAACCTTGTCGAACTCCTCTCTCTATTGAAAAAAAGTCTGATATAAAACCGTTGTTGATTACTGCACTTTTAGCATTTTTATAAAACAACTTAATCCATTGTATAAAAGATTCTCCAAATTTAAGGTGTTTTAAACATTTATAAATAAAGTTATGTTCAAGGCTATCAAAGGCTCGTTCAAAGTCCGAGAAAAAGAGTAAACATGGTAAATTATTTTTTTCGACATAATCAATGATTTCAAATATTAATCTTACATTTTCACCAATGTATCTTCCTTTAATAAATCCTGTTTGTTCTGGTCTAATGAGATATGGTAATACTTTTTTAATTCTATTTGCGATTGCTTTTGTTGCTATTTTATAATCGACATTTAATAAGCTAATTGGCCTCCAGTTGGCTAAATTATTTAAATCTTTTCCAGGTTTTGGTAAAAGTGTGATTAAACCTTGATTCTGAAGATTCGATAATTTTCCATTTACAAATGAGTAGTTTATTGAGTTTACATAATATTCTTTTAATTCTAGCCAAAACGTTTTATAACATTCTACAGTAATACCATCGGAACCAGGACTTTTATTATATTTCATGTCGAAGAGTGCTAAACGACATTCGTATTCCGTAAGACTTCCATCGCATTCTTTAGACATATTTTCACTTAATACGTTCATTGAATTTTTAAAATAGTCATATTGTGGTGTTTTAACGCCTTTAGAACTGTAAATGCTTTTATAGAAATTTTCTTGTTCTTTTAGTATTATATCAATGTCTGTTATTTCTTTATCATTAATTATTAATTTATTAATTATTTTTTTCTCTGCATGTCTTTTTTCTAAATTTGCAAAATATTTTGTATTTTTCTCATTTGATTCAATATTTATAGCTTTTGAACGAATTATAAGACCATTTACCTTTTTCTCGTAAAATTTTTCTAATTCTTCTTGTTTTTTAATAAGATTTATTTTGTTAGCATCTGAATTAATGTTATTGTTGATGTTGCTTTCAATATCACTAATCTCTTTTATAATTGTTTTTTCTTCTTGTTCATCTTTTTTCTTTTTAAATGTAGAATATTTTATAGTCTCATTTCTTATTGATCCTTTAATTAATTCCCAAAGTGTATTTGGATTAGCTTCCTTATTTTCCTTTACAGTATTTTCTATACTTGCTTTAATTATATTTTGATATTCTATATTAAGTAATAGACTGTTGTTTAATTTGAAATAACCTGGCCCTTTTTTATTAATGTCAAATCTATTTTAATGATAACAATGGAATGATCTGATTTAAAACTTGGTTTTATTTGACTGCTGATGACCTTTTTTGCAAAATATTCTGAAACCAGAAAATAGTCTAATCTACTATATATCTTTGGAGTAGTATTTGAGTGCCACGTGAATTCTTTTTTATGTATATTTTGTTCTCTCCAAATGTCGGTTAAATTATTAAATTGTATTATTTCGTTTATTTTTGTTCTGCATTTTAAATTTGTATCTTTTCTACCATTTTGTTTATCTTTTTCTGGGTTAATAACTGACTAGCTTTCCAAAACTTCCATAACTTCAGCTTTCCAGATCAAACCCCAAACTAAAACTCTTCGAAACTAAACTTTCCGAGGCCTGCCAGGTGTTATGTACCTGTTCAAAATTTGATTGACAGGTAGACTCTCTCTAGCAGACTTGTTTAATCTGCCAGTGATAGCCAATGATAATTCTGGGAAAATTATTCTCCAGGTAAATTAGCATTGCTACTATCAGAGAGGCAACAAAAGTGTTACGGTATTAAAGAGGCGAATTACTAAAAGTATAAGCTTGAACATACCAAAATATTAGTGACCTGACCCCTATTTTGTTACAATAGTAACGACTAACCTCTAGGCAATAAGGAAGCAACAAATATGGTCAGTTACGCATATTCATTATTGTTCGAGCAGAGCCACGGCCCGTACTCCCCAGTCTGTGGTGAAACTGTCATATTTTTACTGATGAATAATTGGAGGGCCTGCTGTAATCGGTACAGAAAAAGATTATTACCCAAGAAAGTTAAATGAACCCCATCTTCTTTAAATAGACCTGGGGATGACTGTGAAATTTCGGGATAATGAATATATCCGCCACCTAAATCAATAACCTGTTTGGCTACATAACTATTAAGACGTTTACGTGCAGACTCAAGTGCATTATGATTGTTTTCATTACGCCAACGCAGTCTTGGCAAGACCTGTGACCAAACTATGAATGTTTCAGGCATTTCCTGTTTTAACCCTTTTAAAGTTCGAATTATTTGATGACGCAATACCAGAGTTGATATTTGCCCAATGTCATTACCGGAACAATGCAAAACTAAAATGTCCGGTTTGTTTTCAAACTTCAGCAAATGTTGAATACAATTGTAAATTTGACCCCACCTCATACCTCCTCTGCCTTGCCAAAACAAAGATGCGTTGTGACGTTTCAAATCGAGCTGAGATCCGCCCATGTGATGCTCCCGCGCATGGCACGAGGCCCACTTGATTATCGATGACCAGACAATCCAGACAGACTTGAAGGGTGCTGCAAAACTTTAAAATCTTGTTAGATTTCTTTGCAGTAAATTACAATGCACGCAAACAACAAACACTCAAACATTACTAACTACAAACTAACTGTTCCCTAGAGCTCTCGAGACAAGCTTGGATACCGGAATTCTAATGTAAGCTTTAAAGGCATCAGAATGCCAACGACCTAAACTCTTAATTTCATTGTCTGACATGCCAGCCAAAGCTGCTTCTGTAGCTGCACCTATTCTGAATGAGTGTGACCTTATGCTCATGTCCTTAAGACCGAATGCTGACAATGCTTTTTTTAGCACAGCGTTGAATTGATAGCGTGAGACCGGTTGAGTAGAAAAATGACAGAAAAATGCTCCATTACATGATGGGCGGATAGAAAGAAACTGTTGAACAGCTTGTACTGGGCAACATTGGCCTTTAATGGGAGGTATCTGAACATGAACACCTTTTCCAAGTTGATCCGTTTTAGAAGATCTAAGTTTGATATTTAACATACCGGAGTCAATGGAGATATTTTCCACCAAAAGGACGTGGTTTGTTACAGGGCAATTCAATGAGGCGACCACTAATTCGCTGATGCGAAACAAACCGAAATATGCTATGAGAAAAATAGCTTTAAAAAGCAACTCTTCATATTTTGAAAGACAGACTACAGACAATACTGCTATCAACCGTTGTAACAATTGAAATGTGACCGGAAGTCTATTGTCTTTTCTGGCTGATGTTCTTTCCAAGCCATTTAATAATTTCCTGATAATGAATGCTTGAGTGAGATCCTCAACATTCTTAATCTTGCAATGAAATGCAATACCTGACATGTACTGTTTTACAGTTCTAGGTGCCTTATTGCTCAGTGAACAGTGTGCAATAAATTTGATGAGCTGCTCAAGAGGGGGCCAGGTGTTGGTCAAACGATTCCTTAAACGGAAGTTCTCAAAAATATCCAGAGCATTTGAATACGCTTCGTGCGTGCTTTGAGCCAAGCTGTTATCTAACAACCTGTTGGCTTCAGACCAGAGAGTAGAATCCGAAAACTCATCGGAACTGGAGTTGGGTCTCGATCTGCCTCGGGCGCAAGACGATGGAATCTTTCCCACTGCATGCGAGAAATGGAGTCAGCAATACCATTTTTACAACCACTGATATGCACTGCTTTTATTTGAATATTATACAGCATCAAATTAAGAACAAGAGGACGCAACAAGTGCATGACAGACTTGGACTTGGATGACTTTTTATTCAAAACTGTGACCAATGCTTTGTTATCTGTGTTTAGAATCAACTTCTTAGCTTTGAAAGCAGGTAACCAAGTGTGGAAAGCCATGGCTATGGGAACAAGCTCCAAAAATGACAAGTCTGACAGCAACGGCGATTTGTCCCATGACTCTGGCCATGGCATAAAAACCCAGTGTGTGCCAAAAATAGCAGCACAACCAAGGTGGATTGACCCTGCAATGTCAGTATGCAAATGTAGTACAGACGCATCTAACCAGTCTAATTCCGGAAAAATGCAATACCCATTGAAAAAATCTAGAAAATGTAGCCACATCCTTAAATCTTCTTTTATTGTGTGCGTAACTCTTAAATGGTGGTGTGGTTTAATAATTCCAGACATGTCAGCATAGAAACGGCGGTTAAAAGCTCGAGAGCACGGGATAGCTCTGGAGCAAAAAACTAACAATCCTACAAGCGACTGAAATTCCTTCAATGTCGTTTTTTCTTTCTTTAGGAAAATACCTATTAATTGTTTGAGCCTGAAGATTTTTTCGGTTGGTATTCGAAGCTGCATAAGTTCAGAATTTAATTCGAAACCTAAAAATGTAAGGATCTCTGTCGGCCAAACTGTTTTGTCGCCAGCAATTGGCACACCTAACTGAGAGCAAATATCATGGAAAGCACACACCACATCCCAGCAATCCCTTGTTTTCTGCCTACCCATGAAAATAAAGTCATCTAAATAATGATGAAGGATGCTACTGGGCAAAATAGACCGAATTAGCCATTCCAAAAATTTGGCAAATTTCTCAAACAAAGCACAAGAAAGAGAGAACAACCCATAGGTAAACTCTTGTCAATAAAATAGAAATTGTTTAATGAGAAGCCCAATAAATTATAGTCATTAGGGTGTACGGGTAGAAGTCTAAATGCATTTTCTATGTCTATTTTACCCAAAAGTGTATTTGAACCTAATGAACAAAGCGAATCTATGACCTGATCCAAATAGGTGTACTGTACCGAGCACAAGTCCGGATCTATATAATCATTAAGACCATTACCTTCCGGGTACCAAAAGTGGTGAATTAAACGCCATGAACCACTCTTTTTAGGTACGAGGAAAATTGGTGAAATTCGAAGGTTTTTTATCGGTTTTTCTCTAAAAGGCCCTGCAATGCGGCCTGCTTTTACTTCTTTTAAGACCTTATTTACTGCTGCACTGGGATTTTGTAACACAGACTTTAGGTTAGTGCAGTCAGACTCAACCCTGGGTCCGTTATACTGAAGTTTAAAACCAAATTTAAAGCCATCTATCGATTCTTTAGCTACAATCCTGTGGATAATTTGCCAAAAATTTCTCCAAGACAGTGACATTAATTGGCGACTCCGCCAGGCCTAAAACTGCTTCGGTTGGTTCCACTGGCACGAGTTCCTGAATTAGCATTTCCGGAACTTGCCCAAAACCTGTTGTTAGAAATAATCTGTTTGTTATTCAATGCCCTACAAAATTTACTTGGATGCTGCTTGTCGCAATGCATACATTTGTGTAAATAAATGCAATTTACTTTCGAACATGAACCTTTAAAATTGAAATCATAGCATTTCTTTTCCTGTGACCATGATCCCTGCAGAGACTGCAGGCGTGGCGAGTGGTGTACATATAATAGCCATAACTCTTGATCTACTTTACCCCAAGACATGTTAGGATTACGTGCCTTTTCGTACCGAAATTGCTCGTCATAAGTAAACCAGCCTCGGCCAGTGACCCTGGATGCAGCAATCCTAACATTATGCATATACTTTAGTAAACCCTGAAAATCATTTGTATGAACAGAACAATAAATGCTCACATAAACAATAAAAGCATCAGTCCATGTGTTAATGTCAAGAAAGGCTCTAGTTTTCTTGCTTTTCAATTGAATATTCCCATCAACAATGACAATTTGTTTGCCTTCGTCGTCTTTAAAAGACGGCAATAGAGAAGCCAAGTCAATAAATTCTCCATTTACAATTTTTGTTTTCATTGAATTAGACAAATGAACACCAAGATTTTCATCAAGACTTGGTTGCTCACCTGAAGTCCAATCTGGATGTCCCTCCAAAACGGGACTTTCTTCATCCCGTCTAGCCTCCAATTGCTTTGCCACCCGCCTGGCCACATCATCTAGCTGATCGTCAGACAAAGAGACAATCCCTGCACTTTCTTGTGTTTGAGCGTGAGCGACTGGTGCCCCAACGTGGGTGACTGGTGCCCCAACGTGCATGACTGGTGCCCCAACGTGAGCGACTGGTGCCCCAACGTGAGAGTCCGATGCCCCAGCGAGAGAAGAGAGCGCTTTCTGGACCTCTACACGACGACGTTTTGACTTCGGCATCTATAAAAAGATTCCAGATTTAAAACAAATTTCAACCAATTAAAACGCAAACACAAATTTTACACTAGTCCTCATCGGCAGAGCAAAGCAGCCGGATAATCTATAAAATTCAAATAGTTCAATTTAACACTGAATCAATCAATTATGGAACAACAACAAATATGATCAGTATGATTACCACAGTGGCCAAATAAACCACTGTCAATGGGGCAATCAAAAATACAAACAATTTGTTGAGCCAATTTCTGAACAACAACAAATATGTTCAAAATGATTACCACAGTGGCCAAATAAACCACCGTCAATGGGCAATCAAAAATACAATCAATTTGTTCAGCCAATTTCTGAACAACAACAAATATGTTCAATATGACTACCACAGTGGCCAAATAAACCACCGTCAATGGGCAATCAAAAATACAATTTGTTCAGCCAATTTCTGAACAACAATAAATATGTTCAAAATGATTACCACAGTGGCCAAATAAACCACCGTTATTGGGCAATCAAAAATACAAACAATTTGTTCAGCCAATTTCTGAACAACAACAAATATGTTCAATATGATTACCACAGTGGCGAAATAAACCACAGTCAATGGGCAATCAAACATACAAACAATTTGTTCAGCCAATTTCTGAACAACAACAAATATGTTCAATATGATTTCCACGATGGCCAAATAAACAACCGTCAATGGGCAATCAAAATACAAACAAATTGTTCATTTTTTATGTATTAAAAATTATTAAATAATATTTACAACCTTCAGAATGTGTACAAAACCGTTTGACAGATCCCCTGCTGCCTATTCCTGAAACTGCCCAAATAAGCTCCTGTAGATCTGAAATAAACAACAAGACCTCATAAAAAAGGACAATCACATCGCCAAAATTAACAAAAGTACAAAACAAGCAAAAAAAGGGGGGGGGGGGGGCGTTAGGGAACCCCTTCCGGATCCGCCACTGATATTCTCATTGTTCACTCCACGTATCCGAGGCATTTTGAGGATTATGGCAGCAATTGCCCAATCGTATTTTTCCTTTCATATGCTAGCCGTATGACGTCATGCTAGCCTAATGACGTCATACCAGCTTTGTTGGAATTACAGAAAATTGACCTTGTGAAGTGCACAAAGCATCATGAAGCACCAAGTCTCATTTAGACATACTTTGTTTTACAAGGGATCAACATTTCAGAATAAATTTATCTCGTTGACGTTCTAATAAAACTGTTGGTTTGCCTTTGTGGGCATATTTTCCAAACATTAACGCCAGAATAAGCAAATTTGATAAACAAACCATGCACCAACCCATCGACCTTATTCAATCATTAAATATCATCGTTTCTAGGCGGCATCAGCCTACAAATTGTAAATTGCCTATAACAGTGAACACAAAGATATCATCTTATAACAAAATATTATACAAAATCTAACTTCAGAAGTATAAATTTTACAACTTTACGGCTGTCCAAACAAAACCTATTGTTCTGTAAATAACCGGAAGCTAATTACCGTAAATTAATAAAACTCTGAGTTTTTTTTAAAGATTTCTCGAAAAGAACTTCATTATTTTCTACTTCATTCCAAAAACGAAAATGGTGTGTGCGTCAGTGTTCATAATATCCTTGCCGCTAATGCAAAACAAAAATGTTAATGGAAAGAAGAAAAGAAAACTGCCAAAGTCATTAAGTGAACGAGATAAGGCAGAAAAATGAAGCTTCTCGATAAAGTATCTTAATGTCATCACACATTTATCATTAAGAACTAATTAAAGTGACGACCAGCCTTGGTAAAGATATTAAACACGTCAATATCATATTTAAACACATGGTTATCTGTGATCAATTCCTGGAAATAAACGTCAAAACAACACTGTGAACAGCATTTATGTTGAACATCTTGAAGACAGTCTTTTAACACCTATTTGAAATTTAAGCCAGTTTTCGCCTTTTGCACTGTTAGTGAAGCCGTCTGAAATCCTCTGTAATAAAAACAAGTTTTCCTGATAAAAGCTTCCCCCACCAACAAAACAAAACTGCCAAAAAGAAAACAACAAGTTGGTGTCGGAAGTGAATGTACTGATTTTACATTTACAAATGAATGTTGTCAATGTTACACAATCTAACTGTTTTTTTTAATATTATACATATGTTTTCAAATTACAAAAATGAAAACTTACCAGTTTTTAAATTCAAATATGTTAGTGATGATATATTTTTTTTCTTTTACTAAATTTGTGATATTTGCACAAATCTGGACATTTGAAAAAAAACGGGAAAATGTTATTTTTTCACAGAGGTCATGGTTTTTCCAAGATATGATCAAAAATTTTTATCTTTAAAGTCTCTAGCAGACTTTATGACTGTCAAATTAAAAAGTTTTAAGCATGTACAGAAGGAAATACACAATCATTAAATACCACTGATGTCAAGAAGTAAGATACAGTTACTTAAATATCCCTTTAAGCAAATTAACTCCCTTTAAGTCAGAACAAAATCCAATGCGTAATTTTCCACAATCGCGTAACTTTTTATTTGTTGCTTTATTAAACCGATATATTTTGAACCGACTACATTACTGATCAAAATCCTCAAGATATTTATATTCACTGAAATTATTTATGCAATTATACGAGTTTTTGTCAAGTTTTCATTTTGGCTCAGTAAATTTAAGTTTTAATATATTTCCTAAAATTCAGTTCTACTAAACCATTACAATATTGATAATAAAATAAGGTTTACTATAACTCTGATGACAATGTTTTACTCGAGTGACCTTTTCACAGTACGTTTTCAGGTTACAGATAATAACAAGTGGATTGGAATGCTGTGCCTCGAGTCTGCAGTAAGTTGCTGGTAATAGTTTTACCACATTTCCTGTCCTATATTACGATGCCGTCTAACGTTTTCAGACTGTGTTAATTCTGGTCTCGCCGTTGTAATCAAAATTCATACATTTAGTGAGCTGATTTGCAAATTTATCCATTTTTGTCTAGGAGCAAAACGTAGTGTTTAGATGTATTGCCCAGGAATGTTTATACTATCATGAACACCGTAACGAAAACCCGTTAACTACGCCTTACCAAAATGACAAGTGTTCTAACTACACCTATCATTATAATTTCAAAAGAAAGTGTACACTTTGTTTTCGGTGATATTTCATTAACTGCTTTTCTAAATGCCTAAATATTTGTTATCAAGTAGAAATTAGATCATTTACTTTCTACAATAATAGAAGTTTTAGCCTATTTCGGTATATTCTCTGTACAAACTCTACGGTCAGTTTATTTTACTCTTGGTATTAACCATACCTCGAATAAATGTCCTTGACCTACGAGGCATTTTAATGGCAATGTCATAATAGAAGGAAAACGACGTGTCTCATCATGTTACAATTTCCAATACACTCCCTTCAATTCCAAGCGGAGTATATATAATTTTACGATAGATGTAATTAGAACATTTGTTAAGTGTAGTATAGGATAAATGCAAATTTCAATAAAACAAAATCATTTGATTCCAATTGAAGTTAATACTTGTTTTGCTTTGTTTCTTTCAACTGTTTATTTATGTTGGCAGAAACACAATCCGTTAAGCCTTATTTATTATTCTTTGTGGTTAAACTGTCTCTCCTAAAAGTGATGTTTAAAAAAGTAAGCATATATTGGGTAATTTAGTTAACAAGAGCATACAAATGGCATCTGTTTTCAAAATGGATCTTGCTTTTTGCATAGAAATAAGCTAAAATCACTGTTTTGATTACACTTAAAATTCAAAAAGTGGTCTTTTGTTGCTTCGTTATTGCGTTGTTTTTGATCTCATTTGTTATCTTTAAGAAGTTCGGTTTAAAACCGGAACCAACGAATAGTTGGGTTTTTGTTTGTAATTTAACAATGTACATGTATGCAAATAATTTTGGTGCAATATATTTTTACGCTAACATAATAATTATACATTCGATCAGGTAGCGTGTTTAACACTATCACCCATTATAAGTCAAAATATGCTTGCTGCTTTAAAGATAGTGATTTGTCAAATTAAATGAGAATACAATACAAGCGTATGGATTTACTGTGCTTTGAAATTGATAGCGCTTATCGTAATCTCGCGCATGACATGTACACATTTATAATTCAACGTAAGATTATTCATTTTTATGTGTCTGATGTTTGAACTTTTTAAATGATGGTTTACAACATATTTACATTGATAAATGGTTTTGCCACTCACCTTTCTAAGAAATCATCCTTCGTGTTCTTTTTAAAGTTATTTCTTTGTAATGTCTTATTAAAAATTAATCATGTTTTCAATCCACGCTTTCTTTTCCTCGTTGGAATTTTGGTTGTGGGAGAAGGCTGTTATTTCTGAGTGTGGCCATTCCTGATATGCCTGTTTGACTTTTTAAATAAATCTAATTTAAGGAAAGTTTAAAAAGTCGTAAGCATTTACTTAATATTCAATATACTTAGTATGTTTAAAGCTTTTGTAAATAATATATCGGTAAATTAAATATTCTACGTACAAAGAGTTCATGTTAACTTTGTTTTTACAATTGTGTAAAATGAATTGTCGAGTTAAAAACAGAAAGTTATTGCTTTCATTTGCTTGGAAATAATATAATAGGCCGTTTGGATCTTCCCTACAATCTATTTTATCTTATCTCTCTGCTGTGAGATTTATCTCGTGTTTTCCATTACTTCCCGGAAATTTAGTGATTTATTTCCGGTCCTTTGTCAGGTTTAGTATTTTTGTTTGCCAATTTTTGTTTGTCGACCTTTTACGGAATCTGTTATGCGTAATTGTTCAACACAATTGAATAACCTCAACTGCTCAACCTATTTATAAACAATCTAAAAGGAATGATTTATTTCCTCCAAGTGTTATTGGTAACTCTTCATGCAAGTTTGTTTACATTTTCTATCATTTTAGCAAATAAATATATTTGCCAGAATGTATTGACTAGTGTTTAAAAGCTCAGCTAGTTTCATACCAAAGTGTACTTGAGAAATACCATAAGAAATATTAACTGTATGCCGGGGAGCGGCTATTGTGATAGTTTTAATTGAGTTATAATGACCTTCAATTTAAGAAATAACAATCTATCATATTTATATATGATATTTTATGAATTTAAGAATTCATAATTAAACCGCTGCGTATCACGGCATTTTATGCGATGCCGGTATTAAAATATACTTTAATGAGATTCATTAAAAGAAAATTTATCAATAATTTTATTGAATTCAAACGGACTAAAACCAATAAGTAGAGTGGATAAATGAGCATGGTTAATAAAATGATCAAATTAAAAATAGACACCACAAACAATTTACGAAAAGGAACCCTTGGGGTTACCGCCTTGGAACGGTCAGAGGCAAAGCGATATCTATTCAAAATCTGAACATTGAACATTGTTTTTGAGATTGCCACATGCTTTAAAAAGTGTTCGTATTAAACTAAATTATTTAAGTAATGATTTCAGAAGGGTTTATGTCTGAACTGAAAAGCATAAACTATATTTTAAGGCTATTCCTATAAATTCTGCTTAATGTTTAGAAACATGGAACGCCGTGAAGCTTTTATTCTAGTAGTCCTAGAGTCGAACAATGTAATAAATAACAATTTTGTTATATTACCGAAATCAGATTTCAAGAAAATGGCATAAGATACGACATTTTAAGCACGCAATTGTAATTTGCCAGACAAGCAAACAGGATGTTTTGATAACTAACATGCTGATAGTTTTAATTGAGTCATAATGACCTTGAATTTAAGAAATAACAATCTATCATATTTATATATGATATTTTATGAATTTTAGCATTCATAATTAAACCGTTTAATATCAATATGACGAAAACATCTTTCCAGTAATCGAATTATTTTTTGTTTAATTTTGGCAATATTTCTTGACACTTTTTTTCGTAAATACATTACAACAAACATATTATGAATTAGAATTATTTGTGCAACTATATCTTAAAAACTGTAGAACTGGTTTTATTCGCGTTCGTGTAAAGTTTGCTAAGTAAGGGTGAATACCTCACCTCGCAAATTCAGAAATACCGAATATTTGATGAGTTTCCATAAATCCTAAAATAAGTATTATCCGAACGTATGCAACTTAGAGAAGAACATTTAATAAATAAAACGCCATATATATTACCTTTTTGCAACTATTCATTTATTTTGATAATAGTTAAATATAAATTGCAAAACATATAAGCGAATATTTTCTGAAAGTAGTCTTTTTTTCTGTATGTGGATACAGGCGAATCCGACTACGTCGCGAATTCATAAATAAAAAAATAACTGGAATCGCGAAATTTTGACCTCACAAAATGAAACTTGTAGGAGACATGAATGTTTTAAAAACGTATTATCTTCTATTATATTTTATGGGAATTGCTCAGTGGAAAATATAACACTCGCAAAAATTGTTTAAAAAACAATCTTTATTCTATAAATGCTGTGACACTTTATTGGTTACTTATCTATATCCAGTTAAATAACCAATTATAGCAGAGTGGACATCTTTACTGCCATAACTGTATTTTCCAAAACAATTAAATTACGTTTTTGGGATGATCATAAATTGAAATACTAGGCAGTCCATTATAATTAATCGTTAAAATTAATAATAATTTGCTTGGAACTCAATGATTTCTCCAAACTTAAGCATACATTTATTCAAGAAACAACTGACAAATGCAATAGAAACGTCATGCAGCCGCTCAATATTGTTGTTATCAGGCAGCAGAAAAATCAAGACGAAAATTAAACTCAACTTTAATGACTCCACTGTCAAAACGAATTATTTTCTGCAGAAACGCCATGAGTTGTTGTCATTATTAACATTTACTTCAGACGAAATTCGAACAATAAGCAAAGATATCGATCTCATTAATTTCTAGATTTTGGCTGTTTCCAAACAATGTAATTAGTTTATAAATGTTTTGAATTCCATTTACTTGTTTATATGAGAACTTGTTTGGATAAAGTGCGAGGTCGGTGCACACTAGAACCTCTTTTAAACCACCTGTGTCAAATTATTTTGCCACTGACAGTTTTATTACGTATACCCCAACGGTTCTCATTTTCGTTTATTGCTTGCGGTGTTTATTTTGAAACTGATTATATAGCACGTGCTTTTTTCTCTACTTTGAGCTCGGGAGGATTGTCTTCTGGCGGTGGACATTCCGGAAAAGCTTATTTATTCTATTTTTAACCAATATTTTATTTCACCAAGTTATATATCTTTAATATCTCTGTTACTCAGTGAGCTCATTAACCGACACTATATGTACCTTTTTTGAAGATACTTTGCAAAAGAAAGCTGAAAAAAGCATCCATTTTAACCACAGAACACTTATAAGTTTAATTTGTTTTGCCAGTTCTGTACACATAGTCTGTTGGTATGTCTTTTTCTTTAAATCTTGCTATTAGATTTGTCATCAAACGTTATAATTTTTTTACGAATGTCTCAACACCGAGAAGTTCTCATTTTATTGATAAAATTACTTAAAACATGTTATGAGTTGATGACTGTATATGTATTAGCAAATCCTAAAAAGAAAAGTAATTGTATTATGTCGTCTAGTGGTTTGAAAACTATATGCATTATGAACTTTAGCTTATTCAACAAGAGAACTTGTGGTTGATAGATCAATCCCAAACGATGGTATGCATACGGCGGTGAACATTGAAGCTTTATTGCGTTATTTTCAGATTAATACGGTAACCATTCAACGTACAGCGGAGTATGGTCCCTAGATAAAAGAATGAGCTTGCCCTAAACGAGAAAACAATGGACGGATCAAAATAGAATATAATTGTGACATGGGATCAGCGAATATAAATCCTGCATAACACAGACATTGTCAGAGGCTAAATTTAACATGCAGTGATTATATCCTTGGGATGATTGAACAGTATCAAAATCTATACTGGCTCTGATATTGAAACCACAATCTGTCAACTGGCGGAAATATTAAAACAAAATTAATTTTTAAAAGTACAGTTAACATAGGACATCTGTAGCGTATTAAGAAGACTTCAAAGGACGTAACTGATAACAGCACTGATTTAATGCACCCAAGAAATTGGTTAACAACCATCCCCACCCCACCCTGTGGCAAATTGTTTTGCGTCTGTCCGTTTTTATGCTGTAAACCCTTATTTTATGTTTTCGTAAGTTGATCGTGATGTCGTTTTTCAAATTGATCGTTTTTAGGCTCTTCTGCTCTCTCAACATTCTGGCTGCGTTGTTGAGTCTGTCATTTATTTGTTGTGGCGATTCCCGATATTCATATTTTATCTTTTTACCAAAAATGCACTTCCGGATTGTATGATAATGTTATACACAGCTGGCGCATCGCTATAAAGTGTATGCTGTATATCACCAGTGTAACTGATAATGTCTTGCCTCTGACATTGTTCACATCGTTTACATAATAAACTTTGAGATCATCAATTATCTTTTTCCATTACCACTATTTACAGAGAGTAATGTGTCATAAATTGACATTACACCCACCCAACCACTATGTCGAATGTACGCACGTGTTTGTCCTTTTTGTCCCGGATGACACATAAAAGTACAACAATTTCTAATAAATGATACCACAAAAGTACAATGATTTTAGGCACTCGGTTAAATGGAATTTCTCTAAATAAGGTGGGTTTCAGCCTTATAAGTACATTGATGTACATTTGTATATAATTTGTTTTCTTTTGTAGATACCATGTACGTAAGTGTTACAGAAGAAGGAATTTTATTAATTTTGGTTTAAAAAAGGCTAACTATTCTTATGGACAAAAGTCTTGTCCACTTATGGACAAAAGTCTTGTCTGGTATTTAATATCTTTAAAACTTGTAAAATCCAAAAAAATAAATGCTAATTTTCAACATATTACTTTACCGGCAGAACTGGCTCAAATACCAAAATTCTTTTTTCATAAAATGCATATGAATGTCCTCTTTCCATCGATACCAAATTTATGCGAGTGCGGTAAAAACAATAAAGACAACTTGTAGTGTTTGCTGAACCCGCACAAGACTTTATTCCATCATTTTAGTTTTTTTAGACCGGACAAGACTTTTGTCCATTAGCATATGTATGCATGAACATTTCTGAATTTTGTTTTAAAGTTAGCTTGTTTTGTTTTAAAGTGTGTCTTTTGGTTTCTTTAATTCGTGATTTTTTTTAATTTTCTAAATTCATCTTTTACAGTTGACCCCAATCCATTAAAAGACTTTCATGCAATAAGGGCTTTAAATTAATGTTTCGTATTCAAAATGTCCTACAAAATCGCATTAAAATTGCTAGTACTATCCAAACAGGTTAATTACTAATTTAAAAGTGTCAACAACTTTTACCGAATACAGATTTCCTGTTAAGTTCCCAATCTTTACTTGTGAACTTCATCTGATGTTTGCTTTTCGTGCAAAGATATGTTCCTAAAATAAGCGTGAAGACATAATGAGGCGTTTTTGCCAGTATTAGGTGGAAATTACGTCAAAATTGTGACATTATCAGGTAAACCGTATGCGAAATGTCGGTACATAATTGTAAGTATTACATGGCAATTGTAGAAAAATGATATGACCAGACTGAATGAAAATAAAATGGAACAGAGCAGATGTTCCAGCTGTTCTAGATCTACACTTCTCATCCACGCGATAAAAGAGTAAAGAAATAAAGCCTGATAGTGTTTACTTGTCAGAACCGTTGCTTATAAGCATTAATTAGGATTGTCTTTCTAATATCTTTTTTATAAATAAATAACAATGGTAAACAGGATATAATTAACCCACACTGATGTATTTCTGCATGTTTGCTTTCCTCTAATTATTCTAAATAACGTGGTAGGAGTACGATGTCCTTAAGCAACCTGAAACGTCTTTACTCCTCTAAGCAGCTCTTTAAAGCTTGATTTGTTATTTATCAAGTTAATACCAGTTTTTGTCTTTTGTAGTAAAATAATTGCCTTCTGGATGTAAAATAATTGTCTTCTGGATGATTGTAGAAGAGACATACTAAACCCCATTTAACTTTAGTTAGTAAATTCCTTTTTACATTAAAACAATGAAATCGAAAATGACAGCAGAGAAGTCTTCGTTGCCCTGTTCTTTGTCAGTCAAACCTGTCGTCATAGATCACTCAAGGGATAACCCAAAAATGGTATTTTCAAGGCATCTATTGTGAATATCAATAACCTATGAATGATAGTGCCTCTAGCTGGGAGCGAACCCGCACCGTCACGGCGACAGCGCCTAGCCCTACAATTCCAGCGACGCAACCATGAAGGCTGTTGAAATTTAACATCTCGGAGTCAATTTTATCGCTACTGCTCGTCATATGTTTTATACAAATAGGTTAAAATCCAATGGAATTGCCCAAAACTCCCACGGGATTTCAAGCCACCTGATTAGGTCATTGCAAGAGATAGATCGTGTTAACATGTCATTTTCAATGTAAAAAATAGTTTTGTGATAGACTTATACGTCTTTTTATTATGAATTACCACGGTCTCTGTTCACCGCCATATGCATACCATCGTTTGGGATGGATCAAAATTGTACTGTTTATTGGTGTAAATATTGAGTTGCGCTCAACCCGGGGCTAGGCGGCGTGGGCAGTAATATGCAATCCCATTACTGCCCATGAACAGGCTCAATCAAACCGAGCCTGCAGTATTTTCATATTTGTCGTGTTCGGTGGCTTTCAAAGTTTCTTTTTCATCTATTTCAATATCACAGTGCGTTGATTGTGCCGTGTGACGGCTGTAAAAAGTCTTCCCGTACAATCAATCAGTGCTGTTATCAGTTACGTCCTTTGAAGGTCATTGAGCACGATACTTATGTACTAAATTAATAGTACTTCTAAAATTACTTTTGTTTTTATATTTTGGCCTGTTTAAAGATAGTTGGTTTCAATATCCCAGCCAATAAGGTTTTGGATATTGTCCAATCACCCCCAGAATACTTCCTGCTTTTTAAAGTTTGCCTTTGGCGTTCTCTGTGCTACGCAGGATTTATATTCTAAGATCCCCTATCAAAATTCTATTCTGTTTAGTTGCGCCCATTGTTTTCTCGTTTAGGGCAAACCCATTCTTTTATCTGGGGACCATATGCCGCTGAACATGGAATGGTATTAATCTAAAAATACCTCATTGAAGGTTCCATGTTCACCACCATATGCATAACATCGTTTGGGATGGATCAAAATTGTACTGTTTATTGGTGTAAATATTGAGTTGCGCTCAACCCGGGGCTAGGTTTTTTTTTCATCATATATTTTAAGAGTATTCTTAAGTCTCAAATTAAGGGAGTATCTGGCCTTTGTTGTTTATTTTAAATTTGTTTAAACTTATTTATTTCTTTTTATATCGATAGTGAAAGAAATTCATCCCTGATATTTATCACCGTGACTCTTGATGATTGCTTTATTTTATTTATATGTTTTGTCTGATTTACGTATGCATGTTATGTCAGAAAATAATTGGTTAATAGAAACACGGAGATGTAGAACTATAGGTTTCCTAGGTTTAAAACCAGTACCCCCGCCGAATGTGGATTGGGGAACCTGGAGATGAATATGCATTTTTCATATAAAATTTGGTCTTTTTCTACGGTGGCCTTCCTTTACACTCCTGATGGTGGTCGTTAGCACAGGTTAGACTTTAATTTATACTGAGATTTGACAGACACATGAAATTTTTCCGCATGCAGCAATTTTCCGTTTGGATTAATTGTTTCGATTTACTTGAATGCAGAACTTATCCAATATTTCATTTTTGAAAGAATGGTATTATTTCAGATTTCGGATAAAAATCATTTCTTTAAGCTGAGGTTAACAAAATAATATTCTGTATAAGGAAGAATCATAAAAGCCGAACTAAATAATAATAATAATAATAATAATAATAATAATAATACAAAAATGTAATAAAATGTTGAATAGTTATTATTAATATTATTGACATTAGGAGTAGTTGTAGTAGTAAAGTAGTAGTAGTACAGTAGTACATGTATGAAATATTTAATTTATTTTATTTTTAAATTAGTAGTTTTTTATAATCATACTTATTCTTATATTTGTTATTATAATTATTATTGTTGTTGTTATTATTAGTATTAATATTATATTTTATTTATTAAAATTATGATTACATAGCTTAGGATGTTTTGAGAATCCCTGTAGTCAATTTTCAAAAGTTTTCTAGATATGCTGAAGTAAACTATTTACACTCAGATTATCCATCGTAAAGCACATGACCATGGACATACGACGAGAAGGTTGTGGTCATTTAGATTAAACAGTCGTTGATTTTTCAACAGATAACTGATCGGACTCGATGAAGATAAACACTGCTGTCTGACTCAATCATTTTTCTTTCTTTGCATGTTTTCGTGTGACTTCGCTCCTCAGCAGGAGCAATATCATATTTTACTTACAATTCCAGTGATATCAGAAACACCAAAAATAAGTTTTGTTTTAAAAGGTTTATACCATTATCATCAGGATAATCCTTAATACAAATAGTTGTATGATAAGATGGCGTGCTGTTAGTCAGTTTTAATTTACTCAGGAAATGAAATTGCGTGTTTGCACATTAATTAGTATTTTAGAGAAAGAATGAATCCTGTCATTTGAATGAAAATCGCCTGAATCGCTCGACGATTTTATCAACTTTTTGCACTAACTGAATACATTAAAATGACTTCACTGCCCCATTTATAAATGTTGTCACGTGTATACAATTAAATATACTTCATTGGGACACTGAACTTTTAAATATAGTGTAAAAACATTTACTGAAGTACTGAAATACAAGAAACTGTCAAAAATATTAGGTTCATTCTCTGTTTGATGAAATTTACATAAAACTCACGGAATACATTTGTATGTAGTAAAGTTTAAGTCATACTTGCGCGGTACGGTCCTGCTTCGGATCCCTCTATGTGCAATATTATTTCCTTAGATGAAATCTCTTTAAATGGTACCTTAATTTTAAATGCTCAACACGTTGAAGTATGTTGAATAAAGTAAAACCCCTCATTAAGACCACCCGTAATTAAGACCACATCGCTAATAAGACCACCATTCTGGTGTCCCATTATGCAGTGAACCCAATTTCTAACCCGAAATAAAGACCACCTACTATTAAGGCCACTTTTTCCCGCTCCTAAAGATGAGCTCAATAGCGGGGTTTCACTGTACATTAATTTAAATTGTGAGTTTTCTCGTATTACCTTTTGAAGAAGAACGCATATTACACATGTAACTTCTTGATTGGAATGCAATATTACTTGCAGATATACGATCTATGTCATTGTTATTTGATTGACGCTCCTTCTTGAATAAATCATTATATTAAAAAGATTGTATGTTGTCGGCACAGAAAGTAAATTATAATGGTTGACGAGATTTGTCACGAGAGTTGTCACTAACGGTCAGTTCTTTTTTTTTCTTGCATAGGTTGCTGCCTATATACATATAATTATTATAGTATGGCGGCTGTTTGCTGCTTATAAGGATTTACATGTAACAGTGCTGTTAACTTCGTTGAGCGCGATATAATGATTGCGTATATATTGAGTTGCGTCAAATCCGAAGCTAGGCGGCGCGGACAGTAATTTACGCTTCGGTTACTGCTCATGAACAGGCTCCATGAATAAAGCTCGCAATACATTGATATCTGTCTTGTTCGTTGCTTTCAAAGATCTTAAACATCTGTTCAGATTAGAACAATTATAATTGAAGATAATCTTTGCTCATTCGGACTTACGGGTTGAAAATGCGGCATGCTTGTAGTATTTTAGAAAATATGATTATTTGCCCGCTAAAGGTAAAGAAAACAAGAAAGTATATTGATTTCAAACAGAGAGCAAAACACTTACCAAAATAAGAAACCAGAAATTTCGATTGTCTTAATTTCTTTAGAGTTGTCTTAGATTTCCAAATACAAAATTTGACATTGTTTCTAGAAAGCCATCAATTGAAACAAAAGATCTGCACTGAAGTGCAATATTAATCAATTTGTATTCAAGGCCAGCGCCATCACAATGTGGTAATTTCCTGTAACAGCGCTCGCTGTGGGAATACATGTACACGTATAAATCACCCTTTCTGACTGAAAAGGAAGGATGTTAAACTAAGTCAAAAAAGTTTGTGTAACAAAGCAACGTGATTTTTGTTTGAGTGTTGGTTTGCTTTTTCATGCTTTTGTGTCAAATAGTGAGTGGGTTAGAGTTAAGTTAATAAGGAGACGTTTTGCTGGTATAAGAAGCTCAAGGTTATTTCTACGGCCAGTACTTTGTTCTTACCCCACAGTGGCAAATCGCTATGCCGCTGATCTTTCCAAGACGATAACCCCTCTCGGGTTATTTTATCATTATTATTTTGTCTAAAAATTAAATTCGCCCATATTTGCCATAAGATTGTTCATGGTTATATCGCATCACGTGGCTGTCTACTTATCAATTATAATAAATATAAATATATATTAATTAAATTATTTTTTATCACCACGTGCAATTTAATAGAAAATCAAGTTCATGGGTTAAAAAAGTCTGTAAATAGTTTCTTCTTCAAACGACGCCTTTACTAGACAGGATGTTTTCATTAAAAGAAAATAACAGTTTACATTTGAAGTGTTTTTTAAGTTAACAGAAGAACAATCAACCTTGCCTTTATATGCACATCTTAATTATATTTTTTTATTCAAGTTTCTGAAATTATAATCTAACCTATCGCAAATTTTATTTCCTGAATGAAAAAAAAACATGTTGTCCTTCAGGAATTGATTTTGAATACATCTCATGCAGATTGTTAACAAACTAAACCTGGAGAAAATCTCAAATTAACAAAATCAATTTGAAAAAAGTAACTAAGGCAGAGAGCGATAAGAAAATTCACAAGAGATGAATTTTTTTTTGTAATATTTGTAGTTTCGGAAATATCAGTTGGAATATGTCCTCATTAGAAACCGCATTCAATGTGTCTTAATGTTTTTGCGATATTGTCGAATGCACACTCCCAAAGTTCTAATTGATCACTTTTTTAGTATATTTTTCATTAGAAAGACATTAGCTTAACACTTTATTTGCTTTAAGTTGCTCTTCATTTTAAGTTTTTTTTCATATTGTTTTATTGTAATTATTGACTTCAAAAAAGTTTGGCGATTGTTACATTTATCCTAAATTTTGATAAAAATGCATTTCATGCGATTAAAGATCAAGCAAACAGAAAATTCCTATAAATCTCTTTTTTGTTTTTAATGGACACCGTATTAGTAGGAAAACACAAATACCTTATTAATCATCACGATTTTCGATTCCAAGATAAAACAATTACTTTCACTACCACTGTTGGCATAGGAGATACGAAACTGGCATACATTGTAAAATATACAATAAATGACCAATAAGAACTTTGGGTGTGTTTATGTTGACGAATCTGAGAATGTTGGCACCTTTGATTCTGGTTTTAATCTCCATTGTAAAACTATGTTGTTGTATTTCACTGATAATTTTAAGATTGACAACAATGAGAAATATTCTTTTTATTATAAGAAATAAATGCGCTATTTTTGGTGTCTTTCTTTTGAAATGAGTTTTTAAAAAAAACAGACAGTGATTGCTGTTGATGCTGGGCTAGATATTTAAACTTTTCAACAATTCATCAGCAGTCAAGGCGCGGATGAGAACTGTACTAGACCATTGTAAAACAGAAGAAATGCTACAAAATGTTTTTGGGCAAACGGGACGGTCGTAGCCGCCGTGAACATAGAGTAATGAATTAAAAGAGTAGATAATAATCCCATAATACATTAAAACAACTAAAACTTTTAACTCGTCATATTCAGCAATCATTTACATTTAATTTTCAATTGACTGCATTTTTAAGTGCATAGTGGACAACAAGCGTCATTGGTGGTAGACATAAGTGAGCATTGTGATAAGCGAATATTCCGGATGTGGTCCTGACAACGGTAGCACTGGCTTTTTAGCTGTCCAGTAAACGGTCTCGATGAGTAGTTACAGAATCTAGATTAAGCCTTAACTTAAATAATGCTCAAACCAGATATAGTAAATTGCTTAAAATACCCCTATAACTCATATTGTATAAAACTAAAGATGTTGTTTATGACTATGAGAAAAGACCCAACAGCAAACAAACGTTAACCTAAAATACTAAAACAGTCAGTTTTTAATGCGTTTTTCCCAGAAGAACGGGAATGTTTGAATAACTTGATCAAATATACTCATTTCAATTAACAGTAGCACCACTTGTGCAATGTGGCGGCCGTAAATAGTCTCCCCGTTCAAATTATTCAATACGGTTACCAGCATACAATCGGTGACCGGTGACACATAATGACGATCGAGAGTTTTATGCGCAACCGTATTTTTTGTTCTTCCTGGCTAGTTCAATGGTGGTCAATGTTAAACTGCTTTCCAAAACGGGTTTGATTCTCAGTGATTGCTTAATATGATATTAAAAAATAACTTACTATAATTCTGTATAACAGAATCCACTTTATTATTTCATAATGACGCCATGCTTCACTAGTATTAATTTTATATTTTCACTTTGGCGAGTGAAAATATTCAACATTTACCCCAAAGCGTTTTTATTTATTCAGAATAACATGGGCCAATTAATTTGGTTCACATTACATACACATTACCAAGTTTTTGTAAGATATAAGATATTTGCGAATATTTATTTTGGAGTTTTTTTTTTAATTTTCGAAATTAAAAAGAAAACATTCCTAGAATAGGTACACCAGGGTCATAATAAAATTTTTACTTTCAACAGGAAAGTTCCCATTTTTTCTTATGACAAGTTTTTTTTCAGTAATTGTAAGTGCACAGATTATTTTTTCAAAGTTTGTATTATCATTTTTTTAAGTTATCACATAAGATCGTGCATTATTGGAACAGTAATTTCTTTATGATACGTTGAGTTTTAAATCTAACAATTTCATTTGATAAGTGTTCCTGTCAAAATATACACTGTCAGTCTTTTTGATCAGGAAAATTAAAACGTAATTCAATATTTTTGGATACAGAATAAATAAGCGTGAGGTTAAGAATAAAATAATTACAAAATATGGTTAAGCTAGACTTATGAAACGCGATTAACTGCGCAACGGAGTCGGATTGAACCTTTCAAATATAAAAAATAAGCATATCATGTCACTGGTGTTATATACCGTAATATATATCAATTTGATACGGTTACCGAAGTCATATTTTGATGGCCACTTTTATCTGTGTTATTTGCACACTTTTTGGACTTATCCGGGCTAAGTCATTTGTTAGCGTGCTTGGTGTTACTATTGGTAGGCGAAGTCGATCCAGGTCGGAGTCTATAATATTTGTCAAAGAACTATAAAATTTAATAAAAAGTAACCAATCAAGGAAATATTTTATTAAGAAAATAGGAACATGACATTTGAAAAAATAGACTTCTTTTTGGAACGAATTTTTAGAGAACCTTTTAAGTTAAAAGAAAAACAAAGCTACAAGAAACCTTTGATGCTAGGTAAACATAGAAATAATCAGCAGCAATGTCATTGGTCATACCAGTTATTAAATTAAGGGTCTTCGGCAATAAGGACACCAATAAATGACGAAAAACTAACTGATGATGTTTCCGGGTCACATAAACATTTACACGGTTTGCGTTTGTTAAATGGAGTGTTGCTGATCCAGTGACTACTCCAAAGCCGTCGTGTGTTTTTGTGTACGTTGAGTCTACAGGATTTTGATACCTAAGCTGCACTTGATTTGAATCATTGAGTCTTATGAAACAGTTAATATAATTTTTGCCGTTTTCTGCCTCATTCAAAAGAACGGTAAAAGAAGTAGATTCCCGGGTGTTGACATGTAAATGTGCCGCTGTCACTATCAAAGTTTGAACCCTCGTTTAGTAGTATATTAGCGAAGGAAAGAATTCCAGTAGACAGCTTAGTTGCCACAGTTGCCGTAAATGAGGATTTGACACCTATACAAATAACAAATGTGATACAGTATGTTAGACATTTGATCAATGTTCATTCGGTTAAGGTAACCTGATGTTAGGGTAAAAGTTTCATATCATCAAATAACCTAAACGAGGAGTTTGCTTCTATAAAAATAATTGCGATATGTAAGGTAGATGATAAATTTTCTTTTTCTTTGTTACTAATTATTAAATGTAACGACTGTCTTCAACTGCAAATACTAACAGTTTTACAAAGACACGAAGACAATCACGAAATATAGACTGCTAAACTTAAATTAAAGAAACCTTATGAAGAGCCGTTATTCAATATTATAAATGAAGAGTTTAAAAACGGCCGTGATATATATGGCTAATTTCATTTATATAGTCTTAAAGGCACTTTTGATTAAAAAACGTACACCTTCGGTAAAATGAAAAACAATCACATTTAAAAGAAAACAATTCATTAATGAAAACAATACGACAAGCGCTTTGTACAAATAATCCGATATATTTAGTTATCGACCAATAATTTAATGTTATTAATCAAGTAAATTCATATTGGTTTTGTAATTGGGCCAATGATAGTCATTTTGGTCAGAGGCCGAAGGCCGCGGGATAATACAACTTATCTAGGGCCAATAACATGGCCAATGTGAATTCACTTGATTAATGCCAATGTTATTAAATTAAAATAAAAAGCATCAAATTCATATAAACTTTAAGACTAAACTGGGTAAAAAAAGAATTGCTGGACCAATATGATATAGTTATTTATTAAATATAGATATCGATCCAAAATCTATAGTTACATGTATTGGCGATAACTAGGGTTAACGGCCAATAAACACAATTACTGGTAAAACTCTTAGTTCTCTGCCGATTACCATCGTCAATAACTCTTGGTCTTGGTTTGGGAACTATTGATATCGCCGAAAATTATAGTTCTCTCTTTATATATTTTACTGGGTATTAAATTCAGAAAAATTGATTATGACTGGCAAAAATCTTAGAAACAAAGACTCATTTAGTAGGGAGTATATCCATAATTGAATTTTATAACATACACCGTGCAGATACTTAATCTTCGGGTAAAAGTTTTATGTTTTCATTAAAACAGTATTGTATACATTCTGCGTTTTAATATCTTCATAATATTGTCTGAAATCGAATGTATTTTTATTTCTTCTGAATTGTTAGAAAATGTAAGGTGCATTCGTTTTAAATGTTTTAAGCCGCCGAATATGCGCTTATTTTTGATATGCGCTTATTTTTAAGCCGCCTAATATGCGCTTATATTTGATATGCGCTTAAAGCTTAGACTGACTGAATATACGCTTATTTTCGAAACAAAATAACACTTAACGACACGCATGCGTCAAACATTATCAAAACACCTTAAGTGTACCGTCTTTGAAGAGGAAAGAAGTGTTTGAAAATTCATGTTTATTTACACATTAACAACAAAAGATAATCACATTATTTTTTCTCTGCTGTAGAATAACCTAGTTGTTTTGTTTAGTGTTATTTGGAGTTTCATCAATTATTTATTTTATAACACAAAATTACTACTTAAGCAGCATTCACAAACATTTATAACTATAAAACTTAATTTCATTGTACTCGAACAAAAGAATAGATGGTTCACTTTAGAAACAGCAATGCGAGTTGTTCATACCTTACTGGCTAATACCGTTTATTGATCATTGTTAACGATGCGGATATACTTTAATTGAAAGACCGGTTTACATGTAGCTCCTTGCGTAATGAAACTTAAACAACTGAGAAATTTAGGTATGCATATATGCGCTGATTTTTTGGATATATTTTAACATTAAGTGATGGATATGCGCTTATTTTTTTGGATATTTTTTAACTTAAGGGACGGATATTCACATATTTTTAGGTATTAGTTTTCTGTAAGAGACATATGCGCTTATTTTCAGTACGCGCTTATTTTCGATTATGCTCCTACTTTCGAGATTCTACAGTATTTATCCACTGATCCAAAATGTGCAATAATTTCATAAATTTCATAACACATAAAATCAACAATGGGAGGCAAAAAACAAGTAAATATTGTCCACGAATTTGAAATCTAATTATTTTTTAGAAAAAAGGTGCAGCGGGAATAGATGACCAGTACAATACATTAAAATGCAATTATTATCTGTTTGATATCGTCGACATCCAGTTTATGTGAGCATAGTTTAAGGGCAGTGGACAGTGTTGTTTGTTACAATGAAAGACGTCTACTGGACTGCCTTCACAATATTGACCACCGCTTAAAGGTACGGGATTGTTGCACTGACGTTGTCTAGTTTGTACACCTGTATTACACGTTGCCAAACAATCAGTCCAGACTGACCAAACACTTCAACCTCCATTTGTTTCTATGGAATTAAAAATAAATATTAAATACAAGATACAATGAAATGAAGCAATTTTTGACGCTTTCTTGCGAGGACGAAAACGTGAAATATGCATAATATTATCAGGAATCGCCACAATTACAAAAAAACAGCCTCACCAGCGAAAAAGAAGAGAAGAAAAGAAAGCGTTATTGTTAAAGGTATGTAAAATTCAAATAAAAGTCCATAAACAATCCAAGACAAAGAGAAACGTTCAAGTAAACACGACGTCAGAACGACGTTCGATTCATGTTGGATTTTGGTCGCGACGTCGGCGACGTTAATCCGACGTCGAAAATGCGACGTCGTATGGACGTCGCAAAATGAAGTCGAGTAGACGTCGGTTATAGGTCGGATATTTGACTTTCTTAACCCGCTTGGTGTCCGTCTAATAATTATTTTCGAAAAACTTATATTTTACATATATTATTTTACATATTTTTTCCATATTATCTATACATATAGATAAATACAATATAAAAATTAATAAATTAGTTTATTTATAAATTTTGAAAAGTTTGCTGTGCAATGGAAGCAATATTTTCGAAACCTGTGCAATCGAATCTGTATGTAAACAATCCGCGCCATTTGAAACAAAGAAACAAAGAACAATCAAAGCGCTGAAAGCGTTGAAAGACTGGCGCGCTGGTTGAATCGAACTTGCCCTGCACAGATATCATTACTTTAAACATATGAAACTATGTGTGATTTTTTCGTTAAACTTTGTGACAGTTAATATCATCAACATTAGCAAATAATTCAGTATATTCAGGGATTTCAATAGATGCAGGTACTTGTAATTTGATGCAAGGAAATAAGGTTTTTCACTTTGTTTTCACCTTAATCTTAGGTTGGGGGTCTTTTTGATGCAGGAGTGTATGATTAGTGGTTAAATTTTGCTAGAATAACGATGATCAGGCTCCGCCACAACTGAGTAGTGTCAACAATGAAATGCACAAGGCTCACATACCTTAAGAGACTGAAACAGTTACAATCTTAATTTTTACGTCGATCGCAACAATGCATTAACAAAAATATTCGCCAAATTACTTACGATCTCCCAAGGATTTTTGGAAGGGTTGTCGCTGGACGTTTCGTGGATTTTAGCTCGCGAAACTTTATTTTTTAACTATCATTTTATACAGTTTTATATTTGTACCAAAATTTACTGCAACAACTGTATAGAGTACATAGATGTTTTTTTTTTATCTCTTTAGAGCCAAGAAAGGAACAAAGCTAAAAAATATAAATAATGTGAAACAATGTGTAAACAGTATGTCAACATGATTTTTAATTACATAAACTTATCTGATCTTATAAAGTTACAATGTCAAATATATACTCTGTATAGTTAGTTTTTCACCTTCATTGTCCAAGATATCTCACACATGTCAAACTCAGTGTTTCATTACAACTGACAGGATTAGGATTAAACTTTCAGACGCCTCTTTTTTCTTGGGCCCAAGTGCTGACTGCCTTATTATAATCAAACTTCAGTACATCAGGACCTTCCATCGATATCATTAACAATGAATTTAATGTTGAATTGTTTAGCCTGCTATTAAGCTTTGTCTTCACTCTTGATAAGGTGGAAAACCCCACTCACAATCTGAAATTAAATTAATTTACGATACCGGTAAACATATAGACAGCTTCATATATATATTTATATAAATAATATCATAATACGTATTCAGTTAACACAAACAGGTATAATAAATTATATAGTGCACCCTAGAACCTGATTTAAACCCCCAGTAGCAAATTATTTTGCCACTGACTGTTCCAAGGCGCTAACCCATACGGTTCTCTTTTTTGTTAAACAATCAACAAACAAATCATTTATTTTCTTCTCTTCTTTTTTGATGCAGGGGCAGGCTGTGTTTTATGAGTGTGGCGATTCCTGATATGCACATTTCCCTTTTTATTATAGTAGCATGAAAATTGAGTTATTTTATTTATTTCATGCAAGTCACAAGGCTAAGTTAATATATATAAAAACCATTGCCAACTTCTTGCAACCAGGAGTAGATTTTCTTCCACTTAGGATCGCACTGGCTGTTCGAGGTAGCCGGCGTTGATTCAGTGTCTCGGCATGTTGGGGTACCGCGTCCGGCGTCCGAGTAATTTCCCGACGTGAAGGGGTACTTTGCGTCGTCAGAGTCGCTCTTGAAGAGCTTTCCGGAATGATCTCGATCTCATTTCTTGAATTTTGAAGCTCAGAATGCCCGATGGAGTTGGCATCAGCCTCACAAGGCCGGTTTCTCTTGAAATAAGATAGAATCGACGAGTCGTCGTTCTTTCGCACAACCATAATTGAAAATGTGTCCGACGAAAATAAACTGATCGTTACGATGATAGCGCAGTAAAGTGCCACAGAATGCATTTCTTTTGCAATATAAGTTCTAACTGCAACTTGCCAATAGAATTGTTTAAACAAATCAATTATCGCGCAATTATTTTCATACATGTATACAGTACAATTTTCGAAGTGTTTGTCTTCAAATCACAGAACAAAGAATAACCAAATTATTACTCACGATCGCATCTCTTTAAAATCATTGAACATTATGTCAAACACACCCGCTATTAATTGAGAATATCAACAGTCGGCAGAGCCAAAATACGATCAAACGACACCGTCAGACTTGCGACCACGTGGAGAGGCGGAGTTATCCAGCTGATAGTAAAGAAATCGATTGTGATCGGTCAAATCGCCCATAGCTTAACCTTGAATGAGGTGTGTATTGAAAAGCGACCTGTGTTTACAATGCAAGAAACAGAAAATAATGACATGTTGATTTTGAATAAACGGATGTCGGCGAATTTAACGCTTGTTGGAAATAGATCAAAGCTTGTTAACGGTTGTCGGCCACAACTACTCCAACCTAACCAAAATGGCAACCCACGCTCTCTCCCGCTTGTCACGTGACTGATTTGTTTTTAATCGTATATTTAATATCCTTTCATAGTTGTCCGAACAACAACATTAAATAGTTTTCTTGTTTTTATTTGTAGCATTATCTTTCAAAGTTCGCATTCCTTCTCGAAATATTTGTATTTTCTTAAAATGCACTACTTTTTAGGCCACACAACTACTAAATCTTTAAGGCGTAACTAAACTACTCATGCATATCCAGTTGCTTGTTCACTGTCGTAGCTGGTCGTTATTTCACTCTACATTTGTTAGCTGGCGTTTTTGGCATGGATGCTCCAAAATTACACGGAAACTTACTATCAATCGCTCAGCATTCGTGGAATGGTGTGCTGCATTGTGCTTCACACTTGTGCAGAACATTTCGGCCTGCTCTCGCGGTGACCACAAAACCCCACTTTCTTGATACGCTCTCGTGGTCGCAATGATACACCCGAAGTTAAAGACTGCGAGTCGCAGAGTTCACGGCATCGTTACTTAAGACTGTCGCGCATGCGCGCTCCAGGTTAAAAACGAACAAGCCAAACAAACTTAGAAGCGGAAAAAAGATTATTTTATATTTGCAAGAGAAGAAGGATTAATTAAGAAAGTATTTTTTTGTATTCATTCTGTAGTCGTGGCCCGACGTCAATCCAACGTCTTTTCGACGTCAAATGTTTCCTGGGCTTAGGGTTACCCCCATGGAACGGTCAGTGGCAAAACAATTTGCCACTGGGGATTTTAAAAAGGTTCTTAGGTGCACCTTAGTACAAATTGTATTGATGAAATGACTCCAACCCACCAATCAGCTCAACAATGTTGCATGCAAAAGCACACAAACATATAAAACATAAGAAGCTAAAAGCACTGAAAAGCCAAAGGGGCGGGTACTCAATGATCCTACCGCGACCAGAGTACCTGGAGTAAAATCAGCAAGAACACATTGAAAGGGATAAAAGAAACTAAGAACTCTTAGGTTATTAAAAACATATTTTCCTATAAACCTTCATAAACTCTCAAACCCCTGCCACCGGCGTGCAACCAAAGTGGAGAGTAAGCATAATGATCAACTGTAGATAGGTAATCACCAGGCCTGCAGAGCGCTGTAGAATATCTTGTTGGTAACCTTTCTTTTTGAATTAATAGATGATACTTAACCGGGAGAAATTAGCTTTTATTTTTTTTTCTTAAGTTTATAAATTATATCTCCATTAAAATGGCCACGGAATACCTTCTTGTAGAGGTAACTTTAAACTGCACCTATATTTTTGAATTAAATCTGGGTACATGTATAAATCTTGCAAAATATATTCCTTAATTTGTGATACCGATAACCCTCTTAAAAGTTTTTCTGTTATGCAAAAATGACTTTCATTGAAATCATTAACGTTATTGCAAGCTCGAAAAGCGTACAAGGTATGAGATATAAACCACATAAGATGTTGCACGAGGAACATCACCGACAAAAAACGGAAAATTTTCTTTATTAAAATTAAAATCGTCTACTTTATCATACATTTTAGTAATGACGTATCCATTTTGAATAGAGAGATTAAGATCAAGAAAGTCTGCTTGCTTATCTGTAGTGTTTGCTTTATTAAGTTGTAGTTCATTACAATACATTTTATTAACCAGAGATATAAAATGGTAATTATCTATATTCAACAAATCATCAAGGTACTTTAAGGCGTTGTTTAAGGCTGTAATCATGTCATCCCGGGATTCAGTTGAAAAACATACAATAAAAATTCTTTCATAATGGTATAAAAACAGATCATCAATTAGTACCCATTGGAATGCATATTACTTGTTTATAAATTTACCAAATCTCATATATTAATATTATCCAATAAAATAATGGCACCTCAATAAGATCTTGATAGGTCCTCGTCTGTCGTTAAAGAGCAGGAAATCAGGTCATCATCCGAAAAGGTTATTTACTTCTGAAAATTGGCCCATCATTATTTTAAGATGGGAGGATTGACTGCATTTGGTTGGTATGAAATAGATAGGGTGTGTTCATAGGTTAAGTGTAGATGTACTGACAAAGCGAAAGCGTTTATCTTATCGTTTGTCTAATATTCAAACACAAAATTAAGACTTATAGTTGTACATGTATCATCTAGTCGGGGCATCTATGTTAGAAGGTGACCTATTCTAACTCTTGCTTCGCGAGGTTCTCTGAAGAAAAATCACAAACATATTGATATGTTAACTTATCCCAAACAATTAACATACTTGTGCACGGACACATACGTTTTTCATTTTATCTTTTAATACTTTTCAACATTTAAATATTCATCGCGATATCTCTTTTTCTATTTTACCTGGACAAGCACTTTCCAAACATATTTTGTAATCTCGTGAGTCGCCGAAGCAGTGGTCTACATACAGTGAAGGGTACGGATTTGAACACGACCTGTCGCGGCTTTGTAACCCTATACCACATGTAGCACTGCATACTCCCCAGGATGACCAAGTACTCCACTGTCCATGAACTGTTATAACAGAATTCAATGTTTGACAAAAAGCGAAACTCTATTGCCTTTGTGAGATGTGTCATGTTCAATATGATTGTGTTCATTCCATTTACTAATTCTCGCATTTACGTAACATGGATAAATATTTATGAATTTAAAATACACCCAAATGTAAATAAAAATAAAATTCGGACTTTAATCAAAATATTGCATCAACTTTTACTTCTGTAGTGAGATATACACGTGCATGTAGTATTTTTCGACCAGCAATTAAGATTACACTTAATATAGATATTCGAGATACCACTGTCAACAAATTCAACGATCTACTTTAAGAGAAAATAAATGAAATGAATTTGAGTGTATTTATCTCTAAATCACAATATTAAACTGTACCTAGCAGTTACCTGTTGTCGGTTTGTGATCACAACTTCGTCAGCCTAACAGAATACCCATCGTAATGTAAAAAAGTGAAATATGCATAATGTTAAGTCTGATTTTGACGTCGGTTTAGTTGTGTCGTACATGTGTGTATTAGAATCAAACGATTGATGCTGTATGATAACTACATCGGTGGATAGATCTCTCAGAGCGCACTCCTTAATATTTTCTTTAACAGGGCTTTTGTGTGACCCTTATAATAATGGAACCTCATAAATAACAAGAATTGACATTTGTTAAAAAAACAAACGCTGGTCAGAAAGCTGAGACAAAAACTATCCAACCGAAAAATGTACGTCTGACCAACGTCCTAGATGCGTGGATAACTCTATCAGAGCGCATTTTTTAAACAAGGCTTTCGTCTGACTATTGAAGAAGAAATGCAACTGTTACACACGACTCTGGTCTGATTGTTAGAAGTCTTTTTAAATTTTATAAAATTATCATATCGAACCGCAAACAGATGCCAAGTGCAATTACATTAGATGAATAGTGTGGCACAACATTTCGTTTAGCAGTCATATATTTGAATATTCCAGATCTTACCGGGACAAGGAACAGTCGAGCAGATCTGAGTCTGGTTTGATGTGCCGCTACAATCTTTATAACCGCCAGACGGAGAAGGCTCTGTTCACTTCCTTTTCCGGGATTGAGTTCCATTTCCACATGACACATCACAATGGGACCACTCTAACCACGAGGACCATGATCCGTCGGCTAGAACAGAAAGTCAACCAAAATAGATATATTACAAATGAAATGGACAACACATAACAGTTTTTTTTCAGTTATACATAAGAGATCATTCTAAAGTATTAAAGAACGTCATATCAACGAACCATTGATTACGATTATTTGTTGTTTATGGCGTCAAGAAGGTGATGCATTTGATAATTTTTTAGCACACGGACGAGAAAGTTGGACGTTTGAAACAAAATGATCGAATCATATTAGAAATACAAATGCAGTGCATATCATTGTGGGTGTAAATTATACTTGCGGTAGAAAAACAAGTATTCGAGTTCTTAAACAGAAATGCGAGTCGATTATGTCTTAGAATCAGGTTAGATACAAAATGTACAACATATTTATGTCAAGAAACCAATTCAATTCAATAGTCTGTAGTGATTTAGGCCTCCGGCCCATACACAAGCACATGAATACAGCATGAAATATCCACTTCAGTACAATTGATCTGGTTGTATATTTTACATTTCTTAAACAATAAAATAGTGATAAGGACGTATTAAGTTGAATACTTAGTAAAGGCAGACTAAAACAATTTGCTATACAAGCTTTAACTGTAAGCAAAATAGAAAACACATAATATTATATCTAAAACTAGTCAAACAATAATAACATGTTTTTATGTTTTGTTAAGCTAATTACGATCATTTTTGTTTTAATAGATAACCACGAAACTTTGAAACCGCCGAATTCGACAAATATATAATTCAGACTTATGCAATTTTATCAAAAATTGTTAATATTGGCGGACGATGTTAAGCCCAAAGGCAAAAATATATAAACTTTAAGCTAGATACGCAGCTAATTGTCAATTCTCATTAAAGCCATTTGTACAAACACAATTTTATGGAGTGCGCTTGTCACGGGTAAAAAATGCTTCCTGGATGAATTACTTTTACCCGCACCACGTATTGTTTTGGAAAGTGAAAAATCACAAACCTATCAACTGAAACTTGTATGATTCTAATCATTAGATACACATTTGGCACCAAGGAACTTCTATAACTTTTCGATTCTGGAAACCTTTATTTTTGGCTGTAGATATCAATACAACACAACACCATAAAATACACGATAAGACAAGGCAAGACAAAAATAATTAGTTAGAATTCAAGCATGTTTTAAAGTTGAAAAGTCACCATAGCTGCACAGTCCGCAAAACCTTCGGCATGTCTGAAGTGCATGAACATGGTCTAAACAAACATCAAGGAATTCAGCAACACTTGCACAGTTGAGGGATCCGCCATCGGAACAGTTTTGTTGTTGTTGTACTATGTTAATGATATAAAAGTAATGTGGTTATTAAATTGCGCAGATACATATAAGAAAACATTTATGGAATTGGAAGTTTTAAAATGAATTCATATATTTGCGATGTTTTTATTTCCGAACGTTGAAGGAAAAATATTTTTCGTTCGGTTCTAACGGTGCAAATTCCAGATTGCTTAATTAAAGCCTTATAATATACAAGAAGGTCAAATATAAATTTGGATTTTTCAAAAACTATTGTGTGTACATTACACTTCGAAACTGTATAAATTTGACATAATTCAAATTTATGAAAACAGTTGAAAACAAGGACAGTTATGCATAATTCATCTCTTTCTTATTGCTTTTAAATCAAACTGACTCTCACAGTCAGTTAAAGTATTTATAAATACAACAAATATAATTAATAACATTTCTGATATTTGTTTTTTATTAAAATGATATATATGTTAATGTCGAGAGTCAATTAAAAAATCTAAAAATAAGTCAATAATGCAAATCATTTCCAACTTATAGCTTATTCGACACTGCTTTTGACTGATTTTTTTTCTTTTTATGTCAATAAAACCCATAAATACGATTATTGCTCTAGATTCCGTATATGATATAGTTTATGCAAATCTAAAATTTCATGACTACAAATTTCCAAAAAAAAAATAGAACATAATGCAACATGTTGAACACAAACACTCGACCCTTCAACAAATCTTTTATTATTTTACGGTTTTTGTTTTTCAGAAACAGTTATTATTTTACTGTTTTCATAATAAAAGTTTAAGGGGTCGCAAACATTGCAAGTGGCGAAAACTGGATAAACTTTCAAAAATGAATTTTGGGGGAAAAACTTATTGCCGCCAAGATTTCAGTAAAGAAATATATTTACGACCATTTAACTTATCTTACAAGAACTCTGACATAGTTGTCTGTTACATCGGTTCTGTCGGCACCATTCTGAACAGTCCCCAGTTGCTGTTGATCGCACAATCAAGGATCCACCGATTGAAACATTCCCCGAAGCCCCAGACACGATTGAGCTACAAGACTGCAATATGAAAAGCCTGTTGAAATTAAACACTTCCGACGGTCGATAACTGTGTTTGTTCCTGACAGAAGTCTTTTCATTTTTAATTCACATGTTCTTATTTCAATTATAATTGTGAACTACGGGGAAATTATATAAGTTTAACCAAATATGCCACTTTGAAATTATGCGTTTACACTAATTTTATTCTCACGTAAGATGCCTTAGAGAAAATATTCAGAGATTTCTGTTAGTGTTACGTACCGCCCCAGGCAAACATCCTAACGATATTGACAATCCTCCTTTTGTTGTTATATGATCAGCATAGCAAATCTAAAACAAAAATGCACAAAACGACATTATTTAATATTTTTCAGCTGCCAAAAATGACTTCTGTTCGATCAGAACAGTTACCAGCTGATCAAGACGTTTAGTTCATGGCACTAGTCGCAACTGGAGCGAAAAAATGAATTTTATAACATTATTATTGTTACTGGTAACACATATTTTAAACTCCAACATTATTCTATTGAAATGATCAATACTTAAAAAGAAACATGAATGATAGAAAATACAGTCTGTGTATGTAAGAATATAATTTTAATAGACTGAAGATCTCAAAACAAACAATGGTTTTCGTGTTTCTATCTCAAGAATAAAATTCTTCTTCTACATTTTAGCAAAGCCTTTTTAACTTTACCTAATACTTTTTCCGGTTGTAAAATACTGTGTACTTGACAAGATATTGGTCATACAAGTTTTACAGTCACGTTCAAAAATTCTGTGGCTACCTGTTCTCGAAACAGCACACGCTACATTAGGACTTCATGAACATACAATAACTTGAACACATGAAACAAAAACAACTTTTTAAGCCAAGCAATATGAAAATAATCAATATATTGCAGGCTCGTTTTGATTGACCCTATTCATTGTCAGTAATGGAAATGCATAGGTACTGTCCTCGCCGCCATGTTACAGGTTGAGCGCAACTCAATATTGATAACTTTAAACAGTAAAGTTTGATGCATCTCATGACAACCGGATTTGCAATAAAACGAATGCGTATTACTGACTATGCCGCCTAGCCCTGGGTTAAACGCAACTCAGTTATTACACATATATATTTGTCGCGCTCACCAGCATTCAATTGGCGTAATTGAGAACAAGTAATGGTTGATTGAACATGGTGATATTTTAAAGCCGCTATACAGCACAAGCAACGCTACCTGTGATTTTGAAATAATAGATAAAAGGAATCTTAAAAAACACCAAAAACGAAAAACATCAGAACATTATTGCAAGCTCAGTTTCATAAATTTAAACCTGTTTAGGTAAATGCAGCTGCCTAATCAAAGACTTAGCTCTATCATCGCCCTTTAAAGATGGTCATTGATAACATCACTGACTGAATAAATAAGGTAACATTTTACAGCAGTAAAACGGTACACACAAATTGTGAGATTTAATGATTAAAAAAGAAACATTGAAAGCCACCATATTGTGTATAATATTCCATTTATAGAGATTAATGTACCACATGCTTTCTTAAAAAGATCGCTTAGTTGATATAAAACAGTTTTATTGAATAATGCACGTTAACGATAATAAAATAATGACATGCCTCTCCGATTTTGCAGGACACAGCAGAAGAACAATGGGAAACCGCTGAAGAATTTACAAAAGAATAACATTCTGTAGTACCTGCAATTAAGAACAAGGATTTACAACAAAACGGTTTAAACATTATGTCCAGACAAGTAACACAGTGTCAACTTGAACAAACTCAAAGTGATTTTTTGTACGTGTATTCACCACTAGTTCACAACAACTATGTATCTTGTCCAGTTATTTTAAAATGTTCGGCGGTGAACTTTCATAAGATGTTTAGAAATGTTATTCCGCTTTTTTTCAGTAAAGATTTTATCTAACATAAAAAGTCATGTTCTTACCAACAACAGACCGCTGGTCATAACGCAAACGCAACTGTAACAAAAATACATAAATGTGTGACATTTAGGTACATATATACATAAAAATAAATCTGACTTCATCTAAAAAATTCAATTAAATACTTTATCATTATAGTAATTATTAACTTTTGTACCTGTAGTTAACAATATGGACATCTCGCCAAAGATGTACACAATCTACGTAGCTGTCTCACAGATAAAACTCTAAAATGTACTATTTAGGGCATAGCTCCTAATCTGTCAAGGATCTGTCTGTACATTTTTATTAGTCCGTTCACCTTATGATAAAGTAATAAACAGAGGACAGAACTCTTACTGCTTCTCGTTTAACAAAAATGTTGAATTATAAATAAATTGTAAATATGAGAAAGACTATTCAAACTAAAACACACCTTTTTATTAATGATTGGTGGATTAACGTCATATAATGGTTACTGTGCTGTAAAACTTTAATGCACAGTATTGGTTTCAAAATGGCGACAGGATAGCAACCTTGGAGATGGGAGTGTATTACGTGCTTTGTTCTACCTTTCTAATGGCTTTAGAAAATTATACTTCGTTGTTACTCGAACACTGTTTTTGGTTTAAATTAACAAACGCTGTATTTCATAGCTGACCAAAGCGTTGTTTTTTTTTTGTTTTTTTTCTCACAGCAAGTAGTAAAATCCTCTAACAAAACCTGCTTTGTTAAGCTCAAAGTGAAAGCAGCACAGTACTGTTTTCGTATGTAAACTTATTTAAAGGTTTATCCGTGCAATCATTATGACAGTGTGTGGTTTCCCGGGTAGCTCAATGGGTAGTGTTCGGCGTTATGTGGCTAGACGCTGTCACCGTAGGCTCGATTCCCAGCCTAAGATTACATTATTTTATTTAAATGTAGCTGCTTATTCGACATAATACTTAGCATTATGTTATTGAGAAAAACGATGTCAGATAAAGTTAACCTTAATCCTGACATAATATATTACCTACAGCCTACTTTAATAAAGTAAAATAAATAAAGTTTTTGTTTTCTAAAAAAATGATAGGAACATGATAAGCTGTTGTATCTTTCATGCATAGGACAATGAATAAATATTTGGAGTTGTCTATCTTTATTTAAAAAACAAATTACCATTTATTGAGACAGTGATACTTAAATGAGTCTATCGTATCTCTTCTTTATTCAAAACAATTGAAAAGGATAATGTTCGTTATTATATTGCGTTTATCAGTCAATAAAATAAGGCAAGAACCGTTGTTTGTTCAGTAATCAAGTGAAAATGGTTTCTTGTTTAATAATCATATGTATACCCTTGCCTGCTTTGTTTTCCTTTTTTTCTTCTCTATTTTTTGCTGTGTGGGGAGGCGGTATTCTAGATGTTGATATTCCTGATATTATCATATTTCACTTTTCATATTAAGTTGTTGTTAATGGAACAATTACGTACTTTTTTATTGCAATAAACCGGAATACAATCAAGGTTTATTGAAATCTGAAAAGAATCAAAACTACAAAACGACAATAAGCATACTTTTTTTAACTTACACCATGTCAAATCGAGATGGCAAAATAAGAAGAATGCCACTCGAACTTTGTAAATACCAATGACTCGAAAGAACAAATCTTACCTTTACCTAAAATGAATAGTAGATAAAGGTATGACATATATATGGCATTACCGTGTTGTTGATCTGGTTAATTATCACGATTTATATAAATTCTTCATAAATTTTACTCTTCTATATTGGCACTTCAGTTCTCGTTTTGGCCCAGTTTTGTTTTCATATGAGTTCGATGTGTTCATTCTTTAAATTCACAACATTTTCATTAGCCAAGTGAATTCACATAAGCCATTATATTGGGCCTCAGGGTAAAAAAAAGCCCTCAGCCTTCGGCCTTAGACTAATCTGACTATCCTGGATCCATATACAAGGATGAATGCATGATTATATCAGAAATAGCGAAACTAAAAATCACAGCCTCCACTTACAGCCAAACAAGCTGAGGAACGTCGGTTATTTAAACGATTCATTGCCAATAGGACACCACAAACAATAAATGAAAACGATAATTCTCGTTTTCTTCATGTATGTTTAAGCTATAAATGTTGTCTTATTCTGCTTTTATTTACAGTAATATTCTCAAGTGTTGTAAAATTCTAGATAATTACACAGAAGCTGTGTTTTCCTGCCTAACAAGATTCGTGATTTGTATTACACTAACTCATTTTATTTTTCAAGATAATTTACCCTATTCCTGAAGTCTCGCTGCTTGTGTAACAACCTGTCTAATTCGTACAATGTTTAGGACTAAGTCAATCATATTTAAATTGGTTGCCAATGTCAGATAAATTTCGCATTCATTTGTTATATTCTGTAAAATTGTTGCTTCATGTAACACGTCTTTACTTGTTGAGATTTTTTCTGAAAGACACAATTTCCTATTTCTAAGAATAGAATTGCATTTTGTAGTTAAGGTAGAAAGTATAACTTCATGAACGTAAGTGTAACATGATTGTGTCTGCTCTTGCTGGAACCAACAATCCTGAGTTCGGTCAAATAAAAAATAGATTCCCCACGAATTGTAATGAAATCCTATGGTACTATATACACGCATGTTGCATTATGACAACGACTCTTTTTCGAATATTTTATCTCAAGTTAACCATATTATCTTGACCTATAATGTCAAGTACATTTTAATAATACGGCATGTAACTCAATTATTGATTGTTCGATCAAGAAGTATAATGTTGTAATATAGAAAATAAGAGTGGTTTTGCTTTCTTGATATTTGGTGCACCACAAATCACGAGATTAGTTTATCCCATCAAGTTATTCTCAATATTGATTTATTTTTTCACTTTAAATTTGTATGTATTTAAGTGTTGCCCCAAATACTTTTGACTCAAATCCTTGTTACTTAATATTAAATAAAGCTAAATGTGAGAGAACACGATGGCAAGAAATGTATGCTTAAATTCCCGTGTGGCGGCCGCAAAAGTCTTCCCCGTAGATATAGTCAGTAATGCTATCAGTAAAAGTCGGTAACCGTTGTCTTGTAATGATAATAACTTTTTTTCCCTGCGGCCTTTTAGGCAGTAGCCCGGAAAGCCCTATCGGTAGAGTAATCGGATTTACATGGCTGGCACTGTCTCAGTGAAAAAGAAGCAAACACACTAAAATTAGGCATTAACTCATAAAGAATGTGTTGTTGACAACATATAATAATAGACAAAATAAGGTTTGCGAACGTACGTAGATAAAGTTGAAAACAGCTAGACATTACTATAAACTCAATTTTATCATGCACCCTAATGCTAAAGCTCCTATACCCGCCGGGGTGATATTTGTTTCGCATATCGGTCACCGACCCGATATTGCTTGCACCGTGTTAAGTTTACCATAAAGTCTGAGGACACCCGTCGTCCAATCCGACGAGACCTCTCATCCGTAACTCCGCCCACTTAGTGACAGAACTACTTTCCGGAAGCCATTGTAACTAATGTAAACAAATATCGATAACGAAACAATTTTCCGTATTTCACTTTATTTTATAAGATTTGAAAACAAATAATGGTGTTATTGTCATTTTTTCTTAGAAAAACGTTTATTAAACACTGCTAATTGGACTTTCTCCAGTAATTCGTCGTTTTTCGTCTGTTTTCAAATGCGTTATTCCTGTAAATTCGTGGCCCGTACGATTGGTGTTGTTGGCGAGATGTGGATTCATTTTTTTCATGGGAAACTCTGGAAAATAAACGAGAAAAAAACACTTCATTTAAAAAAATAGACTTTGGCTGACTCCAAAAAGACATATATTGAAACAGGTCTGCAAAAGCAATAATAATTGTGACAGAAGAGTGACACAGATTGCTTAAAAACAAGGTTTTGTGAAATAAAATTACTGCTCCACATTTTTTGTGACTGAATAAAAGCGGAAGAAGAATGAAATCTGTTGTTGTAAAACCGTCAATAGAGAATAACAAGGTTACTGTCTTGCGATTTAAGTGTTATCAGTCGAGGCCGAAATGGGGAGCGGAAGGGCGAGGCTCTGTCGTGATTTTTAACAATATCCTGATGATATACGATACTTAAAACTTGTTTAAAGTTTATTTTACAGTGTTTTTTGGCACCATTTTGAGAAGGGAAATACTAAAATTTTTCACTGAAATTGAGAATTTCAACTTCATTAATCAAATGTTGATAAAAATTATTTTTAAAGAGTCTACAGATTGATCACCAATCACCAAAATTAAATTTCAGGCTTAAATGTGATTTTTCAACATAAGCAAGTAACATATATTTTTTTCTTAATCATGTTTTGGGAAAAACCATGTTTTGTAATTAGGAATGGGACTGATGGCCGTGAATGTACTTCATGCAGGCGGAAATTGTTAATGCATAGTCTGTTGGTTTTTTAAACTAGTATGAAATCTTTCCAAAAATCTTGAGTAATGATTTATCTTATAAATGTTACAAAGATGACAATTTGGAGCAAGTGCTTATTAAAATAAAAGTTTCTTCACAATATTTTATACGTAATTGTACTGCAATGTCTTATGAAATATTAAGAAAACTTGTACAGTTATGAGAAAAAATTAATTTTATGCACACCATTTACACATTAATTTAGCCTACTATTTTCAGTGTTGACTTTCAAACCTAAAATTGGAAGTGTTCTTCAATAATTTAAATTTCTTATAGTATATAAACATGCATAATTATGATGTTGTAAAATAAAACTCTGAGTCTGATTTCAAATTTTTACCTTTCTTGTCTTTCACAACTCCAGTACGGTCAGTACCTCTTGTAAATTCGGCATGACAGAGACATCCATTCATAGGGTTAAACAATCATGGTGGGACCAACCTACAAAATAATATAAATCAGGTTACTGTTTTGTGATATGCATTAAAACACATCGCAGGTACAGGGTTTGGGGGTAAAACTCATAAAAATTATACAAAATTATGGTTAAAGGTAAATGTTTAATTAACCTTTTACTCCAAATATACACATTTGAATGCATGTGCCACCAGTGTAGAACCAGATGTTGAAATATTCATATCCTTGATTTAAGATCTCGTTTCGCATTAGTTGCATCTTGGTCAGAAATAACCTAACGAATATAAAAGCGAACAGTTTAGATGGCACAAATGTGGCGGCTGATCAGGATCTACAATGCTCACCCATGTAATAAAGGTATTTACATAATCAAATATTGGACAAGCCCTTTTCTGACTTTTTGAGAAAAAAGACTCTTTCCAAAATTAGAAAATTCATGTCAAGAAACATTCAAAATAGGGAAAAATGTAAAACAACTGGAAAGCGATTGATAAATCCCGTCTCGTACTGTCCTAAAACATGTTTTTTTTTTACTCTCGCACTAAGCATCCAGATTTCGCGAACCTGTTAAGCATCAAAAATTTTATCTTTCAATAGGAATATTTTTTTAATTGGGAGAAAAATAAAAATTTGCATTGGAAATGCGTCTGACGCATGGAATGCACAGAAAAACACCAGTGGAGTGGAATCATTCATATAACTGGACTAAAATTGAAGATTTTTCTTTGTAACTTTTGTACTTTCACTTCTGATTTCAATCAAAATGTGTTTATTTAACTGATAAAATTGTCCTGTCGATTGTTGAGTGAACAATTCAGTACCCTGAAAATGAACAATTTTAAATTTACATTTTATAATAAAAATTACCTTAGTAATACATTTGAGGTATCATCCTTCAACACTAAACATGTCAGGTGTGGACTGATCTCAGTTAGTGGGTCTACTGTACTGTAGACCATGTTCTTCTGAAGATCAGCATAGATCTATCCGAGGAAACAAGTGATATTAGCTATCATGGCCCCTCTAAAGTCTGATGGAGATTCGAATTCGGTGCTGGGTTGATGCCTTATGTTATTAAATATGTCTCAGTGACATTTCCTAGAAGGCTAGATACGGATGTTGATCAATGTCAAAAATTATAACGATGACACAAATCACTGAATTCCAGAAACATAGCGATACTTCACTTTTCTGTTGCCACTTTATTTTGTCATAAATCCGATTTCTGATTAAAACAGTTGTTTCTCGATATAGTTATCCAAGAACAATTGTTAATTTATCAAATCACAACGAAATAAACACATTTTCTGTCAGAAAAATATGGTGTCCATGACCTCGCTAAATAAATTTGATTGATCATATTACAGAGCAATAAACGTTCGTTTGAGCTTATTTTACTGTGTTTATCTTAAATTTGGGTAAGAAATGGGTATTTATCGCTTCAAAATGAACTAATTTCTTAAAATTATATGTAAATCATAACAAAAGGGGCCGTTATAAAGGAGAACTATTTATCGGCGCGTAAAAAATACCGCGCGCGTTGTTAACGTTTATTTTTGAAAAAATCACGGCGATAAAACGTTTCATAATGAATTTAGAATACACAAAATCACAGCGGTAAACCTATTCCAGATGAATTTAGCATACAGTAGAAAAACATCGACATTTAAGTGGTAAGTGCATGATAAATAGAATAACAGGTTACTGTCTTGCGATATAAGTGTTATCAGGCTCGGCCGATATGGGGGCGGATGGAGCTCGGCAGAGCCTCGCCCCTCCGCTCCCCATATCGGCCTCGCCTGATAACACTTATATCGCAAGACCAAGACAGTAACCTGTTATTCTCTATAGTTAATGCGAAAAGACTAGTCGCTTAGTTAATTGAAGACATAGGAGTAAATTGACATCCAATAAACTGTTTTACTGCTAACTCTGTTGTGTGAGTTTTGATTTTCAAAGATAGGATTTATGCTTAGTTTTAAGGATAATAATGACGCCTGTGAGATGTCGGCTTTATAATTACTATAGTTGCAGTCATTGTTGTTTTGATGAACAGTGATAAATATTACTATCTGATTTTAAATTTACAGAAGATTGTCAAATTGTCGAACAACAGTTCAAATTTGGCGCTTGAATAAACACGATTATTCTAAAAATGCTTCTTCACTAGGCATTTATTATTTCTGATAACGTTGGTAAATTCTCTCGATCACGCTTATGAGCTAAACGTAACACCCTTCTTAACAAAAACACGTTAGGGTTTATTTTGTTCGATTCCGGTTTATTCCAAAACACACCTGCCTTAACTGGTGGTCGAATTGGCTTTAGAAATTTATCCATTTTGATCAATAATCATTTAAACTTTGGAAATTAAATTGTGATCAGTAAAACACAACTATCGACGTGGTGAATTTGAAAACGCGGCGGCATTTTCGTGTCGCATTAGATTTGCCGCTTCGAATTTTCTCCAGATTTATATAATGGTGAGTTACCTCCGCGGCGATTTCACGTCAAAGTTTATGATCTGTTCTTATCTAACCCACATTAACATCGTTTGAAAAAAAGCACTGGCGAAAAAATATTTTTCTATCAGCTCATTTTTCAGTACACACATAGAAATAACAGGTATGCCTCTAAAAGAAATCGTTTTTGATATATGCAAAGTTCTACTATGATCATGTTTATAACAATTCAATCATAAAATGAAAAACTGCTTTCAAAACGAACGATTTAAAATGTGAATGATCGAATGTGTTTTGTTAATTATTTTCCCCAGTTATAAAGGGTTTATTTAATGTCAGAACTTCAATATTGTATTTTACTATTAAATTTCTTTTTTTATAGTTGATATTTGAAATTCATTAAACGTTATGTTCTATGTACTAATCTTTCTTTTAAGTCACTGATTGCTATTTGCTTAATTCTTTGCTAGGTTTTGTACACATCCCTATATTGGTTTACGTTACGCTGAAGGTAGTTGCCACATTCATTCTTATTTCACCTGGAAAATCCATAAAAAATACGTCTGTATTGTGGAAAATTCCCTTGTTATATCGTTACCGATTTCTCCAATTTGGGAATTATTCAAACACAACTATTCAGTTATCTCAATCGAGACCCGCAATAAGAAAGTTATTCTATAATTTGACACTGCATTGAGTTTGCTTGTAGTATTATACAGTAGATAAGCTTGTAAAAGGAAGAAACCATTCAATGTACTCTTGTTTGAAAACAAGTCGTAATCATGTAGTTTGTATATTATCTGCATGTTATTCCCCTTTCTTAATCTTAGATTAATAAGATTTTAAAAGACGCATATATGCGTATTGTCCAAAGTAAAAACTTTGCTTATAATTTAATAAAAATATCAAATCGATTTTCTTGCAATAGAAATTTTATCAATTTGCACAAACATAGTGGGCTTTTTTCAAATATTTATGCCGAAAGAGATTTACATTTACTTTAAATAACTGCAAATGGTTTTCAAATCACGATGAACGTTGAAAAAGGCCAAATTCCATATTTATCTTTGCCTATACCTTCTTTGCGAATTGTATATTCAGAAATCTAGAAATACGTTAACAGTCAAAGCATAAAATTAAAATATTTAACTATTATGTGTAAGGTCATTAATTTTGTTCTTCCAAACACTCGGGATAACAAAATTACTTGGTTTCTCTACTGATGTTTTTGTCAATTTGGGAGACGCGTGCATTGCTTTATTGCAGAAGACAACATGCTCAGAAAACTTGATTTAATTTTAAATGAATTTCAAGATGTTTTACTTAAATATAATGAAATTCTTCGAAAATTAATTGAACGATCCCCGTTTTGGGGTTTTGCTGACATGTGAGTAGGATATTTCGGTTATTATATAATAGTCAAGTGTATTGCTATATTTCATGGATAATGTCAAGAAATGCTGCATTTTCAGATGATAATCCCATCCGGGGCAGTGTTTAAGAAAAAAAAGATAAAAAACGTGAAACATGCATATCAGGAATAGTAACAGTCAGAAACCTTAGATTCACCCTATTTAGAACATGTGTGGTTTCCACATTCTAGCGTTAATGTTTAAATTTTGCCGAAGCTTAAATTTGCGCATATAAAGTAGTAACACCCGGAAACCTCAGATTCATCATATTTAAAACCTATGTGGTTTACCAAATGCTATTGAATAATGCTTCATTTGCAACAAATGAAAATTATTACATTTCATTTTTAAAAAATGAGGTATAGTGTAGAATGATTTAAATAGGAAGCACGGCGAAGCCGTGTTTACCACTTATTATTTTTTATACGGATTCAGGAATAATTGCTCTGTCAAACAAGTATCTGTTACAAGTTCAAATGTGTTGCATGGTGAAGCCATGTTGACCATTAATTAATTGATCTTCTGAAAATTTATTTATTTTTCACAGTCCAATAGTTTATGTCGAGCTTTTGTACAAATGCCTGGGTTCAGATGTTTTGAATTTAAACATTATCATATGATCGCCCACTAAGAAAATAAATAAATCATTGGAAAGTATATGCATGCATTGGGCAAATAATATTGTTTATATTGTTTTTTGTAATTTGTATTTCAGTTTGAAAAAAAGAATATATGCATATCAGGAATCGCCACACTCACAAGACTCAGCCTCCCCACGCAGCGAATAAAAGAGAGGAAGAGAGAGAGAGAGAGAGAGAGAGAGAGAGAGAGAGAGAGAGAGAGAGAGAGAGCGTGCTTGTTATAAGCATGTTAATTCAAATAGGACGTATGAAGTAATCATATGAAAGATGCGTGACAAATCTGGTTCAAAGAGCTTTAAACTGGAATAGGAGAAAAAGTAGACTACTGGAGAGATTTTTTTAATTTAACCTGAAGGGCTTAACACACTTCTTCCAATCACGTTCATCGATAAAAAGAAAATTATCAAAATCTCAAAAATGTCAAAATGCCGTTAAATCAAACTTTGCACACATGTATGTTATTAATGTATCTTTATTTTGCAGATGGCAAGACACGCTAGAACAGTAAAGAAAAATAGCGAGATAGCGAGATCTAAAAATTCCCTCAACTTCTATTTACACAAAATCACAATAACTAAACAACACAAAACATCATTTTAAATGCCCACATGATTATTATGATACTGACAACAATTTGTTATGTCCTCATGACTTAAATATGTAAACTTTATGAGATATTAGTAAAAGTGTGTTTGACCTTCAATTTCCTGGTCGCGTAAACGGATGAAAATCACTGATTTCTCTTTTAGTAGTTGAAAGTCTTTTTACAAAGTACACAACATTTTCTTGTCAGTATCATTGCACTCACGTGGGAATTCAAAATTATGTTTTGTATAGCTTAGTTTTTGTGAATTTATGTAAATAGAATTTTAAAGAATTTTTAAGTCTGGCTTTTTTTCTTTACTTTTCTAGCGTGTCTTACTGTATGCAAAATAAAGATAGTTACATTTATTATTCGCATAATAAATTGCTCTACTGTCACTCACAGTATTATTTTAAGTCCTCAGACCCAAAAGTATGTTTGTTGATTTCAAGCTTGAATATTCAAAGAATATGACAAGCTTTGCTACTTTCTCTGTCATTGGTGTCACCATATTCCAACTCAGACGTTTAGGTGTTGTGGAATGATGTTTTACAATCTAACTTGTTAACCAGATTTTTATGAGTCTATATTTCTAATACCATCAATCAGCCTTGCATTCTGATCACATTTTGGTGCTGTTTAATTAAGAGTTTACAGGCAAACTGGTGTATTTAACTTCTCACAGGATTCTTTCAAACTTCTAAGAAGAATTCACCTTATTACGATATAGTGTTGAATCTTAAAAATTTGGCCAGTTTTGGTTTAATAGTAAACAAACTACTGATGACTTGTTTCTTTGTTTTACTGTTCAACATACGATATCCATCACTTTTGATTCGTCGATTGCGAGAGAGGCAGTGTCTTACTTCATATTACAGGTTTGTTTTTTTGTGTCGCCCTTTCGAAGAAATGGCGATACATAGGGACCGCTTTGTCCTTCCGTCCGTCCGTCCGTCCGTCCGTCCGTCGGTCCGTCACGAAAACTTAACGTTGGCTATAACTTTGCCATTTCTTAATATTTCTTTATCAAACTTGCAAATTATATTGCTTATGACAACACGCTCGAGATGATGCCAAATTCTCAAGGTCAAAGTCACATTTGATGGAGTTATGCCTCTTTTTGTACTTGGAGTTTTACTCGAAAACTTAACGTTGGCTATAACTTTGTCATTTCTTAATATTTTTTCATCAAACTTTCAAATTATATTGCTTATGACAATACACTAGAGATGATGCCAAATTCTCAAGGTCAAGGTCACATTTGATGGAGTTATGCCCCATTTTGTACTTGGATTTTTACACGAAAACTTAACGTTGGCTATAACTTTGTCATTTCTTAATATTTTTACATCAAACTTTCAAATTATATTCCTTATGACAACACACTTGTGATGATACCAATTGTTAAGGTCAAGGTCACATTTGATGGAGTTATTTCCCTTTTTACGAAAACTTAACATTGGCTATAACTTTGCCATTTCTTAATATTTCTTCATCAAACTTTCAAATTATATTCCTTTTCACAACACGCTCCTGATAATACCACATTCTTTAGGTCAAGGTCACACTTGATGGAGTTATTCCCCTTTATATGAATACTTAACGTTGGCTATAACTTTGCCATTTATTAATATTTCTTCATCAAACTTTCAAATTATATTCCCTATGACAATACGCTCGTGACGATACTATATTCTTAAGGTCAAGGTCACATTTGATGGAGTTATGCCCCTTTTTGTACTTGCATTTTTATTCCGACAGCACCAGAGGGCGACACAAGTGTTCAACTGAACACCCATATAGTACTTACTAGGTAAAAGAAATGTTTACGGCCGGTAGACAAAACCATAAACTCGTATTAACCATTAACTAAAATATAGGAGGGACTAATATACACATTTAAATTGCAATACCCCATTACAAAAGAATTCGATTTTGTATTTTGGATTAGGTTGGATTAGGGCTGATTTTAGTTCATTTTATGGGTTCTGTTTTTTATCGGACTAGGTTAAACCCTATTCCTATTTGACATATTATTAAAATAAAATATATTATATAGTCGTCAATATTCTGCTGCATGGAAAGTCTCTTATATAATTGATTCAACTTCTGCTAGTCTCCAAATTAATCAAACATTACTTTTCAATTATCAAATTATATTTCACTGGGACCAAATCGTTCCTTATTTAAATAAGCAGCGAACATCAGACAATTTCGTATTCATTTCTTATATAACTCTATTGCTGCCACGTCAAGTCTTGTCATTTCTAAATAAGAACTTCTTTCTAACCTAACATAAAACTCCTGAAGGGAAGAAAACACATTTAAAAAAGATAAAGACATCTTTGTCGTGAGACCTGAATGGACTTTATTATTAGGTCGAGACCTGCCTTTATATAGATCGTATAACTGCATCAGATTAGAATATTTTAACTGGAGTTTGCATTTAGGAAATGTAACGCATAGAAACCACAACATTCTAAATTTGAGAAAAAGGGAAAGCACGAATAAGCTGTATCAAAAATACGACACCACAAACAAGTAAGAAAACAGGGCCTTTGAATTTCTCTAACTTAAGTAGGTGTGGAAGTATATTGCTGGCTCTGTTTGATTTAACCTGTTCATGGGCAGTAGTGAATATTCACATTTCTGTCTAGGTCACCTAGCCCCGTCTCTACTAAAAATTTGTACCAAACCTGCAATTAAAACCGAGCTTGCAATATTTAGATATTTGTTCCTTTACTTTCATAATTTAGTTTTTATCCATCAAATTATTACAGTAGCGTTGTATGTGTCGTGTGATGATCGTACAACGTCACCCCGTACATTCAATCAGTTATGTTTTCAATAAACCTTTGAAATTCGTTAAGCATGATTCATATAACTGTGCAAATATTGAGTCGCGCTTAACTCGGTGCTAGAAGTGGTGAACAGTAAAATGCACTTTAAATAACTGCTTATGAATAGGCTCAATGAAACCGAGACTGGAGTATTTTTCCCGTTTGCTGGATTTCAGTTTCGTATTAAAAACATCTTTTTAATGCATAGTAATTACATAATAATACAACAATCAAAACATTTAGATAACGAAATACGAACAAAATAATAATGTACCGAATATAACCCTGAACTGCGTTTTATTTTGAAGTCGATTGGAGCCGTCACGTATTAAAGTCATCTTTCTTGATTATCGCGAACAAAATCAGATAAAACGAATTTATCGGTTTTGTCTTATATCAACAACGAAATTGTCATTAGTTTTAATTGAAAAAAAAAAACACGCAACACTATGGGTGATAATTGATAATTTCATTCAATCTCGGGACGATATGCGTAAGATCATGAAACATATTAAACAGCTTTAGCATTGCTGGATTTTATAACAGCACGACTTGTATTTTTTCATCGTTGACGGTTATAATTGTATTAAATAAAACTTTTAAACACGGCTATCAGTATCAGAAATTATTTTTTTCCATAAATTAAGGAAATACGTTTTGAAGTTTAATCGACCGTTCCCAGATTTAATTCGAAAATGTGGCTGCAGTTCAAAAGTCGATGCCGACAAATGGTATTCTTCAAGCAGCGTTTCAAGAATGTTTTATTAGATGTGAAAGAAAATAGAGCTCTTTCAATTTGGCCACGCTGTTGGTAAAAACAATATGTAAGTTTAAAAAGACTTTAAGTAACAACATGGTATTCTAGTCTAAGAGCGCTCTGAAAGTTTGTTAATAACCCATCTATAGTTGATCTCTTTTTTGCACGACGGTAGCAGTTTTTTTTTATATTTTATTAAGATTTCTAAAAGAGCGTACAAGCTCGATCAGCTTCATGTATTCCTATCGGGGTGTTCTAGCTGATTAACTCCAAGTACTCTTGTCTTGGAAAAGCCATTGTGTTTTTATAGTTTGTTCTAGGAATGTCATTAGCTTCTTAACGTGCGTGGGCTTTTGCACGCATTATTGTCGAGATGATGGATGAAGTATGATCTTATTCACCAAGACAACCCGTTATTGTTCGTTCATATGAGAACCTGTTGCGGAAAATTGTAAGAACCCCCAGTGGCCAATTTTTATGCCACTGAACTTTCCAAGATGGTTACGCCTGAGGTTTTGTGTTGTTTTGTTTTCGCATTTAAACTGATCATTTTTTATACCTATGCTCCTTTCTCCAATCTGCATTTTGGTTACATGATAAGAGATTGTGTTTGTTGTTTCTTAATTTCGCTATGTAAAGTCATAATTGTAATTTCCTGAAGTCATTCCCAAATATTTTTGGTCTTTTGAAAAAAAGTTACCCTTTAGAGACAGTTTACTTGCTGAACTATTTATATCCCGTATGCCTTTTTACACTACGAAATCTAATTTAAGTCATACACCTATTAAACTTGTAATGTTTCTAGTACATATGAAAAGCTTCATTGATCCATATCAATACAGTCTAAAAAACCAAATTTTTGTTCGTGAAAAAACGAATCTAGGAGATAGCAAGCGTTTTGACAAATGGATACAATCGGTATCAGGATTTCGTATAGTACGTCTTCACCGACTTAATAGCGAACTAAGACTGTGATTGGTTGCCAATCACAATTACTTTTCAATACGAAGCGATACCGAATTTTAATTTATTCAAAACTGAACAATTAGCTTAAATCACGCTGATGTCTTATGAAAGGATTCATATAATAAATGACGCTTGACATTTTATCACTAATATAATGGATTTTTACTGCTAATATAATGACATTTTATCACTTATATACTAAATGACATTGTTATCACTAATATAATGACATTTCATCATTAATATAATTACATTTTATCACTTATATAATGACATTTTATCACTAATATAAAGATTTTTTTATTACTTATATAATCACATTTTATCACTTATAAAGTGACATTTTATCAATAATATTATAATAACGACATTTTTATCGCATACTTGTGAAGATATTTGATCACTTTTATAATGACATTTATCCCTAATATAATGAAATTTTATCACTTATATAATGACATTTTATCACTAAAATAATCACATTTTCACTAAATATAATAACATTTTATCACTAATATAATCACATTTTATCACTAATATAATCACATTTTATCACTAATACATGTATAACTAATATAATCATGGCATTTTATCACTAATATAATGACATTCTATCACTAATATAATGACATTTTATCACTCATAAATATAATCACATTTTATCACTAATATAACCACACTGTATCACTAAATATATCTTTGACGGCTAGAGATAACTTATATCTGAATTCAGATCTTACATAAATACGTGTTTTTGTAGTCCGTAGTTGTTTCGAAAACATTTACGCAACTTTATATGTGTTTATATGTGTTTAAAATTTCACTTAGAAATTTGGCATATCATTAGATACATGTAATAGTATTTGCAGAAGAGGTAATTTTGACATTTGGCATTCACCATACACTTCAGAATCAATGGTTTCCAGCTTTGGACTGAATCTCTTTTATTGCTGTGGTAACTACGAAGTCATTGTCACGGAGTAAAATCATGTCTCTTCATATTGTGAGAAAAGTCAAAAGAGAACAATTAATTAGGTAATTGGGCTGTCCCTTTCTCACATATGGTTTGAAACGAGAGATCATGAAGGATTACTGTAACAGAACACGCAATATTATAAATGACCAGGATCACTGTCGTGTAACAGCTTCTCTGTACCAAAAAGTGGGTACCCTGTGGCAGTCCGCAAGATGGCGACCAGTTAAGCAACGAAAAGGTAAGTGCTATGTTATTTCCAATTTGTATACATATCATGGAAAAGTAGACCATACGGGGTACCTTTTTCGACACTAATCCAATGGCTATACAAGGTACCCTCTTATAATCCGAGGGGCGGTACAGGGTTCAACAACAATTTTTTTGAATCGCATTTTCTTAAAAACAAAATAATTTTTTTTCAGTTTAATAGTTATACCACAAGATAGGCAATTAAAAGCGCTTCAAATAGATGTCACATATTACGAGAACAAAAAAGTTGTCATAGAATAAAAAGCCGATATCAGTCGTCGCTCTCGCTTCAATTTTGAAATAGCCAATAAGGTAATTTATTTTAATCAATTACAGGGTCAAACGGACACGCAAACAATAAAGCAAGTAATTATTTAATCAATCAACAATCCTTTTCATTATTTGATCCAAGTATACAAGTTTATACCTTACAATATGTACACAAATTGGAAACAAAATAACACATACCTTTTCGTTGCTTAACTGGTCGCCATCTTGTGGACTGCCACAGGGTACCAACTATTTGGTACATGGCAGCTGTTACAGGACAGTGAGGATAAGAGGATTTTAAATGCAAATTGATATAGTCTAGGGACCATATGCCGCTAGTATTTGAATTTTACAAAAAGTACGAGACGGATTCAAGGAAAACCAGCGCGTGATTTGGTTTTTACGGGAACTTTATTAAAAATGCTGAAATTATGTCTTTCTTTGCTTGAACTGAGCTCATATATCACGTCATTATCTTAAACAATAGTTTTAGATTTTTCAATGTGTTTACATTTTGTCTTTTCTATTGAAGGGTGCAGTCGTACCTAGGTTCAAATTAATCAGAATATATCAGCCCGATCATGTTTAACGATGGATACATGTTACATTGACGAACCCATGTTACCATAAGTATAATGCATGCCTTGTTAGTTATAAATATGATAATTTAATGTGCTAAAATGCTACATTCCACATTATTTCGAAATCGGGTTAATGCAACTCAACACCGATAGAAGGAACAAACTTGCAATTAGGTTAACACAAACCGAGGGGTGCATATAATAGTGATCACAGAGTACAGTACATTTGTAGTTGAAACCAGCATGAAAAACATAAGAAGATAGAAAAGTATGGTCCATTGTTATCTTTTGTAAGTTGCTTGCAATGTCTTATTTTAAATTCATCCCTCTCTCTCTCCCTCTTTCGTTCTCTCTCTATCACTCCCTTATGCTAACAACTAAAAAAATATTAGTTTTGTTATACTGATTTTAATAACTACATGTTGTTTTACTACTTTCATTATGCATATTGAGCCCAAGTTGTCCCAACAGAATCGGTTTCATTTTTAAAGCGACATTGAAAGAAAATAATAATTTTATAAGACGTATTGTTTACTGGAATGTTTACTTTACTAGGTAGAAAAGTTCGAAAGTATAGAATTTAATAAATATATTTAGTGAATACCTTCGTAAGTAAATATAGAAAGTTTTAGTTCTAATTAAAACAGGTTTGGTTAGATATTTATGAAGGTTATTGTTTAAACCAAATAAATATTTGTAATAAATTATGTTTTCCAATGTACAAAAATGTAGTTAAGAACCTTTAGAACGCAATGTAGGCAAACTCTCACTGTTTAATGGTTGAAAATTGTTTCTCTGCTCCATGTGTTACACTTTGTAGCTTTCTGTGAATTATATTCCTTCTTCAAGTTGTAACGTTAAGGAAGTTAAAATGTTTCAGACTCGTTGTTATCTAAGTTGGATAAGTTTTTTAACTGTATAATAATGAAAACATGGGACTTGACACTAAAGCAAAAAGAACTGTTACGTTAAAAATGAATACAGGCATTTGATTAAGTGCATCACGTCATCAAAACGCCAGTCAACTAAAACAATCAATATGCATGAACATAAAAAATGTGTTTTATTGGTATAAGATATATTATTTCTTAATTTGGCATTTCGGTATTATAATTAAAAACTAAAACTTGAGCACATTGCAAACAAATGTCTACCTCTTAAATTGAAATACTGAAATTATGATTAATAACTAAATCTTGAGCAGGTAGCAAACAACTGTCTACCTAATATAGGTAAAACATATTAATATGCACTTGTGGAAATAGACAAGATGTAAACTGACATAATGTAAGGACATTGCCATCATCAATCTTAGATGTTTTTATTCGTTAAATCTTTGTTATAAATCAACAGATCAAATTTATATTTAGGTATGAACTTGCATTAAAATGTTGCTTTGAGACATACATGCACAATGGCCATGACCCGGTTCCTGAGATAAAAAATAGTGTGCTTCGTACAAATGTACTTTAGATTTAAATCACCAACTTCAAGGTAAGGTGTAAATTGGAGTAAAAGTAGACATGTGTGCACCTATAAGCCGTTAGAATCATATTTTGTCTATTGTTTTAAGGGGCCATGTGTTGCATGCATAGATATTGCTCATTTGACATAAAACCTATAAGTTCTGGTTCATTAATACAATTATCACATTAATTTAACCTTACAGAAACAATTAGTTAACTATGCATGCACAAGTTTCAATTCACAATTATTAAAGTATTATATTTTTTTATCAAATGTTTTAATATTCCGATTGTATAACTTATTACTCCTCTTAACAAATTATCTTTACAAGTTTGCAAAAGTACAATCGGTTCATGTGTGGCCATGATTGGTTTATTGCCCTCTTTCAAGCTAACTTTTTTCTTTGTCTTTACAAGACAATATGTTAAAACGCACGTAACTTAATGCACTTTTGTTTTTACTTGTGTAATTCTGAATGAATAACCTCCGTAACATGTTAAGTTTGATGTCCTAGTTTCCTTAATTGTGTCAAGCATTAATGGTATTTAGAAGAAAATACATGTTCCACAGCAACGCTGAAAATAAAATTCAATCTGGTAAGAATAGCCACAACTTCAAACAGATCAGACGGAAAGCAGATATATCAAATGGTTAAAACAAGAAGACAACAAACGACCTACCGACGATATGTGATTAAAATGGCAAAGCCTTGTGAGACATTGACTCCAAGCGTTTAAATGCGTCTGTTTGATCATCAGTTAAGAGTTTTGTTATCCGCTTTAGTTGTAAATAAGTAATGACCCACAGACGGTATGTACTTGAAACTGCCAAGCCTTGTAAGACAACGACTCGAAGTTTTTTAAGAGTGTTGCTTTACAGTTCAGTTATTATAAAGAAACCTACAAGTGATTATGTTCTTGAAACCGAAAACAAAACAAGGGAGGGTATACTTTGAAACTGTCAGTGGCAATAAAATGGCGGCAAGTTGGGACTGAACAACAAAATGAAACATACACTTTTGGAAGGTTCATCTATTTATGTTGTACACTTATCATTACCCCCAAAATAAAAAAGTGATATAAAGTACGGACATTGTTTACTACATCTCAAATTAAAACGATAGAGCTTAGGTCATGTATGCAAAGCAAACTTATATTTTAATGATATATACTGTAAATGTATATATATACGGTATATTTAAGTACATATTTGGATGTGAAACAGTGAAGGTTCATGGTTAGAGGCTTGAAGAAAAAACAAATAAAATATTGATATTTAAGTATACAGTACTGTGAACGTTTAAGGTTACAAACGAAACGCACGATACGCGATATACGGACGCACGATACACGATAGGCGGACGCACGATACGCGATAGACGGACGCACCATACATGGTAAACGAACGATACACGATATTGCCGATTCATATAATTTGTTGACAGATTTCTAAATATTTGAAAATGCTATCAAAATATCAGATGAATGGTTGAAATTAAATCACATAAATTTGCATAAGCAAGTAATTTATACACGTTGCATGATAAAATAAAAAACGTTTGATACACGATACACGATATACGGACGCACGATGCACGTTAGACGGACGCACGATGCACGTTAGACGGACGCACGATAGACGCAAATTTTGTAACATTAAACGTTCACAGTACTGTACGTGTATTAATAAAAAAGAGCCTTGCAAGACATTGACTCCAATCTTTAATATGTGTCTGTTTGCTCATCAGTTAAGTAAATAAACTATTAACAAAATACATCAAAGTGTGAGTAAAAATACCCCAGTAAATCATATAGATACTGAAACATTTAAATACTGTCATCATTTTTAAAAGTAGATACCTGTGGATACTATGAAGCCCTTGTAAACTTAACCTTAACGGCGCTGCTTTAAATGTATTTTTAAAAAATCCACTTTTAAAATTAGATTTATTTGATGTTTGAAAGATTTTGCGATAATATCAACCCTATTAGTCAAGTTTCGCATTTTTGTTACAACATATCTTATTCTTATGATTTAAACAATGTCTTGGACTTATCAATCTCATTGAAATTGGTTGCCAATGACATACACATTTATTATTTATGTGTTATATTCTGCAACTGTTGTTTCATTTCACACGTCATTACTTGTTATGAGATTTAGTCTGAAAGAAAGCATTTCCATTTTCTTAGAATGAAATGGCATTTTTGTCGTGAATGTGTAAGAAAGACACATATAACTTCATGAACGTCAATGTAACATATTTTTGGTCATTACAAAACACGAGGCGAGAAAATTGATCAATAAAATTCTAAGCCCATATTTTTGCATTCTTATTATTTGAAATCCTTCTTATGTATAATAATGTCATAACTGAGAAATGTTTAACGCATTTCAACACTGCTTTATTTTTAATATTTACACAGGCATACAATCACTGTTAAATTAGTCATATTTACGACATTAATAAAACCAAATTTAGTATAAGTGTTTGACATAACATTCTTGCTGTCAAACACTTACACTAAATTTGGTTTTATTAATGTCGTAAATAGGACTTATTTAACAGATCAGGTAATCCGTTGTTTTCACCCGTGTACGAAATTTCGATCGTACACCCCCATGTAGAATGAGTCACGCGCCTTAAATGACGGCACGACGTCTTGAGCAGTTATGAATGAACAATCGAATGTCTCGTATATAACTCCGCTACTATAAAAAAGTAGTGCAAAGAACAATTTACAGAAAAAAAAATGCGCAAAATAAATTACGGTATGCAAGAAAAAGTATCATTCAGATCGCCCTTGTTCATATTTCATTCGGGCCGGATCACAACCGCGAAAATTAAAATTATGGCAAAATCGCGAAAATTTTCGACCGAAAATAACCCATTATACGGTATAATATTAAACTTTATTAAACGAACTAACCTGACTCATGACTTTTGTTGTTGTCAAAATTTATAATGGGCAAAATAGGTTTAGGAACGTCGGTAGATAAAAAAGGTAAACTGCTATGAATTCACATAGTTAATGCAACAGGAGTAGTCGCTTAGTTATTTAAAGGCGTAGGAGTAAATCGACATTAAAAAACCTCTTTCAAATCTAACACTGTTGTATGATGCTTGACATTTACAGATAGAAATTTTGTGAAGATTTAAGAGTAATAATAACGCCCGTCATATATCCCCTTTATCGTTTTTCTAATGTTTTCTTTTGCAATCATTCGTGTTTAGATCTTCAATGGTAAGTATACATGTTGAATTTTAAATTCTAGCAATAGTTCACATCACTAGTTTTGGTTAAAGATACGTTGAAGGTATTTGTCACATTCATTCTTATTTCTTCTGGAAAAGCCAGGAAAAATACGTCTGTATTGTGGAAAAATCCTTTGTTATGTCCTAACCGACTTCTTCAATTTGGGAATTATTCAAACAAAACTATTCAATTATCTCAATCGAGACCGCAATTGTAACAGAACCTTCTTCTATATTTTCACACTGCGCTGATGTTGCCTGAAGCATTCTACAAAGTAGGTAAGCTTGTAGAAAAAGGAAACATTTAATCCTCACTTGTTTGAAAACAAGTCGTATCTCATTAAAGTTTGTATATTATCTGCATGTTATTCCCCTTTCTTAATGTTACATTAAATAAGATTTTACTTAAAAGACGCATGCATGCTAATTGTCAAAAGTAAATACTAGGCTTATAATTTAATAAAATATCAAATCGATTTTATTGCAATAGAAGTTTGATCAATTTTCAAAAAACATAGTGTTTTTGTTTTCAAATAGTTAAGCCGAATGAGATTTACATTTACTTTAAATAAATGCCACTGGTTTTCAAATCACGATGAAAGTTGAAAAAGGGCCTATTTGATATTTATCTTTGCCTATACCTTTTTTGCAAAATGTATATTCAGAAAACTAGAAATAAGTTAACAGCCAAAGCATAAAATAACAATCGTTAACTATTAATTGTAAGGACATTGGTTTTGTTCTTCCAAACACTCGGAAGCCACAATTGCTTGGTTTCTCTACAGATGTTTTTGTCAATTTGGGAGATGCGTGCATTGCATTATTGCAGAAGATAACATGTTCAGAGACGTGACTTAATTTTAAATGAATTTTAAGATGTTTTACTTAAATATAATGAAATGCTTTAAACATGTTAAAAGTTTATTGAACGATCCCGGTCTTGGGGCTTTGTTGACATGTGAGTAGAATATTTCGGTTACTAATATTCAAGTGTATTGCTATAGTTCATGGCATATTGCTATATGTCAAGCAAATACTTCATTTTAAGATGATAATCATATCAGGGGCAGTGTTTAAAAAGTGATAAAAAAGCGAAACATGCATATCAGGAATAGCAACACTCAGAAATCTTAGATTCACCATATTTAGAACCTGTTTGGTTTCAACATTCTAGCGTTAACTTGTCCACAGTTTGTTTACCTTTTTGTATGCACGACTGTGGCAGAGGTTTTGCTGATTTAACTACTGCAATTGAATAACCATGCTATCTTCTTCTCTCTACAATTTGGCAGTGTGGGGAGGGTCCGTCTGCTTGATGTGGGCATTCTTGATATGCACATAACATTTTGCTTTTAAATTAAAAAATAAAAAAAAAACAAATATGTGGCTATCGTGTTCCCGTATAACGTACATCAGAATCCCTGCCAAAAATTATTCTATTTAGTTCCGCCAATTGTTTTCTCGTTAAGGCAAACATATTTTGTATATATATGGACCATACGCTGCTGATCATGGAATGATGAAATCTCGAAAATACCGCATTGTAGGTTCCATGTTCATCGCCATATATATACCATCATTTGGGATGGATCTAAATTTTATTGTTGACTGGTGTAAATATTGAGTTGCGCATTACCCGGGGCTAGGCGGCGTGGGCAGTTATTTGCATTTTATAACTGTCTATAAACAGATCATTCTGAACAGCCTGCAATATTTTCATATTTTTCATGTTCGTTGGCTTTCAAAGATCCCTTTTCATATATTTCAAAAACTAAATATATTTTAAAAAAAAAAGATCTTTGAAAGCCACCGAACACGACAAATAACAAAATATTGCAGGCTCGGGTTTTACTTACTAGGTAAAATAAATGTTAAGGACAGGTTGACAAAATATCGCTCCCTCAGTATTAATTCCTATATTACTTAACTGGTTGAAAACGGGAAAACAATTACATTACATACTAACGCTCTTCCAATATTTTGCGGATGTGTTATTTCGATTCCTTTTTTATCGGACATTACCACCAGAACATTAATATGCAGTGCGAAGAAGTTATATACGGACGTCGGCAATTCATCTAGGGGCGATTGCTTTCGTAATATAATTGACCGAATTCTTCAATCTGGGAATTAATCAAACACAACTACCCAATGAGCTCGAAGGAAACCAGATATGTCTCAAAAGAGCAGATGCCACTAACTGCAAATTTCGGTTTTCGTTGTGATACTAAAAATAAATATTCTCAGATGTATCGAACTCGTTTGCTTAATTTTATCAGTGAAATAGTCAGCTTAAAGGCACCGCAATCCTCCTCATTTAAATAAACTGCCAATGACTTATACTTTTTTATTTAGTTATTATATCTCATCAATGGTGCTTCAAGGAATTTGTCACTACTTGTTAGAAGCAAGAAATGCAAGAATCTCCAAGTTTCGTGTGATCTAAAAAGTCGATGTTCTTTAACATGCATAATCTCTGTTCCATCTTTGGTACGTTGATGTTATTCCTTAAAATGACTGTATATGGCATACGACATTCTCATTATGACGTATGCATTATGACGTATTGTAACATAGTGGCCTATGTGTATTATCATGCATAGACACTATGTTGCAATATTATATTAATTGTGGTATTAATTATTTTATATTAATTTAATTTCATTTTAATATTTGGAATAGGTCGGAGGATATTCTAGCTTGCATAAAAGTTAACAATCTTTCGGTTCAAATACATGATGTTATTATTGGAGACGATTCAAATCACAGTTTGAAATATCATTTCCCAACATGTAGCCTGACGCAATAGTAGAACGTTTCATATAAACAAAAACAAGTTGAACTTTCAATCTGGCACTAATTAGTAAATTGTATTAAATTCTAAGAGATCTATTGTCTGTTTGCACTCCAGTGCATGTAAATTATTACACGAATTTAGTATCATGATTGGCACTTTCTACTAACAAAGTTTCGCATCAGCAACATGTGTGGAGGCAGCTGCAATGTCGGTCGACCTTCAGAAATACTATATAAACTGGATTGAATTTTATTTTGTGCAGTTCGTCGGTTAGAGAGTTCGTCAGTTCGTTAGTTGGTTAGTTATAAATGAACCTTGGGTTGTCGTTAATAAATTGTTGAAAACGTCTCGTGGCTTGTTTCCTCAAACCGGATACCAACCGACCCTACGTTACACCTGTTTGTTTGGCGCTCGTGACCAAGGATGTCTGAGGTAAGGCACTTTTATTGTGTGTCGTAGGGCTTGGTGTGTCTCAAATTGTACAATTAAAATATAAAAACAAAATGAAATACTTCAAACAAAATTCCACTGTAACTTAAGAATTTAATTTTTAGTTTTTAATACTTAAAAAAAAGAGTAATAAAACATAATGTGTATATTAATCATATAGACTGTGAAATTGTAATGTAAACGGTGTGAAATTATATTGTTAAGATTGGTGTTTAGGTTAATATAGGACAATGATTTACTACAGTGTTGATCTTTATCGTACATCAAATGTTCATATTGTTTGTAAACTGTGCATTCCATAGTAGGCATAGTAATTTTGAAGGATCTGGTGCTTGTTTATAAACATTGTAAAGCTCTGCACTGAATTGTTTAAGAAAAAATATTATGAATAAAATTTAAAATGCTAGCCGAAGCACGTGATCCAGTGGAAAATGCATTTGATGTTTTAAGGCAAGAAGTACATAATGTTAGTCAAATATTAAGTGTACAAGGGGCTGCTCAAAATATTAAAACCTTTGATGGGGTAAATAAGCACGCATATAGAGAATGGATACGGGATATAGAGAAATATCAGATAATGATGAATTTAGCTGAAGACAACTGCATTTTGCTAGCTTATCAATCTTCGAAAGGTGCTGTCACAGGTTTCATAGAGAGGTATAGGAGAGAAAATCGAAATGCTACCTGGCCAAATTTGAAAGTAGAATTAGCAAGTAGGTTCAGTGATGTTTCGGATAGACATGTTGCTCTCACACTTTTAAGGCAATTAAGACAGAAAAGTGGTGAAGACTTGAATCTCTATGCCGAAAGATTAATGGGCCTTAGTAGTGATGCTTTTGAAGATGAGAATGGGCCTGGTGTTCAAAGTCAATTGATAGATATTTTTGTGTCTGGCCTGACTAACGACCAATTAAAAATGACTATTTTAAGAAGAACTCCTGCTACCCTTCTAGATGCAATAGGCATTGCTACAAATGAGAGTAATTTAAGGAACAGAATTCAGATAAGTGCAGGTCGTAGGCTAAATTTTGATAGACAACAACAGCAAAGCAATGATCAGCATGTGCCTATGGAAATCGATCATTCTAAACAAATCAGATGTTTCCCATGTGGGATAAAAGGTCACAAAGCGAAGGACTGTAAAAAAGTTCATGCTGTTGCAAGAGAGCCTAAACGTCAACTTTTGCGTTGTTTCGGCTGTGGTCAAATTGGTCATTTTGTCCGAGATTGTAAAAACACCGAAAGTCATCGGCAAAATTTAAACTAAGAAATTCTTTCTATGCGGGGGTCGATAGAAAGAAAAAGAAAAATCCTGACAACATTTCTAGCAACACAACTAAGTCTGTCATTGTTAATGTTTCTGGCAGTCCAAATTCATGTTTATTGCATATTAAGAAGCAGAAATATCGAGCACTTGTTGATTCTGGTGCAGAAGTGTCATTAATGCATGAGAGAGTATTTAAAGCATTAAAAGATAGACCTAAATTAAAGCAGGTATCAATAAAATTACAAACTGCTGGTCACACTCCTTTAAATGTTCTTGGATGTATTAGTGTAGATATCACTGTCGGTGGAACCGTAATGTGCCAAAATTTTGTTGTAACAAGTGATTTAAACAGAAACATAATTTTGGGCTTGGACTGGCTGAAATCGAATGATGTTAGACTATACTTTGATCTTAAATTAATGAGAATACGAGGCAAGCATTTCTGTAAACTAGATGAGGATATTCATATCTGTAGCAATGTTAGAATTAATCATACTGTAGTGTTAAAACCAAATTCTGCCAAGATCTGTTATGGAAAAGTTAGAGAACATTCAGATATTAAAGTAGGGTTTTCATTTGAAATCTCACAAATAAATAGGGGCTTTCTTGTACAGGAACCTGGTATTAAAATAGTAAATTCAGTTGTAAAGCTTTCTAAAAATAGACTTGTTCCTATGCTCATTGTGAATAGAACAAACAAATTTTACAAAATTCACAGACATGGTCTTGTTGCTACAATTTCGGCCACTGACAATACAAATATCACAAACGTCAATTCTATTTTAAGCAATGAAAAGTCACCTAGTACTATTAACATGCAAGAGCTGGATGTACCACAACAATATAGGTCAAAAATGGAAAATTTGATCATGCGGAATTCAGACTTATTTGCAAACAATGACTCAGAATTAGGTCATACTGAGACTGTCCGTATGAAAATTGATACTGGTGATCATAAACCAATCAAATTAAAACCTTATCGAACTCCTCTTCAAAATCGGCAAGTTATTGATAAGGCTATTGATGAAATGTTAGATGCAGGTGTAATTAGGAGGTCTAGGTCACCTTGGTCATTTCCTGTAGTCATTGTGGATAAAAAGGACGGTTCAAAAAGGTTTTGCGTGGACTTTAGAAAGCTAAATCAAGTAACCAAGAAAAATTCATATCCATTACCCTTGATTGATGACATTTTGGCACTGTTAGGCAAAGCAAAATATTTCAGTAGTTTAGATTTAAAAAGTGGTTATTGGCAGGTTGCCATGGATGAGGGTGATAAAGAGAAGACTGCTTTTACTGCAGCTGGCAAAGGTCTTTACGAATTTGAGGTAATGCCCTTTGGCCTTTCCAATGCACCGGCGATATTTCAAGAGCTAATGTCAGTTGTAGTTGACGGTTACAATGACTTTTGCACGGCTTACTTGGATGACATTTTGATTTTCAGTGAAAGTTATGAACAACATATCATGCACATAAACAAAGTCTTTGAAAGGTTACGTAGACACAATTTGAAACTTAAGTTAAAGAAATGTAGCTTTCTAAAATTAGAAACAAAATACTTGGGTTTTTGCATCAATGACAATGGCATTATGCCAGATCAAGGAAAAGTTAAAGCTATTAGACAGTTACCACCGCCTACATGTGTTAGGGAAGTTCGGAGTTTCATTGGTATGACATCTTACTATAGAAGATTTATTCCAAACTTTAGCGATATTGCTGAACCTCTGATAGCCTTGACTAGAAAACATGCACATTTTAAATGGACTGACTTACACCAGAAAGCCTTTGATTATTTGAAAGATAGTTTAACCGTTGTCCCACTCTTGAGTTACCCAAATCCAAATTTACCTTACACTCTTTACACTGATGCTAGTGATACATGTATTGGTGCATGTCTCACACAGATGTGTGACAATGTTGAAAAGCCTGTCTATTATTTGTCACATAGACTAAGTAAGTCTCAATGTAAATGGTCTACAGTTGAAAAAGAATGCTATGCAATTCATTATGCTTTACAAAAACTTGACTACTATTTACATAACTCACAGTTTGTTATCAAAACGGACCACTGTCCGCTTAAATATTTGCTTGAGTCATCAATGCAAAATAAAAAAATTCAACTCTGGGCACTAACAATGGCTGGTTACAATTGTACTATTGAGTACATCCCTGGTGTGCAAAACACTTGTGCTGATTTACTTTCAAGACATCCCTTGAATACAAATACTACTAGGTCGAATGAAGCTTCGAAAACTTCTGAAAATGTCAAATCTGGCGAAACTTTGAAAATGCCACAAGATAGTCAAAGCGAATGTGACTTAGATGTCAATGATAACCTCTACCAGGTTAACATGTTAAACTCTAACAGATTTAATCCCAAACAATTTGCAAGTTGTACTTTGCCTGAGGTTGATAGTTTGCAAAAGGCAGATTGTAATGAGTTGTCGAACTTTGCTTCTTCACAATTAAACTTAGCTTTTGAACAGTCTAAGGATGAAAATTTAGTTGAAATTAAAAGATTAGTTTTGTCTGGTGTAGGCAAGAAAGACTTATTGAAACACCACATAGTGATTGATGATGTACTGTATTATATGTCTGATGTTGATAGTGATCTAATTCTTAGATTATTTGTTCCAGAACATTTAAAACATCTGGTCATAAGAGGTTACCATGATGATAATGGTCACATGGGTGTTCAGAAAACATTTGACATAATTAAAAGAAAATATTACTGGAACAATTTATTTAAAGAGATCAATGATTATGTCAGTGCATGTGTACTTTGTCAAACTCGATCTTTACAGAGAATACGTCAACCCTTACAAGAAACGGACATCCCACCATACCCATTTGCCAAAATAAGTCTTGATTTGTCTGGACCATATCCACATAGTTTGTCGAATAACAAGTACATTGTGTCTTTTGTTGATTGGTATTCTGGATGGCCTGAAGCGTTTGCTGTACCTGATAAAACTGCAGAAACAATTGCTCACTTATTACTCGAAGAAATATTTCCTAGATTTGGTTGTCCACTTCAAATTGTCACAGATAATGGCACTGAAAATGTCAATCGAATTGTCAATGAAACATTGAAAATTTTAAATGTTGACCATGTTAAAACTTCTGTCTACTCTCCACAATCAAATGCCAAAGTCGAAAGATTTCATAGAACATTACATGATGTTTTAGCAAAGAAATTGTCTGATCGCAGTGAAACTTGGGACTTGCATTTAAATCAAGCTTTAGCTGCAATTAGATTCAATACAAGTGAGTCATCAAAGTATTCTCCATTTTTTCTTTTATACAACAGAGATGTAGTATTGCCAGTAGATAACATTTTAAAACCTCGTAGAAAATATCAAGGTGAAGACTTACACTTAATTACGCTTGAAGAGCAACACAAAGCATTTTGTAGGGTCCGTAGTAACTTAAAGAAGTCTAAGAAAAGACAAGCAAAATATGCAGATAAGGGTGCACAAACAATTGATTTTCAGATCGGAGATCCAGTATATTACAAATCACATGCTAAAAATAAAGTTGGTCAAAAATGGCTGCCATATCATAGGATCATCGAGAAAACCGGTCCTTTGTCATATGTCATTTCGAATCAATTAACTGGTCTTACATCTAGAGTACATGCCCGTGATTTAAGACTAGCAAATATTGACCAATGGGAAATACCTAAGTCTGATGATAAGTTACTTAGAAAAGCTGCTTATGTCATACCACCAGATTCAGAATTAAGTTCAAGTAGTGATGGTAACGATGCTGATTTTAGTGATTCAGAAGATATACCTTTAGCAAAATTTATTAAAAGAAATCGTAGGCAAAGATCAAATTCATCTTCTGAAGATGATATTCCATTAATGGAACTTGCAAAACGACTAAAAAATCGTTCGAACAGTGAAAATGATGATCAAATTATGCATACTAATGATATTGTTAGTTCTGATGACAATATGTCGGTGGATATCGACGTCGTGAGTTCAA
>JAZAYU010000538.1:0-264902 GCA_038501625.1 Corbicula japonica | reverse complement strand
CACCCTGGAGGTAGTGGCTGCTGGGGTGGTGGCATTAACACACTAGCCAGGTCAGAGTTTGCATCAAGGTGCTCTGCTAGGGAGGTACCAACTGTTGTAGATGACACCTGTTCAACCTCCTCCAAGCTTTCTCCTGCAATATGCAATCTTAATCTTTTACTCTATATATAAAAGACTTTTACTGTTGTGCAAACAGTGTAAATCCCAGATCAGCAGGCATATCTGTGTCGTCTGTACCGGTTCTACACCGAGGTTTATTGGTTAAAAACAACCTATTAAATTAAAGGCTATAACACTGTGATTGCTTTTTCCGACCATCAGTCAGGCATAAAAAGTTTCAACTATTTCTTCATCAACATTTCAAAATATATGGCTTATGACAGGGTGGTGATTTAGCCAAAATCAATTGGTCAAGTTCACATCTGAAAAGTGTTATGTCCATTTTTGTACTTGGGTTCTGCAACCTACAACTTTATGTTTGCTATAACCATTCAAAGTTTTTTAATATTCATCATAATCTCAAATTGTATTGCTTATCTCTACAGATTTGTGAATAAGTCAATTCTGTAAGTAAAGTTCACACATTACATAGTTACATGTATCTCAATTCTTGTACATGTAAGTAGCCATTTATGAGACATTATGGTTTCTGATAGACTGTAGTAAACTTTTTTGATAATATAAATATAATGACTTACCATTCACCAAGGCAAGGTGTTTCAGGTCCTCATTACCCACTGCAATGATGGTATCGTCTGGTTGATAACGTGCCAGATACGCCCCAATCCGTCTGTCTGTGTGTTCAGGAGATTGGATGGACTAGAGACTGTGATGATCTGGATTCCCTCAGGGAGCCCCAGGGGTGTCCCATGTAAGCCATTTGAAGAGGTCAACAAGCTCTGGAGGGTTGGATTGTTTAAGCTGGGAGAAACTGGAGTTAGAATTAGGATTAGTTCAGTGATTTTTTATTATTATTATTTTAAGTTTAATATGTTCTTGATCAAGAATAGCAACAAAGAACCAACTTGTTGGCTACAAACTGGCAAATGAATAAACAAAGATCTCACTGAAAAGTATGGCTGATTTTATATTATGATTATTTAAAGTTCAATAGGTTATGTTCAATTTTGACCCAAATAACCCAACTTTTTCAAAATGGAAGACAGTTATAAACAAAGCTCTCACTGGGCAGTACTATTACCTTGTTTAAGTTTACAAGATGCATATGTAACATAGTACATATGTGACAGAAATGTACTTTCTGCACATCTGTATGACTAGTCTGATCTGGACCTACAATGTTTGATTCTTGATAAAAAATTATCTAATAACAGGGTTGGGCGGTAAATACCACCCCTGGTATTTACCAGTGATATTTACCGTCCTGGAAAATACTCCCCAAAGTGGCAAATACTGGAAAATACTGGCAAATACTATTCAGATGAGTTTTCTTGCCTTAAAATACTGCAAAAATCTTAACTTAGTTGACTGTTATTAATGTATAATCATAATAATAATTAAATTGCTCAGATATTTTAATTAAATTTCATATCAGGTGATGACTTTAAGCACTTACAGTAAAAATAAATCTTACAGAACTGTCTTTTTTACTTAGAACATAAAAATACAGCAGTTGAGAAATTAATGCTGATCCACCTGTTCACATGGCTGTGACACTTAACAAGCAAGGCCATAAGGTCTAGACTATTAAAACATGTTTCATACATGGAGCTGTAATAGCCAGGTGCAACAAAGGCAACAGTAGAGTGTCATAAATAACCTATAGGATTCTTCTAGGTGCAAGTAAATGGTTGTGTATTGGTATTACTGCAGAAAGCTGCCAAACTGGTGTTCTGTTACAGATATCTTAGGGGAATTGATCGGTAGACAGAGGCTTCTTTGGATCTAACCTTATTTGTTATTGTATTCATGTATATTTATTTAAGTTGTGTACATTACTTGTATATAATTAACATTAACCCTCTTAAATGCTAATCCATTATTGTTTATAATTGAATTTTGAAGTTGTCCAAATGCTGACTATAAGGAATACATTGTATTGCATAAATTCCATGGGTTGTCAATTTAAATGACCACTTTTTTAGTACTTTTATATTTATTTATTATGGATAACTGATAAAAGTGTTGTATAAATATAATGGCAGTTGATGTGTAAACTTAAAATTATATATATGATTCTGATAATAGGTATATTTGTATAAATTCAAGACTGGTCAATTCAGTCGACCAGAATTTGCCAATAATTGCCAGTATTTGCAGGTAAATACCGGTAAATACCGCCGTCATGGAAAATACACATAATTGCCGGCATTTTGCCAACCCAGTCTAATAATCTGAAAGTAAACATGGTAGACCCTGATCATGTGATGATACTGTATTTTTTAGACTGTTGTCTACATTAATATGACACTAGTTGTACATGGGATACAGGGGTTCCACTAGCCTCTGAATCTCGAGGGTCATTTTTAACATTGTTTTGGGGAATCTGCCAACTAGTTGCCTAAATACCCCTAATTTAAGGAAAAAATGACCCTTTAGCAAAAATCCTAGGGGTCTAAAAGTGGCTTTTTGGAAATTTCAAGTGTCAAGGGGTCATCTCCCGGGTCAAATGGAACCTTGCAAAGGGTTAAGAACAAAAGAAATCTGTCATTTAATTCAAGGTATGTACCTAGATATCCCTGGCTGGCAAAAACATTTCCTGGAGACACTGGTATTCCTTCCTCCTCTTCCTGAAGATCTCCCTTCAGGTCAAGGTCGACATTACCCGTCGGTGAAATCGCCAGAATGTTGGAAGGGGAGATTGTCAAGACATTCTGTATCGGGTCTGCCTGAGCTGACGCTGCCTGATCTTCACCAGACATCCTGGTTCGTCAGTGAGATGCCTGGAAAAGAAGAAACATCACATGTTTTTTTTACCATTTTGGGAATATGACCCATACCCATGGAATTGGGAAATTTCTTATCATTAATTCATTTTGCCAGAAATTGATATATTTTTGGGTGATTTAGGTATTCTCGACGCTTTATATACAGAGAGATTTATATCATGCTTTCCTTGTGTACTTAACATGACATCATCATGAAATGTACTTTTTATGTAGGCTCTGAACATTGTTTATATATTTAATGCCAATGAAACTTTGACATGACTTGATGCAGATTTTTAGGTCATTATTGCATTTTAAAAACATTACAACTTCAATGTTACTGTCTGTCAGTCAACATCATTCAGGCCTATACACTTCCCCAGCGCTTGAGAAGAGACATACAATAACTGTTGCAGATTTTGCTGGGTAGAGCCAACAGGAATATTGAAGAGGGTTTGATTGATAAATAAAAAAGTTCTTTCTTTAGGCTACTTAACTACTAGTTATTGCAATTCAGTGGTTTAATATTCATATATAAATAACATTAATAAATTTTGAGATGACCAGCAGGAACAGTTTCAGATTTACATGCAAATCTCACTTATAACTCTTATAATAAATATAGATGACCAACAGGTGTGAAATTTATAAACTTAGATAATAACAGCTACTGCACAATAACCTGTAATTAATTGGACCAATGTCTGTGACCCAGGTCAAAAACAACAGGTGAAAACTTTACCCTTTACTCTGCACTGGTGGCATCTTGGTCAAAAATAAAATTATTTAGATTAGAATGAATCTAAAGGGAACAGTGAAGATCATGATCCAGTCAGTACAAATGTGAAGGTAAGCAATAACAACCATCCTCCCACATATGAACGCTCATCTAAATCTACTTAAATTACATACTGAACCGTCTCATGGAATCGTGGAACACACTTTTTTCGGTAATGTTCTGAAAGTGAAAGTAGGCCGGGACAGAGTTGGTCTCGCTTTTTTACGAAAACAAAAACGTTGGCATATGATTTACACTGGTGTTGTACAAACCAACTTCCGGACACCATTTCTCGCGATGAGAGTTTAGAACAATTTCTAAGCTGCGACTTCACTGTAAAATAATAAATTCGATACTGTATCTTAATGTGTAAGGGTTGTTTACATCTTAAAAGGACCAAAACGAGTCACAAACCTCGAAATCAGCAACCTCGTCCTGGAATGGAGGCGGAAGTGTACTTGTGCGCATGTGCAGAATGCAATTGGGTCCGTACCGGACTAATGTTTTTAAACTGAAGCTAGTGGACGAGCCAGTGGCGGATGCAGAGGGGGTTCGGGAGGTTCGCACGTACCACCCTAATTTCCGATTTTTTTACCGGGTGGTTCGAAGTTTGTGGATCAATATGATGGTTTACAGAAAGATATCGAAAACTAGTTGGATGCTAAATTGTTTAATTTGGCGACAAAAAAGGGGCTTCATGGTAGTCTCGATATTAATTTGACTACAAGCACAGACACATTATCATACTGACTTTTTATAGATGTCCGTCCTTTGCGAAACGCGGACATCGTATATATAGAAAAGCCCTTGTTGCGCACAATTAGTTGTGCTACCTTTATGGTAGTCTCAATAATTCGACGGCAAGCACAGACCCATTATCATACTGACTTTTTTCGTTGTCTGTCCTTTACGAAGGACAAATATCGCATATATAGAAAAGCCCTTGTCGCGTACAAATAGTTATGCTACCTTTATGGTAGTCTGGGTCTCAAATCTTGGATTTCGTGCACTTTGCGCGCTCTCAATTCAAACCTGTGTATTGCCAATAAACAACTTAGCACCTTTGCACACTTGCTACTGTAGGTAGCCAATTTGCTTTTAATCAAAACAGGAAATTGTTAATTAATGGAAAACTTAGTATTGCATGTTTCATGCGTCCACCAATCCCTCATCACGGGCATTTGATAAATCACAGAAAAAGTGACCTTTTGCAATCGACGTTAGTCTGTGCTATAGAATTCTACATCCATTCCGATGCTCTATTCAAAATAAAGTTTAAAAATAATAAAACTACGGGCATTTTTTGGTTTTTGTCCCGGAAGACGAATTATCAAAGAGAAATGACCATGGATTCCACGATTTTAGCGCAGAAATCTTAACATAATCGTTTCTACCTAAATTGTTCCCTAACATAAAATTGAAGTGCGACAGTAGGAACTGAATTTCATGCCGTTCATGATAATAAAGCATTTAAAATTCGAAAAATCTTTGACCATAAGATACTTAATATCCTAAGGATTATATCGGCATTTTTCTTTACTGTTTCAAAATTAATAACGAGATCTCCTGATTAAAAGACTTTTTATACACTAATTCAACATTTTGAACAAGTTTTAAGTTTATGAAAAAAGAGAGTTTATTAATTCTGACAAATTTTGGCCTGACTATCATAAAAGCTGAGCGGATTAGTCGCCGAGTTTTCGGATATCTAGTGAGAAAGATTCTAAATATTGTAAGGTAGTTGAGCTGTTCAAATACATTAAAAACTTAGGTAACCGTCTTATTTCTTACTTCTATAATGATTTTCAACGTAAAACACATAAAAACAGTGAATAACACCAACATTAAAAGTGTATGTAACTTCGGAGGGTAAAAAATTCAGATGTGTTCTTTCTCCATAAACTGTATATACTTTACTTTTAAAGTAAAGCCATCACTAAAGTTGACTCTTGACTCGGCAAATTAACGTTGAATAAATTTATTTTATGAAAATTGATTTAAAAGATAGTGATATTGAATATTTTGTCCAGTAGGAAATCAAGTTTCTCACAGCTAATTTCACCCTCTAAACCCCATCCAAACACAAATAGTTATTTTGTTACAGAATTTGGCTCCAGTGCTTCTAAAATGGCTTCAACATTTTCCAACTGCCGAAAGTATTGGTCACAAACTGGTAGTCTCAATAATTCGACTGCAAGCACAGACCCATTATCATACGGACGTTTTCCTTGTCTGTCCTTTAAGTCTCAAGCAGTTACGATCAAAACTGTGGTGGAAATCGACCGATTTAAATTCCTTTTTTTTCACTCCCACATGAAAATTTCAACACTGGTATGTCAAATATCGTTATAATACATAAATAATGATAAAAGTAACAATAAAATGAACTAATAATCCACAAAATAACTTGTTAAACCTACCACAGCATATGCCGTTTACACGGTGAAAATTATCGATAAACGCCAGTCAGATAAACTTTATGCGGAGTAATCGACATGGGTGGAGGTTTAAAACAGTTTTGCATAAAAAACGAAAACGTTACTCATAAAGGATTACATATTTTGATTCTACTTGAATGTGGCTTCTCAGGTATGTAATTTTTTTTGTAAAATAAATATGGTTTAAGATGCTTTATGAAGCCGGCAAAAGATTGAAAAGTTGCGATTCGTTTTCCGATCGGCGGCATATAGAAATAGAAGGAAAATTTTCCGCATTGATTTGGATAGTAACTGGGTTGTGCGCGAAGAGCGACCATCGTATATATAGAAAAGCTCTTGTTGCGCACAAATAGTTGGACTAACAAACTGGGAGCGCTGAACTGCAAGCATTTCGAGCAGTCAAAGTTTCTCTAATTAACAACTTCTCGAGTTGAAACACATCAAGGCTTCTCAAGGTTCAAATAATGAGGTAGAGTAGGCCTATTTGGATCGGAGTGGTTATAATTGCATCACTACTGTTTTCGAGAAAATAATTAAAATCTAGTATGAACGAGTAGTGCAAAACCTGCTATAAACCTCCCCACAAAATACATCAGAATGCAGGATTCAGCATATAAATTTTAAAATTTTCACGGGAGCATTAAAAATTCTTTTGTATGAATATTTCCCCATCGTATGTGTCCGAGGGAGTGATGTTCTAGCTTAGTTACAAGTTAAAGTTGTTTAAAACTATGAGTCGCTGTGTTTAACCCCCCTTGCCGAAATCCTGGATCCGCCCCTGCACTATTTAATTTCAGATCATCAAAGTTTACGAGTTTGTTCCTGCACCGTATTACTGAAATCTGCTGACACAACAATATCGCCTAGTAGGTTATACATGTAGTAGAAAATAGTGCAGTGCGGCAGCTGGTACATTCATCAGTGCTGTCATGATGACGTCCAGTTAGCATGATACATTTGCGCGAGTTGAGCTCAATCCGGGGCTAAGCGGCGTGTACAGTAATATGCATTTCCATTACAGGCCCAATCAAACCGAGCCTGCAATAGTTTTTTTAATTTAAAGTGAACATATTTTGTGCAAAGACATTAAGTTGTAAAATTACGGACAAATAACTCCGGTTTTGGCATATTTTGACATTTAAACCATGGTCTTTGGGGGAATACGGACGAAACGGCCCATCGCCGATACGGCCCAGATTGGCGGACCGGTTAAGTCCCAAAGTTAAAAACGATACAGCCCATATTTAAAAAAAACAGTTTCTCCTTCAAAACGAACACTGTCAAAATTTTTCATATTAGATTGTATATATGTCAGCACAATAATCTGATGTTCACATGAAATCAAAAATAAGTAAGCTACATTCTAACAATGGGCCGTAAAGTACACCAATCTCTGGGCCGTATCGTCGATGGGCCGAATCGTCCGTAATTTCTTTGACGTAGTGTCCGTAAGTCAAATCGAGTATGCAGTATTTATCATATGAGCCGCGTTCGAGAGCTTACTAAATCCCCTTTTCATCTACTTAAATCAGTTTCACATGTATGCAAAAATGCAGGCACATCTTTGGTTTACCAATCCAGAAAATATGCGGCAAAGAATCTTATTCCAACCAGCCTATGACAGTAGCGCTATTTGTGCTTTTTGGCGGCGGTTAAAGATCGCCCCGTAAATACAAGTGTTGTCGGTTATTGCTGTCAAGTAGGAACGTACATCATTGTTATTTACGCACAGGCTCAAATTTTGTCTGCAGTTAGGTCCTTCTTAGTCAGGATTATCTGCCACTTGATAGCTTACAATAGAAAGTCGGGAACCAGACTAGGGCGATCTTCCATCTCCTTAATTCAAAGATAATCCAGGCAATAGTCTTCTAGTACGCCCATCTTGAGTTTAGAATTGTATTGAAGAGAGAGAGGCGGGGGGGGGGGGAGCGGTAAACATTGCAGCTAATCTTTCAAAAATGAATTTAATTGTTTTATTATCATGCAAAGCTTTTTCCAGGAAAACAAAAACAAGTAAGCTGGGTTATTTTTCTTTTTTATTTGATCATAGTATTTCAAATTCCACATTTCCTAATTTAAGAATCTCAAAATCACATCAAATCAATAGCGTTCATCTACTGAATAGAAGCAATTAGACCATATGCAGTCTAACTGGTACATACCAAGTTGTTTGATTGTAGGTCAAACCTTTTTTTTAGTTAAAATGCTGAAACCAAATTTCAATCAGGTCATAGTGACCTTTTGATCACAATATCAATTGAGGTCCTCAACTAACCATGAATAGTATTACTAACAGCCATATATACCAGAAATACACCTATTATGTACTGACTGATTTTATACACTTCTAATATGTTTCCCTTTCTATTTACTAGGACTAAAGCCTGTTTTATTAATTTTCCTAAACCATACTGAAATCATCTCTGCCGCATAGCCTGATGATTTTTACATGAACTCATTCAAACTGTGTTCAAACCAGTTTATTCAGTTAATTTTGTCCAATTTTGAAAACACTGGTACTTCAGATCTTTTTTAATTAGCGGATAAATCCAATATTCACATAATTTCACATTCTTCACAATGAATGAATAAAATCGTACTTTCCAGGCTAAATATCTATCAATAATTTCATCTATATCTATCTCTATATTTATCTTTGGATTTTCTCTCTCCTGACCTTGACCTGTCTCTATATTTATCTTTGGATTGTCTCTCTCCTGATCTTGACCTGTCTCTATATTTATTTTTAGAATTTCTCTCTCCTGACCTTGACCTGTCTCTGTATTTATCTTTAGATTGTCTCTCTCCTGACCTTGATCTGTCTCTATATTTGCTGTTGGATTGTTTTTCTCCTGACCTTGACCTTTTCATTTCATATGACCTTTCTCTGGACCTTGACCTAAAAATAGGATAATACAGATTAACTGCTTTGTTTGATCAGAAAATATTTAAAGACACCTAGCTCTGTTTACTTTATTTGTTGCAAAAATATTGAAGAACCAGCAAACTATATTTGTCTAAAATCTTTAGACTTTGTATCTTTGAGACCCATTAACTGTATTCATACAGTCTTTTTGAGTTTTAAATGATGAATGGTTCCATGTACAAGGGTGCCATTTTTCTTTATTTTTTTAGTATAGAAAGAAACAGAAAAGAAAAATGCAAATAATAAAACAATAAAAAAATGCAAAGTAACTATTTTATCTAGAATTCAAAACTGACTGGACCAACTCTACATGTCAAGTCAGACCGGATGATGAATAGTTACCTAGTTACCCAGATAACCAAAGCAACACATTGGGAAGCCTTCAAATGATCATGCAAACTAAAATAATATTTAAAATGTTACAGACATTGCCATAATATAATTAATGTAACTGAATCTCATACCAGCGCTTTTTCCTCACAGGTGACCTTGACCTTGAACGTTGCCTTTCTTTGCTGTATGACCTTTCATGACTTCTTGATCGTCTACTTTTGCCATATGTTGGTTTCATATCCTGATCTCTCTGCTTTTTCTTGGACTTTGCTGGCTGAAGACACATTTTATTGTTAGTTTAGTTTAAACTTATTTATTTTATATCGATTGTGAAACAAGTTATCCCAACTTATATTAATCACGCTCGATGATTGCTTCCTGGGTTTCCAACCAGTACTCGCGCTTTATGTGGATTGAGGAAACTGCAGATGAACCTCATCCCTGGTGGGATTCGAACCCACAGTCTCCGGATCTGGAGTCCGACGCTCTACCCCTAGACCACTGATCTTCACAATTTTATTGTTTATTCATGTTATCTTAAATTATAATTTATTTACAAAAAAAAAATAGCTATAAAAATCACGACCAAACAAATATTAACATTTTTTGTACATTTGACTGATTTACTAATGATCATTCCAAGCAAACTAGGGTCCTAGTTAACAAAACTGAGATTGGAGACCAGTCTCAAATCTCAAGCATCTCCAAACACAGTTTTATGCTCTTGGGGGGCACAGATGACTGTTGGAGCACCAGTGTTGCCCTGAACCAACACAAAAACAAAAACAAAAATTCATAATCCTTTGGACATTTTTCCAAAAAGATAATATTTTTTATATAATTTTTAATGGCTGCATAACCATGTACTCCATATCAGAGCTTTTTTTTCTTAAGAAGATAAAGGGCAATGTTAATTTCTCCCGGTTATTCGTAAAAACCATCTGTAAATTTTAAAAGAAAGGTTACCAACATGATATTTTACAGCACTCTGCATGCCTGGTGATTAACCCTTCTACAATTGATCATTATGCTTACCTCTTTGGTTGCACGATGGTGGCAGGGGTTTAAGAGTTTATGAAGGTTTACAGGGAAATCTTTTCTTAAAAGAACCTAGAAGCTCGATTTGTTTCTTTTATCCCTGTCATCGTGTTCTTGCTGATTTTACTCCAGGAGCTCTGGTCTCGGTAAGATCATTGAGTACCCGCCCTTTGGCTTTGCAGTGCTATTAGATTCTTATGTTTTATATGTTTGTGTGCTTTTGCATGCAACATTGTTGAGCCAATAAGTGGGTTGGAGTTGTTTCACCAAGACAACTTGTATTTGTTTTGTGATATGAGAACCTGTTGGGGCAAGTGTGAGGTTGGTGCACCCTAGAACCTGGTTTAAGCCCCCAGTGGCAATTTGATTTGCCACTGAACGTTCCAAGGCGGTAACCCCTTGGGTTCTCATTTTTGTTAATTGTTAGTGGTGTCTCTTTTGAAACTGATCATTTTATTAACCATGCTCTCTCCCATCTTCTTCTTGACTGTGTGGGGAGGCTGTTTTTTCTGAATGTGGCGATTCCTGATATGCATATTTCACCTTTTTCTTTAGCCTTCCCCTCAGAAAATTTCTTTAAAATTTTCAACAACAGGGGTGATATGACTCCTGATTTCAAAAGCTACTGAAATCCACTTCAGAATATTTCATTTATCTTACTTGACTCTCCTCCTCACTACTGCTGTCTCGTCTCTGTTTCTTTTTCTTCTTCTTTTTCTTCAATTTATCTTGGATTTCATCTTCTTCATTGTCATCAAACACAAGGTCATATTTACTGACAAGCGTTAAGGAATATAAGTCAGTATTTTAAATACCAGACCAGGTTAAAGATATCATAACATTCAAGACTAGATGGGTGTTCAGTTGAACACTTGTGTTGCCTAGGTACTTTTATCCAAGTATAAAAAAGGGGCATATCTGCTTCAAATGTGACATTGACCTAAAGATTTTACAACATCATCACCTTGTTGTCAAGTGCAATATTATTTGAAAGTTGGATGAAGAAACAATAAGAAATTGCAAAGTTATAGCTCAGTAAAAAAGGGGCATAACTCTGTGATATGTGTTTTTGTTGTTATACACAAAATAATTTGAAAGTTTGATGAAGAAATATTAAGAAATGGCAAAATTATAGCTAACATTAAGTTTCGTGACAAATTGTCCCAAGGATGGACAAAGTGGTCCCTATGTACAGCTGTCTCTTCAAAAGGGTGAACAAATGTTAAGCCTATGCTAAATTTTTAGTGATGGACCGACAGACGGATGGACAAAGTAGTCCCTATGTATCGCCTATTCTTCGAAAGGGCAACACAAATAGTTTCTAATTTTGTTTTTTTAATGATAAGTTTCACACTGATCTATAATTGCCCAGACATCTATAAAAAGGATACTTGTCTTTCCTTGTGTTATCTTTCACTCTGAACTTGGAGGAGAAGCTTTCTTCTTCATCTTTCTGGTAATCTTTGGAATACTCTACACCCTTGCCTGAAACACAAAACAGGTCTCAATAACTTATACTATACACCCTTGCCTGAAACTAAAAACAGGTCTCAATAACTTATACTATACACCCTTGCCTGAAACACAAAACTGGTCCTAATAACTTATACTCTACACCCTTGCCTGAAACACAGAACAGGTCCTAATAACTTATACTCTACACCCTTGCCTGAAACACAGAACTGGTCTCAATAACTTATACTCTACACCCTTGCCTGAAACACAGAACTGGTCTCAATAACTTATACTCTACACCCTTGCCTGAAACACAGAACTGGTCTCAATAACTTATACTCTACACCCTTGCCTGAAACACAAAACAGGTCTCAATAACTTATACTCTACACCCTTGCCTGAAACACAGAACAGGTCTCAATAACTTATACTCTACACCCTTGCCTGAAACACAATACAGGTCTCAATAACTTATACTCTACACCCTTGCCTGAAACACAAAACAGGTCTCAATAACTTATACTCTACACCCTTGCCTGAAACACAGAACTGGTCTCAATAACTTATACTCTACACCCTTGCCTGAAACACAGAACTGGTCTCAATAACTTATACTCTACACCCTTGCCTGAAACACAAAACAGGTCTCAATAACTTATACTCTACACCCTTGCCTGAAACACAGAACAGGTCTCAATAACTTATACTCTACACCCTTGCTGAAACACAAAACAGGTCTCAATAACTTATACTCTACACCCTTGCTGAAACACAGAACTGGTCTCAATAACTTATACTCTACACCCTTGCCTGAAACACAGAACTGGTCTCAATAACTTATACTCTACACCCTTGCTGAAACACAGAACTGGTCTCAATAACTTATACTCTACACCCTTGCTGAAACACAGAACAGGTCTCAATAACTTATACTCTACACCCTTGCCTGAAACACAGAACTGGTCTCAATAACTTATACTCTACACCCTTGCCTGAAACACAGAACTGGTCTCAATAACTTATACTCTACACCCTTGCCTGAAACACAAAACAGGTCTCAATAACTTATACTCTACACCCTTGCTGAAACACAAAACAGGTCTCAATAACTTATACTCTACACCCTTGCCTGAAACACAGAACTGGTCTCAATAACTTATACTCTACACCCTTGCCTGAAACACAGAACTGGTCTCAATAACTTATACTCTACACCCTTGCCTGAAACACAAAACAGGTCTCAATAACTTATACTCTACACCCTTGCCTGAAACACAAAACAGGTCTCAATAACTTATACTCTACACCCTTGCCTGAAACACAGAACTGGTCTCAATAACTTATACTCTACACCCTTGCCTGAAACACAGAACTGGTCTCAATAACTTATACTCTACACCCTTGCTGAAACACAGAACAGGTCTCAATAACTTATACTCTACACCCTTGCTGAAACACAGAACAGGTCCTAATAACTTATACTCTACACCCTTGCCTGAAACACAGAACTGGTCCTAATAACTTATACTCTGAAACCCTTATCTCAAACACAGAACTGGTCATAATAACTAATACTCTACACCCTGCCTGAAACATATAACTGGCCTCAAAAACTTATATTCTACACCCTTTCGTACAACACACCATTGGTCTCAATAACTTATACTATACACCCGTGCCCGAAACACAGAACTGATCTTAAGAAATAATATTCAAACCTTCAAACACAAAAACAGTACCCAATGTTAAAAAACTGAGCATGAAAACCAGTTTCAAATCTCAAGCATCTTATTGGCTGAAATGGCGACTTGAGATTTGAGACTGGTTTACAATCTCAGTTTTATAACCTTCAGCCCTGGTCTTCATTACTTGTACTCTGCACACTACCTGAATAAATTGCTGGACATGGTTACTAATTTGGTCAAGTTGTAAATAGTTTTTGATCCTTCAGTTAGGTACAGCCAAACCCCTCTACTAAGACCATCTCTGGGACTGGACAGAAGTGCTTGTAATAGTGGAGTGGTCTTAATACTGGGGTAGAAAATAGTGCAAAACTATCAAAGGGAAACTGAAATAGTTGTAATATAACTATTTAAAAATCAAAGTACTGAAAGTACAAAAAACCAGCGAAGCGATTTTGCTTATTAAGAATAACCAGTGCCATGATTCTCATACATGTATCCATTTACGAAAAAGCAAAAAAAAACTTGGTTCACTTGCAAAGAACTTCCTCTTGTCTAAATGATAGTGGAAATAAGGGTTTCCATGTTTTATCTGGATGAAGGCTTCTGTTAACCCTTTACTCCATAGATATACCTTCATAGCTTGTGCGAACAGTTTAGATCCATATCAGCTGGCACATCTGTGCGATCTGATTAGGATTTAAACTGTTCGCTTTTATGATCATTTTTTTCTGACCAGTAATCACAAATTTTAGATCCAGATCAGATGGCACTATTGTGCCAGCTGATCGGGACCTGAACTGGTAACCTATGTGATGAAAGGCGTATATATTGAGTAAAGGGTTTTAAGCAAAAAATTATAATAGTGAAATCTGTGTACTGACATCCTAAAGACATAATGAACACGAAAAATGATATAAAAAGTGAGACCCCATCGATGGGAAAGTTTATGCAGTTATTTGAAATAAGAAATATATAATTGTTTCCTTCATTGTGAAAAATCGCGGACACAGACAATGTTTGACCATTGTTGCACCGCACCGATCAAGTCCTAGAAATATGAACCGCACCGATTTTACATTTAATCAAACTGTCGTACAGATGAATTTGATCATTGATGCACCGCACAGGTTTTATCCTATCAACATGACGTAGTTAATACCAACTTTAACACGTAACAGGAAACTTGGGGACTACTTTACTTACTCTGATTTCTCTGAAATGCGTAAATCACCGTTTGCCAGTTGGTTTGATACCGATTTCAGAATTGTGATTAGTAAAACCAGCTTCGCTGGTTAAAAATATTTTAGATTATGAAAGACACAGGAGCTATCAAATTTTCGTGCTTAAAATGATTTGATCATGAGAAACGTTTTATAATCATGTGTCCAGCATATTTTGTATGTGATAGTTAATATGTTTATGTAATATTGGTCTATTAGGCCAGTCATATATCTGAATCAATTACACTGCCTTTAAAATTTATTCACTAAAATTTTTGCAGGGCTTAAGATAAAAAAACTGAAACATATAGAAACTTACTCTAAAACCACATATATCTGAAATAGACATGTCTTATATCTCAACCAGTTGCCATTTCAGCCAATCAGATGCATGAGATTTGAGACTGGTCTCCAAACTCAAGCTTTTGACCTTGGGCCCAGGGTGGTCATACTGAAGGGTTTTACATTATACAGATGTTTATTAAAAGTGTAAATGTTTCACCTTTTCCTTTCCATTTCATTTTGGAGACGGACTGGCTGAAATCTACATGTATACGCCTGTCATCAATCAGCACATTGTCCATCTTGAAATATGCGTTCTCACAGGATTGAGGCTATATAAGAACATAATATTAAGTCACATTTAATGGAAAGATATACATGTAAAGTAATTGTTTATTTTAATTGAAGCCCCGTTCAAGAGTAAATTCTTTGAAGTATTTTAGTGTGGTCATTTTTTGGAGGTTTTAATCCATAACAAAGTATGGGTTTTTTTTGGCAAAAATTTAACAAAAATTCCAATTGTTTTCATGACATTATTAAAGGAGTGTCATTGCTTCAGTTTTCTGTATTGGTACGACTTGCTTAAGAGACCACTAATACATATATACAGTAATTACCCTAAGTATTGGGACACCCTAATTCTTAATAACTTATTTCATGAAATTTATTATTTTTGGACCCCTTTATTTTGGGACACTGTTGGAATTTTTTGTTGTCCGTATGTAACATACAAAATAAGCAGGCCATGTGATCATTTTTCATGCTCAACTCAACTGAAGCATGAACATTTGATAGCTTTTTTTTCTTTTAATTAACTAAAATAAAATATTTATAAAGCCAAAATAAGTCTTTTATTCAATCCAGTAAAGGTCTGTTGGCAAAGTTTTGAGGGTTTATCACTTACAACTTCTATTTTTCTATCCTTAAATGTTTATAAACGAAAAAACAACCACAACAAATCATCTTAACCCTTCACTCCTTTGCCCAAGATGATAAAACTAAATCTGAAGATCAGTCTCAAATCTCAAGCATCTGATTGGCTGAAATGGCGACCAGTCCCCATTTCAGCCAATCAGATGCTTGAGATTTTAGACTAATCTCTAAGTTTTATGATCATAGGTATTAGCCGGGCGAACAGTGAATATCCAGATCAGACAGAACATCCATGCTGCCGTCTGATCAAGATCTGCACTCTGCATTTTTTTTTATTGATTAGTTTACTTCTGACCAAAAGGCAAACAGTGCAGATCCTTTTAAGATGGCAAGGAAGTGCCAACTAATCTGAATCTCCAATGCTTGCACATGCCATAAAATGCCTATATGTGGCACTCTCTGGGAAAAATGGTCCAAAATGCAATTTTTGGCCAAAATGAGTTATTATCATTTTCAGGTACCTTGTTGACTTCGGAGTACACCAATTCATTTTTTTTCTAAAAACGACTTATTTTAACTGAAAAACAGCATTTTTGGGGAAACCACTGTGAATGTGAAAAAGCCTACTTTTGTCAAAATATTGTCCAAATAAATAGGTACATTTATGTGACAACTATAAGCAATTCAGGATTTTAGTCTGTTTATTGTCCATGAATAATATTTATATATAAATAAAGTATCTTATTTTACAAAATGAAATACTTAAATTTTGGTTACCATGGCAACGGAACTGAAACAAACATATCTGACACGTTTTTTTCAGGTAACTGGCACCTAAATGATAACATGTTAATGTTTTTATGTACAATCTATCATTTTGGTCTGTTTATTGATAAACCATACACAGAAATGTTAATTTTTGAAAATAAAGATACTTTTTGTTATAACTATGCAGTAAACAAAATAACAAAAGATTCATTAAAAGTGACAAAATCATTTAGGTGAAAGTTGTTGTACCCAATGATGGTTACCGTGGTAATACTACCTGAATAGTTTGTACATATTCATAACATTTGAGCTTCTGAGTAATATCAAAGTATGTTACACATTTATTACTAGTTCTATAGTTGCCATGGTAATATTTGTGTATTATTTTCTTCAAAGTGGTATGAACTAATTACACCAATAACTACACAACTAAGAGCCCAAATTAAATTGAATTTTGTATTATCAAATTGTGATATAACAATACAGTGGAGCTCCGCTAAACCGCGGTCCGATTTAGCGCGAAATCCACCATAACGCGGTCAGCCCTTGGACCCCGTTTTTTTTTCATAAAAGATAGTAAAATTCTATCAACGGCCATTTTTGTATATTTGGAAATGGAAAAAAAAGGGAAGTAACAACGTAAATACCGCGTTAATCGATAAAGACAATGACGCTCGTTCATTAACGTATAGAGAATCGTTGAAACAATTGTGAAATGTTCCTTTATGATCTGTTGATTGTTTCCTAAGTTTATTAAAATATCAAACTGTCATAAAATTGTTAAGTAATAAATTGTTGTACAAACAGTGGGGCACCTAATCACCTACGCGAAAAGGTTACTGAATGGGTTTTTTCGCACCTACGGCAGATAAAATATCAAACTGTCATAAAATTGTTAAGTAATAAATTGTTGTACAAACAGTGGGGCACCTAATCATGTACGCGAAATGGTTACTGAATGGTTGTTTTTCGCACCTACTGCAGATAAAATGACAAAGGTGTCTGATGTTGAAGGTGTCAGAATTCTTTGATAAAACAGTTGTCTAATTTCACAAGAAATGTTGTACGATTTTATGTGCTAATGTGTTAGCGATACATGTGCTAATATGTTTTACAATATTATTATGAGAAATGAATATTATTATGATTGAAAATTAAAACAATAAAGATTAAACTGCACACGTATTGTTTTCCTTCAAAACAGCGTTCAGGTCAAACAAATACATGAGTTCCGCATATGACAAACGCCAGCAGAATAAACTTTTGTGAGTGAAATTCACAAAGTAATATTTTTATAGCACCTGTTAGATAATAACAAAACAACATGGAAACAAAGGATTTTATTTCAAATAACGATAAAATGATACGAGTAATACATGTATGGACTTCGTATAGTGTAAGTTCTATGTCCAGCGAATATCGCGGATCCGGTAATAACGCGATTTGATATGATGGACCCCAAAGACCGCGTTATAGTGGATCTCCACTGTATATGACACACTTTTACTAAATGTTGCAAGATTTTTTTCTAGGCAGGGTGGAGGATGGAACTGAGTTTCATGATGTGGAAAATGTTTCATAATAAAGTAACTTACATTTATATAGTTGACAATAGTTTACATACTATGCACACAAAAAAACTTAACTATGTGTTAATGTTGGGTAAAGGTTCTAAATGTTTGAAAGACAAATTTTGCAACACTTGTTCAATAACAAATAATATATTGGTAGAAAAATCCATATAAACTGATATATCTACATTAATATCTTATAAGTTATATAACAACATTATATTATGATTCAGTTACCATGGCAACAAATTGACTGACAAATGAAATAATTTAAATTTATTCAGAAGATTATCCATAATGCTTGCATAAATTAACTTTTTATTATACACCTGATTTGCAGATCATTTCAGATTAAAATACATATTGTTCAGCTAAACAAACAGTTATCACTTCTCCTTTTTGGGATATGACGCACTGAATACAACAGGCTTTTGGTACAAATGGATAACATAAACTTTTTTAACCACAGTTCACACACAATAAGCCTGCTTCTTCATTCTTCATACTGGTACCACATCATTTGAGGATCAAGCCCAGAATAGGAAGCCTGTCAGGAAGCAGGTGTTCAGATTTGGCACTTTCCAATGACACTGTTCCACTTCTGGATTAGTTTCATTCCTGCAAACGGAAAGCACATCATGTCTAATGTCATTCTAAAAATAAATAAAAATTAATGCAAAATATATAAACTATGCAGATGACAGTAAACATTTGTTCAACCATGATATCCTTTTTATTATGCATTTAACATTAGTGTTAAGTGTAAATTATCAAGTCCAAAGCCAGTTGAATCAAAATTATATTAAAATATTTTAATAAGACTATACAAGGAAATGCTGCCCAGAAAATTCAAAATTGAAGTTCCAGAACTTTAAGATTCCTCTTAAAGATTCATTTCTGAACATTACCTATCTGTTCATAATTTAATATATTCTTCAAGATAATTAAAACTACAAGCAAATGTGTAAAATACCAGATTTCTATCATAGTATCATAGGAGTTGTTACTTTGTTTGTTTGCAATTAGCATATATCGGTGTTGGTAACAGTTACATGATTTCATATTTAGCAATTAAATAATAAAAGATAATTAAAGCATAACCTTAGAATGACTAATACCTCAAGGAAAAAAAACACATGTGAATAAAATTAAAACTTTATTTTTCCATTGTAACATACCTTATGACAGTATTGCTGATGTTCTGCCGTGCACAGTTCTTCGTGTGTAAACTGCATTTTTCTTGCCATATCCAGGAAACTCTAATTGGTGGTGGAGTTATGTCAAGCTGTATTGCAACTTAACCAACACTATGGAATTTCTCATCTATGAGATTTAATATCCGAGTCCCTGTAATAATTATTGCAAATACAAGTTCATTATCTTAATATAACATTAGAATTTCATATTATTTTATAAATTTGTCTATTCATACAAAAAAACCAGATGGCTCTCCTTACAGTCTCGGCACAGCAGCACCCAAGGCAATGTTTTGAATGTTATTTTCAGCTTTTTTTCATAATTAATACTATAGGAACATACATTTTCCATTTAATTAAAGTCATTTTTTAAAATCGTTATCATGGTAATTGCTGCCTCCTTTATCAGTAATATATTGGGCTTTCAAACTCACTGTCCGAAAATTCGACAATCTGACAATTTAAAAATGTCACGATTTGAAAGTTCCTTTATTAAATTCAGGATTACAGTGTAAAAGTAACTCATCTGGCACCTAATTAAGAAAAGACGATCTGTTGTCAATGTTTACGACGAAGATGCAATAATTGGATTGTTTCTTGTATCAAAAAATATGTGTCAGTTTTGTAAACAATCAACAATCAACCGCCATTTTCACTTCCGGAAAATGCAATTGCACCAATTTCATACATGATTTTACATAATTTTGCACAAACAAGTAATACAATAGACTATAAGAAGACTAACCTTTTCAAATCCATCACTTTACCGATATTTTAGGTCTCGAAATGCTGGCTTTGTAGTTCAAATATCACGACTGTTTCGTACATGTGACAATCGAATCACCAATCACAATGTGTGGCGTATGTCAAAATAAGGGACATAATAATTGTACAGTATAGAAAGATTTTAAATAAAGATTTCGGTAACAGGTTCAAACGTACATTTTGTCTTACGCACTTGGATTATAACACTATATATATTTCTATAAGTATCATTTAATACTGGCAATTAGGAAAAGTTAATTCGATTTGTGCGTGCCGCGAAGTTGACGTCATTTTACTCGAAATGACGTTTGCCGAATTTGGCCCAAAAGTCTCAGAGAGTGACACATATATGGAGTAAAGGGTTAATTCTTTGATGCTGAAAATAAATAAGCTGTTACCTGTTACTTACATTATCAAATTCAATGAAGGCATACTGTAGTGATTCCTGAGTTTTGTGGTCTTTGATTACTTCACAACTGAAAAACAATCAAAATATTAGTTCAAAACTGCTAAGCTCTTACTTTTTCTATCACACAGGGAATGCTTAGCAGGATACTTACAATAGCCTTTGGAATAACATTTACATTTATATGTACTGGGCTAAGGGAGATTTTCTCCTGCATGTTTCATAGGGTCAACTTAAAACTTCCACAACCTCTCTCAAAAGTGGGAAAACTGTTTTCACAACCTATATTCATTCTTGTCATGATGTTTGTTATATAAGTTCCTTTAATTTACAATTCATTACATGAGATCTGATCCACAATTCAGGCCTGACGGTTCACAGATCAAATTACGAATCCTAATTAAAGTGAATATGCATAGTGTTATAATTTTTACTCAGCATATGGTTGATTCTGTGTTGTCTTTTTATATGATTTGACAAGTTTGGCTACCAGTATATGCCACATCAATGCCCTTTTCTTCATCTTTTATTTAAATACCAAAGTATTTCCATTCATTTGGGTGGCAGATTATTAAAGCAAAAGTAATGGCCTTTGAAAAGCATTGTTTAAAATCATTTTTCTAAATAATTTGTTGTTATATTTTGTAAACAACTGCTTGAATAAATGTTTTAATAAAAGATCACGATTTAACGATCTTTGCAATAGTGAATATTGATACTGATTTTTTGAAATGATTTGTAAATATCTGAGTACTCAGATACTTACCGCAGCATTAGCCAAATGCTCAATCAACCCTTCATCAAGACACCTTTTTAAAGTAACTTGTTAACATGCAATGTATAAATCTTACCTGACAATGGTACCAAATCTGGAAAAGATGACTTCAAGATCTTCGTCTGTGGTGACAGGATTTAACTTACAAACAAACAAGACATTCTCAGGAGGGGCAGCATCTTCATCCGGCAAATCTCCAACCTATACATCAAATCAAACAATACTGTATAAGTACTAATATTGGCGGGGGTTTAATTTTGGCGATATTGGCGATCAGGGTCAGTTGCGCCAATATAAAACACCGCCAATAAAAATCCCGTCAATTTAAAACACCGCTAATTTAATATATGGAAGGTAGATAACTATGATACACATGTACAATATTACATATTTTGTTGCAGTTTCCTCCCATGATGAAGAAAGATGGTTGCATGTTTCTAAATTATGTATATTCTTTGAAACATGAATATAACTTAAAGAAATCGAACCAAGAGTACATGAATGTGCTATTTATTTTCTTAAGAAATAGACAGTAAGATTGTTATTTTGTGCTTGTCGTCCATTCCTTTCAGCGGCACTTGTTTTGAACTTGAAAAAGAAATCATTATAGAGTAATAGCTTTTGTATATGTAGTAAATTAAATCTAGTGTTTTTAGTATCTCACAGAAACCGGCTATTAGAAACCGTGGTTATTAAAGCGAACAATTAGGTAAACTTATAATGCGTCAACAAAAGGAATATAATTGTAATATCAAACAAAGCAATCAAGTACTGTTTTAGGTACATGTAGCTGCGATAATGTTTTCACACTTAAAATTTAACAATAGAATAACTGCGAAGTTTACACTTCTCTTCAATTGTCTAATTTCCGCCATTTTACATTAAGGGTTTTATTTTGGCTTGTTAGCGCCAATATATAACCCCACCAATATAAAACACTTTAAAATACGCCAAAATTTGACACTGCCAATATTAAGCGCTATACAGTAGTTAAAAAAAAGCAAAATATATGCTGTAAGTTTCATTTTGAAAAGCATTAATTTTTAAAATCCATTATCAAATTAGAAAAATCTGAAAAAATAAGGAATAATATTACACTAATCTTGCTCTTTGCTATGACAAAAGTCTTTCATCACACTGTTTCCATTTTGCAGTTTAAAACATTTGGTCCAGGGTGTGGCTACAAAAAAGCCACACATAAGCTATCAGACTGTACATATTATTTTGTATTGTAACATTGATTAGCAGAAATATTTCTGCAAAAAGCATTCAATCATTCACTTTGTCTTCAATGTGACTGTTCCAACCGCCATTCTCAATATCATTCAAACTGGCTGATATCACTAATTCTCCTCAACATTTTGGTAAGAATTTGGAATTTTTATGAGTGTAAATATTAGAACTGAATTGATTTTTTTATTGTTTTTATTAGGATATGAAAAACATGTAGGATATTCCTTAAAACAACCCAAATGTTTTCCATACCCTGCTGAATGCTGTTTTAATGGCTATTGGATGGCCATGTTGACAACAAAGTGAATGACAGCATGCTTTTTCACAGCAACTTGTGGCAAAACATGCATGCTCATTGATGTCACACTTCAAAACATTGTGAACAGTCTAAAGTGTGAGCCGCTTTTACTTTAGCTATGCCTCTTAAACTAATATGTCACACTACATACCATCAGAAATTATGATGTGTCATTTGCCACTCACCATTGCTAGTATCTGAGCGTTGGCTTTGGCCTCGCGTTCCTCCATCAGCTCCTGTACTTCCTGTTCCGTCATCCCCTTGAAATCATCAATCTCTTCATCGGCTCCAATACGACCACTCTGTAATACAGTGAGATGTTACTTATATCATACCCATAAGTAACTCAGTCTTAACAAAATGTTTTCTCAAGACACTTATGCTTTTTTGACCAATTTTTCATCCTTGCAAACAGTGTAGATCAAGGTCAACCATTATATTCGAGATGTCATTTCTGGATCTACACTTGTCACATCTTGGATAGAAAAAAAGTAGTGAATTCAACAGGATTCATTATAGATCCTGATTGGATGGCACAAATGTTTTTATGAATTATTATTGTGTTGAGCCAGTTCTGAAGTCTTATCCCGGTCTACACTGGTTGCTGATGTGTATTATTTCTTCATTGTTAGAGAATTGTCAATGTTTAAACATGTGCTTGTTTACCCTTTTATTGCCATATGGACGGCATAGGCCGTCCTATTACTTTCGGTGTACATTGTATTTGCGGACGGCTTTTGCCGTTTCTATACATAGACCAGCATGCGAAGCGGGGGGTTTCTATGCTGACATAGGCAGATCATTAAAATACTGACCAATAATGTTATTGCTTTCCTTTTCACATGTAAACACAGAAATTATGTCGATAAATCTTTAAATAACCAGCCTCGTTCTGACCTTGGTATTGGTATTTGTTTATGTGGTAAAAAGCTCTTGGCACTGACGACGTCAATCAGGTTTTCGACGTTGGCAGTGAAAGGTTTGTTTACCATATAAGAAGCTGGCTTTAATATTCCTTTTCTTCAGATCAGTGCTTGCTGATCTAGATTTACACTGTTTGCCCACCAATAAAGGAGTATCTATGGAGTAAAGGGTTTAAGGTAGTGTTGGGAAATCGGTTGCAAATCATAATCGATCATCGGTTGGAATCGGTTGCCACTTCCGATGTGATTTCAAGATATAAATCGGTTTCTTAATTTAGGCAGTGTTAGGTTTACAAATGGTCTTAGATCAGTAGCTTACATAATTACTGGATACTAATAATTTCCAATTATCTGACCAAAATCCGGAACCAGTACCTTTACATTTTGACTCTAACACTGCGCATGTCTCAACTGTTAATCGATTATGAGTAAACAAACATTGATCATCGACATCGAGAAGCATGTACACGTTGCTAATCGATGTCTGCCGATAATCGGCACATCACTAGTTTAAGGGTTAACCAGATAAAATATCTTACATCAAGCTGTTGTTTAGTGGGTTCTGGTGATCTGTCTGGTATTTCCAATCCTGGTGGGTCATCATACGGGTCATCTATAATGATTGTGTGATATATTCTGAAACAGAAAACAGCTTTGTGATTATGCTGGTTAAGGCGGGAATGAGCAATAAGGTGAAACTTAGTTTGTAACATCAGACCATGTAAAACTACATGTTACTGTAAAGCACTCTGATTCACAGTTCAGGGTGGAATATTCAATGTTTCAGAAGTGGTTCTATTAATTGTTTCCAGGGCTTTTTTCACCATTTTGGGAATATGACCCATACCCCTGGAATTGGGAAATTTATCGTCGTTTTGCCAGAAATAAGTATTTTTTTTTACATCATTGGGGAATAAGAAGTTTTACTGTTATCTGCTGTTTTTTTAATCATTGCCATCCATATTTAATATTGTCAATAATTCCTGGCTTAAAGAGCAAAAGATGCAGTGCTGATGCTGTTGTTTTTCATCAGAAATGTTTGTTTTGATTCAATTGGGAATTTTTCTTCTCAAATTGGGAAAAAAGTATATGTTTTGCCATTGGGAACATGACAGAATAACGGCTATAAAATCAACTGAAAAAAAAAACCTGGTATTACTATGTTACAGTAATGCATATAAAATACTAAATATCATCAAATTTTGCTGAAATTTTGGATTAATCAGTACATTTTTGGACCTGTTGTGAGTGATTTTTACTGTGTTAGCGATGAATTACACAACTTCATAATTAATACCAAAACTATTACTTGGTAGAACAAAATTTTGAGTCATAACATTTCAACTTTAACGGAATAATGATTGAAGAACTTAATATGTTTTTTCTGCATTTCATCGATGCATTAACTGTCAGAATGTTAATTTCTAACATAATTTGCATACAAAATGAATTTTCTATGTTAAAATAAGATGTGTATTACGGGGCTTTTTTCTCTTTAGTAGGGATCGTTTATTGGCGCCTTCTCCTCAGCTAATATCTTTAAAATCATGCAGTTTTCACCTAAAAGTAACATTAGATCAGTTTTTTTTCATCCCCTCTTCAGGGAGAAAATTGTGGTATTTTCTCCCAAATTCAAGGGCATAGGCATCACCCCCTGGCAGTTAAAAAAAGCCCTCTATTACCTGATGTCCTTGTACAGCCTGTGTTCCTTATCACAGAAAGCTTCGTTAAGTTTCTTAAGGACATCATACCCCTCTGCTACCTCACCAAACACTGTGTGGGTATTGTCCAAACAACAATTTATGCTATCTTACCTGATGTCTTTGTAAGGCCTGTGTTCCTTATCACAGAAAGCTTCATTAAGTTTCTTAAGGACATCATACCCCTCTGCTACCTCACCAAACACTGTGTGGGTGTTGTCCAGATAGTCCAAGTTCTCACCAAGGGTGATGAAAAACTGTAAAGGTAAAGGTATGGGTTTAATGTTTGGAATTATTGAACATATTCACCCAACTTTCACATTTACCCCCTGATCAAAGGGTTTAAGTCGTCCTTTAACAGTCGATACCTGAGGCAGCCACGGAACATGAGCTTATAATACTCACAGGTACCCAAACAGACAGCTGTCAACAGAATTTGAAGAAGATTACATAGCGGGTTACAAAGTTACTCTATATATGTGGGTCATAATGCATGTGCAACTATTGTATTTCAGATCAGCTGGCACATCCTTGCCATCCGATCTGGTTACATGTTGATCACAAATAATCTAATGAGTTTAACTGTTTACTCTATACTTTTTTTACTTTACGGCATGGTAGAACAGTGAAGATCCAGATCAGCCGGCACATCCATGGTCTGATCATGATCTGCAATGTTCTGATTTTACTTAATTTGGTTAATTTTGACCAAAAAGCTAACAGTGCAGATCCTGATCAGACACCACAAATGTGCTGGCTGATCTGAATATACACTGGTTACACATGAGATAAATGTGTGTATATGGAGTAAAGGGTTAAAAGCAAACAAGATCTTTATCATACTAAATCCATAGATACACCTTTATTGCGAGGGAAAATGGTTTAGATCCAGATTAGCCGGCACTTGCCATCTGATCAGGATCTAAACTGTTCGCTTTTTGATTTCTTAGGTTATAAGCATAAACCCTTTACTTCATAATACAGGTTGACAGCATGTGCGACCAATTTATATCTAGATTAGCTGGTACACTAGTGCTGCCTGCTTTGGATCTAAACTTGTCACATCTTTGTCAGAAATAACCTAATGGATCTAAAAGCGAACAATTTTATCCTCATCAGAAGGCACGGATGTGGTGGCTGATTTGGATCTACACTCTTCACCAATGGGATAACAGCCATATCCCATGGAGTAAAAGGTTAACCACCAAGCAGATTGCCTTACCTGTGAGCCATGCATGTTTTGGCCATTATTTACCATGGAAACTGTTCCCAACTTTTTGTGTTTTATCCTTGGAGATACTTCCATATCAAAATACTTTGCCTGATCACCATATAAGATACTGAAAAAATAATAACAAGAGTTGTTGTTATGGTATACATAAAATATAAATAAAAAAAGCCCTGGATCAACTTTTTGTAAAAATATTCTTGTTAAATTCTGTTATAACGGCTAATTAACATTGTGTTCCTTGGATTTCACACCAAGCCTACAAGTCACATTAAATTATAGTGTTCCACAAAACTCATGTTTTGCCTAAAGTTGCATTTGAAAGGGGCATAACTAAAATAAATACTGAAACAATGTTATCATTCTTTTCGTGACCAATGGCTTTCTTCATGTCGATGATTATATTCCAAGTATTAGGCGAATAGAACAAGTACTAAGTGATAGGCAACATTAAGTTTTTTATTCAAGTTAGGGGACTACTGGATGCCACCGGTGCAAGACAATAGGGTCCCTATGTGTCTATCTTCTACAGCAGGTGACATAAAAACTGAGAATGGAAAACCTAAAGTTTCCCATTGGTCAGTTGATGGCCATTCTAGATTTTGTCTAAATAAAATACTGGTTTATGAGACTATTCTACATTTCCAGTCTTCTCGTACAGACACACAACCACCAATATTCAGCACAAAGCATGTTGTCTCTACTAAATTGTTGATCATCCTCTGACTTAAACAAGTTGGAGATAGACTCATAAACAAACATAAATCATAATTTTAAGGTGTCATATTTAAACAGAAATATGAAAAAAACTGGCCATAATAGATCTATTATTCTTTTTTTCTTAGAACATTTCTCACTATTTTTCTTTAAATAATAAATCCCCCTATTTTTCTTCAAATAATAAATCCCGAATTAACAGTAAGATGTCAATACATCAAGTTCACACTCTGGATTAAAAACCCACTTCTGTTATCAATTTACTCCATATATAGGTGTTTTTACGCATGTGCAACCAGTGTAGATCCAGATCAGCCGGCACATCACTGACCACATCTTGGTCAGAAACAACCTAAAAAATCAAAAAGAGAACATTGCAGATCCTTATCAGACCTTGATCTACACTGTTTGCAAACACAACTAGAGCTATCACTGAAGGTGATTAATACCCCCGTAATACTGCTTTGTCAGAGTATACAGAAATGATGTTTGCATCTTTCATGGGTGAAAGTTGAAAAATAATTGAAATCCTGAAAATTTGCTGCAAAAGTTGTGTTTAAAAATAGCAACTTGGGTTTTCACCGGATGTAAACAAAACTGTAAAAGTAGTTGACGTCAGAAGGTTTTGTTGAATCGTGCTCCCCTTCTAAAAAATAATGGACTGATCCAAATGAAAAAAAAATATGTCATGCAAATCTAATCACGAACGTATGTTAAAAGTTTGAAAACTGGAGAAGTAGTTTGTGTCATAAATAATGCTCCCCTCAAACCAAAAATGGACTGATCCATAAGAAATATGTCACTAACACGCGCACTTCATGCAGAACATATGATTTCAGTTTCAAGTCGATATCTTGAAAACTGTAGAAGTTTGCATAACACGATTTTGTTAAATCATGTTCCCTGCAAAAAATAATGGACTGATCCACACGAAAAATATGTCACGCACATCTACACTTCATGCCGAACATATGTATCAAGTTTCAAGTCGATATCATAAAAACTGTAGAAGAAGTTCGTGTCACAAGATTTTGTTAAATCGTGCTCCCCTCCGAAAAATAATGGACTGATCTACACGAGAGAAAAAAAATTTGCGCAAATGTACCAAGAACATATGTTTAAAGTTTCAAGTCAATATCTTGAAAACTGTTGACGTAGTAAGTGTAGAAGTTTGCATAACACGATTTTGTTAAATCATGTCCCCTGCTAAAAATAATGGAATGATCCACAGGAAAAATATGTCATGCACATCTACACTTCATGCCGAACACATGTATCAAGTTTCAAGTCAACATCTTAAAAACTGTATAAGTAGTTCTTGTTACAAGATTTTGTTGAATCATGCTCCCTTCCAAAAATAATGGACTGATCCACATGAGAAAAAAAAAATTGCGTTAATGTACTCACCAACATATGTTTAAAGTTTCAAGTCGATATCTTGAAAACTGTTGACATAGTAAGTGTAGAAGTTTGCATAACACGATTTTGTTAAATCATGTCCCCTGCAAAAAATAATGGACTGATCCACACGAAAAATAAGTCACACACATCTACACTTCATAACAATCAAATGTATCAAGTTTCAAGTCAATATCTTAAAAACTGTAGAAGTAGTTCGCGACACAAGATTTTGTTAAATCGTGCTACCCTCCGAAAAATAATGGACTGATCCACACGAGACGAAAAGAAAATTTGCGCAAATGTACTCACGAACAATTTAAGTTGAAAGTTTCAAGTCGATATCTTGAAAACTGTTGACGTAGTAAGTGTAGAAGTTTGCACAACACGATTTTGTTAAATCATGTCCCCTGCAAAAAATAATGGACTGATCCACATGAAAAATATGTCACACACATCTACACTTTATGCCGAACATGTGTATCAAGTTTCAAGTGAATATCTTAAAAACTGTAGAAGTAGTTCGTGTCATAAGGTTTTGTTGAATTATACTCCCCTGCTAAAAAATAATGGACTGATTCACATGAAACAAAGTATGTCATGGAAATCTACTCACAAACGTATGTTTAAAGTTTGAAAACTGGAGATTAGGAGAAGTAGTTTGTGTCATAAGATTTAAAATAAAAGTTTTTGTTAAATAATGCTCCCCTCCAAAAAAAATGGACTGATCCACAAAAAAATGTGTCGCTTACAAGCGCACTTCATGCAGAACATACAATTTTACTTTCAAGTTTTATATGTTAAAAACTGTAAAATTTTGCATAACACGATTTTGTTTAATCATGTCCCCTGCAAAAAATAATGGACTGATCCACACGAAAAATATGTCACACACATGTACACTTCATGCCGAACACATGTATCAAGTTTCAAGTCAATATCTTAAAAACTGTAAAAGTAGTTAACGTCACAAGATTTTGTTAAATCGTGCTCCCCTCTGAAAAATAATGGACTGATCCACATGAGAAAAAAAAATTTGCGCAAATGTACTCACGAACATATGTTTAAAGTATCAAGTCTATATCTTGAAAACTGTTAATGTAATAAGTGTAGAAGTTTGCATAACAGGATTTTGTTAAATCATGTCCCCTGCAAAAAAATAATAGACTAATCCAGATGAAAAAATGTCACGCACATCTACACTTCATGCCGAATATGTGTATCAAGTTTCAAGTCAATATCTTAAAAACTGTAGTAGTAGTTTGCGTCACAAGATTTTGTTAAATTGTGCTCCCCTGCAAAAAATAATGGACAAATCCAGATGAAAAATATGTCACGCACATCTACACTTCATGCCGAACATGTGTATCAAGTTTCAAGTCAATATCTTAAAAACTGTAGTAGAAGTTTGCGTCACAAGATTTTGTTAAATCGTGCTCCCCTGCAAAAAATAATGGACTAATCCACACAAAAAATGTCACGCACATCTACACTTCATGCCGAACATGTGTATCAAGTTTCAAGTCAATATCTTAAAAACTGTAGAAGTAGTTCGCATCACAAGATTGAGAAGTTTGCATAACACGATTTTGTTAAATCATGTCCCCTGCAAAAAATAATGGACTAATCCACACGAAAAATATGTCACGCACATCTACACTTCATGCCGAACATATGTATCAAGTTACAAGTCAATATCTTAAAAACTGTAGAAGTAGTGCGCATCACAAGATTTAGAAGTTTGCATAACACGATTTTGTTAAATCATGTCCCCTGCAAAAAATAATGGACTAATCCACACGAAAAATATGTCACGCACATCTACACTTCATGCCGAACATGTGTATCAAGTTTCAAGTCAATATCTTAAAAACTGTAGAAGTAGTTCGCGTCACAAGATTTTGTTAAATTGTGCTCCCCTCCGAAAAATAATGGACTGATCCACATGAGAAAAAAAAAAGTTCGCGCAAATGTCCTCACGCACATATGGTTAAAGTTTCAAGTCGATATCTTGAAAACTGTTGACGCTGTAAGTGCCACAGACAGACCGGGACAACCAACCAACCAACCGGATGATGACTCCTATATACCCCCTATACTTCGTATGGTATAATATCGAGCTCTAGCTGGGGTCGCGAAGCGACCCGAGCGTTAAGCTCGTCTTAAGGTCGCAGGAATGCCCATTCACTAAGGAGAAAAAAAGGTTGTCCACTTCGTTTGTGCTGGTTTCCGGTTGTGCACTGCATAAGTCAATGTAAACACGGGAAAAAACCTGACCGGTAAAAACTTACGGCAAAGTATTGTTTTTACAAATTTTGTTATTGACTTTATTTTTATAAATTGCTAATGGCAAAATATCTTTAAAAATTAAAACTTATTATTTGGTAGCATTGTTATCTGACTAGCATTTTGGAAAGCTAAAAAACTAAATCATCTGTTTAAAGAGTAGGTTGTCGTTCGTTGTAACCAATAGCAATACTAGCAATCGGCCATTTTGAGAAATTAGACTGAAGAAGTCAAGTTGAAAACTACTGAATGGTAGCTTGTCAGTAGATTATTAGGCCTTTAAATTCAAAGGAGCATAAGGCCCATCGACGGAACAATCAGATGCATGGATTTTTTCTTGAAAACAATATGTAAGGCTGGTGAGAACCAACTTTTATGTGAAGTTGAATTGTGAACTGGACCTCGCAATGTCACTCAGTCGTGCATTGTGAGACACACTAAGCTTAGCGTAGACCAGCGCCACAATTCAGTTTTGTATAAGAGTTTTTTGTCACTGGTCAAGTGCGTCATTCAGACATGTGAGCTCATGGCAGTCGAAGATATTGTTTGTGAGAGTACTGAACACGAGGTATGAGATTTCTTTTATTTATTCTTATAAAACACATGGCACAAGAGCAAATCTACACCACAGGGGCATTGAAGACTGACCCTGTTTTCTAAAAAAAAAGAAAAGAAACTTGCCTCTGCCCCTCCCCCCTAAAAAATGAGGGTCTACACTGGGTCTACACTGCATAAACATAATGTTTATTGTTTTGGTTGATGGATTGGGATCGTTATCAGTCTATTCACACCAAATTTATGATCAAATACCATGGAATTGGTATATGGATTACAGTCAATAGGCCACAAACATGTCAAATGAGCCGCACTTTATTTTGAAAAAGCTCAAATAGGCCTCAAAAATAGGCCACATTTTTATTTTATTTATAAAGTTTTTAGCATCATTGTGTTAATATTTTCTATGTCAGTTTATGATGTTTTATAAAATATTTTTCATGAACAAGTTGCTTCATAGATCATTTTGTACAAAGCAACATGTACCTTTTCCGGATTTTTTCCAAGACTATCATGACTAAACAGGTGGGAAAACAATTAACAAAATGTTGCAACAAAAGAAAAGACATCATTTATATGTCAATATGCTCTTTTGATCAATGACCTTAGTCTACAAAAGTCACTCTGTCTACACTAGCACAGAATCAAATATTGATGGTTGCAACATAAGCTGTGTATTTTGCATTGTCCAACATGGAAATTGGTTTAGAAATAAATTTATTTATTTATTAAATATGACACCTTTGACTGCATTAGCACCTCTGACTTTTACTGCAAGTGATGTAAATTGTGATCTTATATACCGGTAACAGTGTGACACCCAGACAAAACTGATTGAATCAACAGCTTGGGTAGGTGTAGAGAAGAGATTATGACTGTAACATAAATTACTTTACTTTATGATGACAGTCCAATTTTTTAAGCAAAAATGACAATCAGATGATGTTTTAATTTGTTCTTGGGTTTTAGGATGACAAGCACAATTTTAGATATCAATTAAGCAATGATACTATTTTTTTAAAAACTTGTGTAAATCAAAAATCAAAACTAACTCTTTACAGTGATTGCCATATACAATAGACTTACAAGTACTGCCTGAATTGACTTGTGCACTGTTCACTTTTTGGTCAGAAATAACCTAATGATTTAAACAAGTGAACATTGCAGATCCTGATCAGACATCATGGATGTGCTGGCTGATCTGAATCTACATGTAAACAGTTTTTCCATGTCATAAAGGTGTTTACATGGGGGAAAGGGTTAATCTCCAATATATTATCATCAGTTGGGACCAAAAAGTTTGATCAGAAAGCAGAATACATGTGTACCAAGAATAGCATCAAATATCAAGTTAATGCTCATTTTGGGAATTAAAAGTGTTCTATTATTACCATATTTTCTGTCATGTGCACATTTCAACATGATTTCATAATCAAAATATGTATGTGAGGTACATGTATAATCAAATACACTATTTACAAGGTGTCTGCTTTGTTTTGTTTTATTTTTGCAAATTTTGTTAAATATTCATGGTATCACTAAATTTGCTCAGCATCAAAAAGTTGTGTTTTAGAAAATAAAAAAATCAGAGCTTTCATAATCATTTAAATTGTTGAAAAAAGTAGTTTGCTGTGAAGAGGAAGAGAAACATTTCTTGCCATGTCAGTGGGTTTTTGGCCTCTTTAAATACATGTAAAAATCAGAATATACCGGTACTTGGATCTGCTTAAGCTGGACTTTAACACAAAAAACTGGAAATTGCACTCATAATAAAAACAATGATTTTTTTCTTTTGTATGTTTATGTTTTAGCAATGTAACAGTAGAGAAGTTTACATTTTTTAATATATGGTACTTTTTAAAGAGAAATTTACCTACCATATTTTAAAGTGGTTGTGCCTAAATTTCTGCAACGAAAAATACAAAATCAAGAAAATACCAACTGGAATGAGCTTCAGAATTTTGTAATTCACATTTTCCAGTATATATATTATATTTATAAAATACTTACCAGACAGAGATCCAAAAGTGGTTATGAATAATGGCATGTTTATGTGTTCATGGGTTTACATTTTTTTGCAAACAATCTCTTAAAATTGTTATTATACATTTTAAAAAAAATGGACCAACAACATTGTTGATGCATGATTTGATTGGCAAGCGCAATTCATTTATGTAATGAAAATAGATATAAAGAAGCATTTTGTTTCAAATCAGTTACTAAGACCTGTAAAGGAGTGTTACATATGGATAATCAGACTACATGATATTGTACATGTTTATGTTTAATTGATTGAGATTATTTCATCTATTTTGGTCCAATAGATGAGCTATTTTTCAACTTAAATAAGTAATTCTATCATGCACATTTAAGTAACTTGGCTCAAATATGTACCATATTGTCACTAAATATGTACCATATTGTCATAATATTTTTCACACAGCATCTATAGCCTCAAATTACTTTTGTTAATAACTGAAAATTTCTATGGCATTGTCATTCCTGGAGATATTTTCAAATGACTGCACAAATATGCCCCAAAATCTAGGTGATGTATCACACTACATATTGAAGTCTCAATGTGGTGTTAATGTGATGTACATGTATATTAAAACAGTTCTTTTTAGGTCTATATTATAACTTTATTCATTTACATGCATGTATATTTTTTGAATAGCATGGAACAATTTTGTGCAATTGCAAGTTACAATTGCAAGTGTAATCAAGGTAACATTTAAAAAAAAATTACTTTTCAGACAATAATATATTAATTTTCATGCACATGTGACAATGTAATATTTTCATGTATCAATGAAGAATTTATCAATACTCAATATTGCATTAAGTGAGGTAATGGAACACATTTGGGTTGTTAATTTAAGCATGTACTTTGTAGCCTTTGTGTTTACACATTAAAACCCAAATGTTTAGTAAAAGTCAGATTGCCAGTTGTCCAATTTGCCAGAATTAAGTTGATGTAGACTTAAATTCTTTCCAAAAATCATATAATTTTATCGCGCATTAGTAGGCTAACAAATGTTATAAACAAATTATTTTTTCATATAAATCATTATCTGAGATTAATAAAGCTAGAGCTCGATAAGAGGCAGTGCCTTAGTTCATATTAAAAGTGCATCTAAGGGTTACAGAATGAACTTATATACGTATTAGGCTGGTTTGCCTACCCATACAGAGATTCCCCTCCTCTTCCAGTGCCTGTTGGATCACCAGTCTGGGCTACAAGATTTCTCTGAAACAAAAGAAACAATCAAAAAGGAGCCTAGTAATAATATTTCAAGAGTCAAGAAAAACTAGAATGTGTCTTCGGACACTGATGCCCCCACTGCTACAACAACATTTGGAACAAAGGGCCATAACCCAGGTAAAAATGATCACCAGAAAAAATGCTTTCTTTACAATCATCTGCACATCCTACTTAATCATTTGTGCATGTTTGAAAGAGATCAGCCTGATAGTTAATAAGGAGTTGATGCCACAACATTTTGGGGATGTATGTACGGATGGACAGATGAGTGCAACTCTATATGCCTCCCACTTTGGGGGCATAAAAAATACCTCCCACTTTGGGGGCATTAAAAGAAATTCCTGCTTAAAATGCAAAATGGATTGTTTACAGGAAGACTTAAGTAATTAGGAAGCTGTGTTTTGGCTCCCATCCTTTATTTCCAAACTCATTAGCTCAAGCTTTATGTTTAATTTTTATTAGCTCAAACTTTTTGATTTAAGAATTAATTTTCAAGTAGTGGAGCAATTTATAATTAATAAATTTCTTATTCATTTACAATTAATAAAGTTCTTATTCATAATACCCGTAGCACGAACAAGTCTCTATGAAAGACTTATACCTGGACAGAATGGAACAAGCAAAAGTTGTAGTACTTTATCTTGCATAGCTTCAGGAAGTTCTTGCAGCCTGAAAACAGAAATTAGACAGTAAGCATTTAACCTCATCTAGCACATGCAGGGCTTTTATCAGCCGATTTTACAGCTGATATTCGGTCTTGTTCTCAATGGTAACACATATACTTTTTCCCAATTAGAAAGAAAAAAATCCCAATTGAATCATAAAAAAAAAATTCAGAAAAAAAACTGTGCCTTTTCATTAATAAATTATCAAAGCTTGTTAATAATCAGGCATCATTTGTTTCTTTAATCCAGAAATTATTGATAATATTTAGCCTTTCCTCCATATATATGCATTTTTATGCTGTGCGACCAGTGTAGATCCAGATCAGCTGGCACATCCATGACGTCTGATCAGGATCTGCACTGGTTGCATTTTGGTGAGAGATAACCTAATGAATCAAAAAGCGAACAGTTTAGATCCTGATCAGACGGCTCAGAAGTACTGGCTAATCTGGATCTAAACTATTCACCGAGGCAATTAAGTTGTATCTATGCAGGAAAGGGTTAAATAAGTTTACATACTGGCAAAACAAATCAATTTCCCAATTCCAGGGGTGTGGTACATATAAAATGGTGAATAAAAAGCCCTGCATTGTTGAGATGGATTTTTTTTTTTTCTTTTCCGGTGATGTACAGAGAATATCAGTGGATCATAAATATATGTAGATTAAATCCCCTCTATTACGGACACCTTTGGGACTGAGGAAAAGTGTCCTTAATAGCGGGTTGTTCTCAATTGTGGGTTTAAATAAAAAAGAAAAGTGAATGTCTGTTCTTAATCAAGTCGACCATAATACTGGGGTGCCCATAATATCGCGTGTCCATAATGAGGGGTTTTACTGTAAAAATAGTTACTTTTCGAAACAAAAACTTTTACTGTTTGAATCAATGAAATTATCACTGCTTGTACTGTTACTACATGTACATTGGTTGTTGTAACAAGTGAATCAACTATCCTGTTTGAAAAAAACAATTATACAGTGCTTGTTGTCAAATATCCTATGCAACAGAATGTATCAATCTGGATGTAAATGGAAAGTAAATTTGTGAAGCAAAACAGGCCTTTTAGTTCATGGTTTAACCCTTTCCTTCACATATGATTTATGAAATATAGGAAAAATATAGGAATATTTTTGCAACAAATATAGGAGTTTTTGGATGATTTTGAGGCAAAATATAGGAGTTTGGAACTGAAAATAGTTTTATTTACTAGCACTTATACAAATGATTTTCACCTGTGCATTAACTGTTTCTACAATAATCGATGTCCAAAATGTCTACTGTAAAAATGAAGGAAACCATTCACTTTAACATCAGCACCATCAAGCACATCACCAGCATCTGAATGACCATTCAAACAAGGGGGGAAATGCAGAGAATGCATAAACAAAGCCAGATTTTTTAGTTTTTGTTTGTCTTCTATGATATATAGATAGTCTTCGATATATGCTGTACACAGCAACGACCCATCCATTCATAGTCAAATTGCTTTGTGTGTAAAAAATCTAGGTAACAATGTTCAAAAGGGTTCAGTCAAAATTAACCCCAAGGCCTTACTTTGGACAAACTCTATTGAGAACCTGTAGGCATTACAATATGATATGCCCTTCACTATCCTAGAAGTCTCGTAATAAATTATTTTTAACACTATTCCATTTATTTATTTAATCTGCATGGAACTGTTCTACACAGGCAAATAAGTAAGTTAACCTTAATACAAAGAATATTGCTACAAGTTTCAAAACAAATGATAAAAAAACAACTGAACCTTATTTCGAACTCACACTGATTTTCTATACAAAAACAATAATTTTCAAAAGCAAAAAAACCTTCTTGGGAATAGAGGGACGTTATACCTTTCAGGTTCAATGAAGTTTTACAGTTTCAACTAAATTTATCCATTAAGTGGTTCTATAATAGTGTTGTATCCAGGATTTAAAAAGGGCAGGGTTCTGTGAAAAAAAGGGCAGGGTGCTGTCAAAAATGGGCAGGGGCAAAATTACGTGTTTTTCGCTAGCAAAAGGGAACTTTTCAGCACACTTAAACTTAAGTTGTTATTGTTGTGGGTTTTTTTGTTTTTGGGTAGGGTTGGGGTTGGTAAATAGGTGAATATGCTTTTTCAAACAAATCTGAATCAATGACTAACTCTGACAACGGAACAGCCAGAGTACAATCTTGTTTAAATTGAAAGTGTATCCTTAGTTCTGTCTGTCACTTAGTGATACTTGATGTGATAGTCAAAATTTATAAGTTACTTACAAAAATAATAAAACCTTAGAATTATTGCATGTAGGGTAAATAACGTATCCGAAATTATTGCTGTCCGAAATTGATTACACTTTCACCGGTTGTAATTTCTAATGAAATTTAGATAATTTTATCAAGAGAACTAGATGTTTCCTTGAGTTTTTCATGTAATTTGAGCAGTTTTAAGACATCAAGCTATCAAAATCCAACTTACTAGATAATACAAAAATTTGCAAAAAGTCGTACAATTTCTGTTTTGAAAGCGAGTATTTTTTCATATTTTTTTTAAACTTTCTGTTTTCTGTGGCTTTAACCATTGAAATTAAGTTATTTTTGTGTAAACAAGTTTCCTTTCCAAATATAAATGCTTGTTTGAAAGAGTACTTTGTTAAAAACAAGTGATAGCAGCAAATTCAAAATAATGGTACAAGCGAATTACTGTATATAATTACGATGTTTTTCTTTATTTTCTTTTAAAGTTATCAGATAACCTGAATTTAATAAAAAAAAAAAAAGTACAGTAGACTCCGGCAAATCGAATACACAAATTGTCAGCTAAAAATATTCTATTGCCCGGAGTACCCGATTGGCCGGTAATCGTATTCATCATGAAATCTGCGTATATTTGTTGACAAGGGAGGTCAGGTAGATCGTGTTCTGGATAAATATGCATTATTTTATATATTTATTTATTGATTAACAGACCCTTCTGTCATGTTCTGCTACAAATTCGAAGTTTCAAATTATATTATGCTTCCGCGACATTTACAACGTGAATGTGAAATAACTATTAAAACACTAACCAATGCGAACATACTGTATTCCATAATAAATTATATCCCAATTTTATCTCAAGTATCATATTTCAGTATTATTGCATCATCAACCAATTTAACCCAGCTATAAATGTGAAATGTCACATACACAGTTTTGTAGATCAAACGACTTCAAAGCAGAGCCGACAGAAAAACACAGTCTTGATTCGAGCCGACAATTTCCTTTGAAGTTGCATTTCATTGATGGTTGATATCAATGTTTACCTGCATACTGACTGTCAATCAAATTCAGTCTCCGTATGAAATTAACATGGGAGGCGGATCAAAGAAATGTACAAAAATCTATGAGTGTTTTTTAAACAAGATTGAGAAATTACTTTGGTTTGTTTCTGAATTGTGCGGATTAATTTATGCGATAATTAAAAAAGAGACAATGGAATTTAAACGTGGATTATTGTAAGTACATGTACCAATAACGACTCGATAATGGATAGTCCTAGGCTGCTGTGTATTTGTAACAGATTGAATAAGCTGTTTAAAAGAGGTGACAGGTTACAGTTTGTTTGCCCGGAGGCTTCACTCTCCCTGTTCATAGCTGTCAAAATATTTGATTGGATTTATCAGCTGACAATAGACAAATAATAAGGGTTTCATAAGCTTTGATACGGACGATAAACAGTACATCCGGTGTCATTTCCTGTAAACAGGCAGTGAAAATATTCGATTTCAATCAGTTTTGGCAAAAAAAATGCAAATTTTCTATTCGATTGGGCGATATATTCTCTTATCCGATACCCGTATGGCCGATAAAATTTATATTGCTTATATAGGAAATGGTTTTGTGTTCGAAAATCGTACCCCATTTGCCGATATATTCTTATAGCCGATACCCGATTTCGTGGAGTCTACTGTACCAATATGCTAAACAGTTTATTGGGGGCATAGACGAAAAGTGATGCGACAATTAATTGACTCCAAGGGGGGTCGGTCGGGACGTTTGATACGCCGCATGGGCACATGCTGTTGATCAGGCTAATCAGCTGTTTATGACTAACAAGTTTTTGAAACTGGGTTTCTGTGTATTAGCCACTTGTTCAGATATCGATTAATGACTTGTCTGGGACTAGATTTCAGACGGTTGGTGTAGGGTACGTGTAAGTGCATAGTTGCGTTTCTGTTAATTACACAAGGTAACTTGGGAAAACACAGGCATTGAATAAACAAAGGAAGAACTGGTGGTGGTTGACATTAATTATTGAAGATAAAAGGGCGTTTATGGGGAAAAGGGCAGAGTGTTTGAGATTTAGGGCAGAGGGGCGCTCTTCAAAAAGGGCGCTGCGCCCCGCTATCCCGCTATAGATACAACACTATATAAACAAAAATAATTTTAGGAAACTATTTTGCAGATTTCCTAATAAAAACATTCTTAATTTATCTCAATTTGTTGAACAAATAGTTGTTGCAAATTATCAAACAATATTGTTTTTATTACCTCCCTTTATTTGACTTTTGCCTTCTGAACATTATTGTTTTTGTAAAGACACCTTCTTTTGCATACACTCTTTTCCAATAGAGTTTGAAGACCCTGGAAAACTGACCACAAAAGTCAGGTGAAGTATTCTTGTTCACTGTCAAGCATGTTGTTCCCGGGAGGCAGGGTTTCACTACTCGTACTTGTACTCGTACTTACTCGAGTACCAATTTTCAAGTACTCAGCAGGACTCAGTACTCATCTTAAATTACGAGTACAAGTACTCATACTTACTTAAGTACTGTCCAAATATGGTCAACTTATGAGTACTTTACAAGTACTATACGAGTACTGTCACACTTCAATGAAATAATATGAAATTAAATCAAATTAACCTAATGAATTGTATGTATAAAATGGAATGGTAAGAAATAATTCATTAATATCACATATTGGGCAGGGCAATTAAACAACTTTTGTATAAGCTGTACGACTGTAAGATTTAGCAATGGAGTCAACAGAACTGATTATCACCTTATTATAATACAATGAAATGGAAGATGATAACATGTTTTCTCACCTTTGCAATTATGATTATAGTGAGCCCAGATAGGTTTAGATGACACTTTTGAAAGGCTAATGATGTCACTATGAAATACCTGTGACTATTGTCAGTTGAACCAGTTGTTGATGGTCATTTTTTTTCAATAAACATGAAATACTTTTGATTTCTGTGTGTGTTTATATATTTTTTGTCTAGTGACAATGTCAATAATAAAATTATTACTACTTTATTATAAATAAAATAATACAAGCATACAACATTTGAATAAGTTAAAAGTACATTGTCATGTGTATGCTATATAATTATAAAAATAATACTAAAAGTTTCTGTACTCAGTATTCGCAAAAAACTTGTGAGTACCCTAAGTAGTACTCAGTACTTACTCGAGTACATCTTAAGCATCCAGTACTCAGTACTTACTCGAGTACTGAACCTCAGTACTCAGCAAAACCCTGCCGGGAGGTCTATCTTGACTTTTTAGACGACCACATACACCATCCAAAATATAATCCCTCTAGTCCTTGCAGCTGGTGTATAAAATTGGATGATCTTTAACATTTTTTGTGTTTGGTTGCAACTGCAACAACAATTCTGCATGGAAGTGAAAACTTGTTTGCAGGCCTGCCAAATCTCCAGATTTTATCCGAAATCTCAGGATTTTAAGTTACTTCTCCGGAATTATAGTTAAAATCTCTGGATTTCTATGAAATTGCAAAAATAATAGATTAATTAACCCTAATTTAAAGTTGTGCAATGAACGTTTTAGTTATTCTACTGCAGTCGCATATTTCCTGTTTATTAAGAGAAAATGAGATAACGAGGACGTGGTCAGTGACATGCTGCCTTTGTGCCTCTGGCGCAACTATAACCGCGTGTCATAAACTAAACAAGGGCATCAACGTTACACTTGCCTTTATCTATTTTCCTTGCATGTTCATTCTAATATTGTTTAAAACAGGTCTTAACAGAAAGTTAAAGAAATGAATGATAAAAATACAAAAAACACAACAAATTCTTTAACCATTTTTAACAAAATCAACAAAATTTATTTATAAATAAAGAATATGAGAAAAATATCATCATCATCATCCAGCAACAAGACATTAAAACAACAACAACATTAACGTCATCATCATCGACATGTTCAGACAAAATCTCCGGCTTTTTAATGTAGAAGTTTTGGCAGGCCTGTGTTTGTGTTAGGTAATCCTAAATACAAAGTCAAAGAACACTGCTACAAACTTGTTAGAGAATTGGAAAAAACTTAGTGAAATGCCACCTGCCAAGATTACATTAATCTGTAAGTTCAGTTTTGTACTTGAAAAACCCAGCAAAACCAATAAGGCCATAGAAAATTAATTCCTAGATTCTCATACCCGCCCGCCCCTCGAAAATCACTCCGCCCGAACGTTTTTTATTTTTAAAAAATATACGTAGATCAAAATTTACCTTACGTTCATTTTTGTTTAACGTTATTTTAAAAATAGCATTTCTGTACAACGTTCTTAATTCTTATAATGAAAAAGAAAGTTGTTAAAACTTCAACGTTCGCATTTCTTCTTCTTCCCGAAATACGCAGGGCTCAATTCGGGGCATTGTCGCATTAAAATAAATTTATAATAACACAATCATAGACTTATACGAACGAAGTATATTTCTGACCGTGCAACGATTGACGTACTGTGTATTTCTTACTGTGCATTTTAATTTACAATGTTTAAGTCCGATGTTTATAATATTTATTACGTGTGATAAATGATAAATGAACGACATATATATTTGATCATGCGAATACCTTTCCCCTAAAATATTCGAAAATAATTACATGTACATTGAATAAAATCATCCAGTTTACAACTGCTATGAACATCTGTTGAACACCTGGTCATTGACCGTTTTGATCTGAAATGTCAGGGATGCTTGTGTATTTAACATCAAAGACGCCGACTTCAACTTGAGACTGTGCGCGCTGCTCGAAAATCGATTGACGCTCTTGTACTAAAAAATTTCAAACCGTCGGCTTACTGGGATGATTTCATTTCTTAATCAGCTGATCGTATCTGTGATATTTATAGCTTATTTCTGATCAGGTTGTGTTTTATCTGCAATACCGGCACTTCGCCGAATTAGCAATTTGCAACTAATCTATTGCGACAACTATCACATTTTTTTCGGCAATGTTTATTATACAAGAATAGGATGTTTATTTAACAACTATGGAGTTAATTGCTTGACAAAGGTTAGCAGAAATTTCAAAGGAAGAAACGTCTGGCATGCGTTTACGTATTCTGGGCTTACAAATACGGACGTGTCAATTAATGTACATGTTTCTAAATTTTCAGACGATCTTTTTTAAAATAAAAAATTGTCGTCTCTAAATATTTGTTCCGCCAGAAAAATAACTCTTTTTTTTCCATCCGAAGACTTAGATAAAATACGGTATATAAATTTAGTCTTTATTTTAAAATAGTAATCAGTTATACAACAAAAAATTCTCATATATTGCCAATATATAGATACGTTCACAGTCGGAATGAAAAATAAAAATTAAAAAATAAAACCCGCCCCATTTTTTCACAAAATTAGGATGAGAATCTAGGAATTAATTTTCTATGGCCTAAGTCAAAAGCAGTATCAAAGCATATTTACTCTTCATTAATCTGCAAAAAATTACTAAAATATATAAGAATATACTTAAAGATATAGAAGAAATATAAGAATATAGGAGGTTTATCAGAATATAGGATTCTTATACAAAATATAGGAGAAATATAGGAATCGGTGTACAGGCTGTCCAACGTCTTTCCTATATCAAATGTTTCCTTGAGAGTGTGTTGATGAATGAGTAATATATTTGGCTTACCACTGTCTCGAAGATTTTGAAATCACTTTTGTTAATTTGTTTTATTTCAAAATGAACAAGTCAAGAGCAAAACACACAAAGTGCTTCACAATTCGGACAAATAAAATTCGGCTAAAACAAATGACACAATTACAAGGTAGTATCATATCAAAGTAAAGAGTTCACGAAATAATGAAAATGTACATTTTGGCCTTTCGTCAGTAAATAGATCGATCGTCAGTTCGCCAATTGATGTTTCCAGTATAACTGCCATTATCGTCTAGGTTACATTACAGTAATTCAGGTGGCTCGGGAACCAGTCAATTTTGTCTCGGGTTTTGTGCGGACCATTAGATAAAGTAATTCTGTGATTGGTTGAAAATGCAAAAGCAGAATAAAAAATATTAAATAGCTATGTGAAAATGCACAGTGTAAAGAAGAAGATGAAACAAAACATTTGCATTTTTATATTGAGTGTATGAATATTTTTATCTTTAAAAATGGGTATTATTTTGGACAAAGTGAAACTGAAAGTGGCGCAAAGCTGAGGGTGGTGGTCTTCCAGTGCATGTCGCGAAAAAGTTTACTGGTTACGCTATATTTTTGTTGTGTTTTTATGATGTCTCTAGGTTAGTTTTATTTGCAAAAGTAAGATTTTAAGGCCTTGACCCAATAGCTAATTCAGAATAGGAGATGAAGCTATACTGGGAGTCTATGGGAAATGAATTACTGTAGTCTAACCTCTAGGTGTGGACACAAAAATTTTTAAGTTGTCAGTAATGATATAATTCGTAATCGCATTGCCGGGACGTATCGGGTGCTGAGTCATTGACTCTTTCTCAGTCTTTATCAATAAGATTTTCAACTGAAGTAGGGCCATGCGTAGTGAAAGTCAAACTAAGATATTGTATCGTTATGGTGGATAAAATAAATATTTCAGAATTGTAAACGATTGTTGTTCATTGTACTCTGTTTGTAAGAAATCATAGAATAAATGTTATTAAGTAATACACCAGAGAAAGAGGAATATGCAGATCAGGAAACGCCACACTCATTAAACACAGCCTCTCCACGGAGCGAAAAAAAGAGAGGAAAAGAGAACACATGTTTATAAGTACGTCAGATTCAAATAAGACACCATGTGCAAACAATTAACAAAAGGAGAACCCTAGGGGTCACCGTCTTGGAACGGTCAGTGGTACAACAATGACTCTGGGGGGGGGGGGGTTATAACCAGGTATATTAATTAGGGCACCTACCTCACACTTGCCCAAACAAGTACTTATATCAACAAACAAGTTGTCTTGGTTAAATAACTTGTCAACATTAACTTGTCAGCTTCCGTTCAAATAAACACATAATTGATTTAACTTGGGGCCGTGTTTATATTTAGGCCGGTGGCCAGGAACATGTTTGCCCTCCCCCCCCCCCCCCCCCCCCCTTGGGGAATTTTGTAGACATAATTTTTCTGAAAGCCTGTTACGTCCTGGATATTTTGCAGTTTGTTTGCACTCTGGCGAGTGGGGCATAAGGGTGTTACGGAGGTTTTAATATGTTACCCCTAAAATTTGTAGAAAAAATATATGGATTTTGAATCTTTAATTCCAGATACGATTTAATGAAACTTATATTTTTATATAAGGATGAAGTATTATCTGTTGATTGATGTAGTTTTTATTTCAAAATTTTTGCACTTAGGTAACATATTTTGTGTATAACATACATAACCCTAAAAAGAGGAAATTTAAGTCAGAAACTTACCTGTAGGATTTTTATTTGTAATCAAACTTTGGCAATAATACATGTTTTTGAAAGCTGCATGATCGAACAATACAACCCAGTGTGATTTTCATAAAAATCACACTGGCAATTTTAATAATTTTTCCATAATCTTATATGTTACCATATCGCTAATTCAAACATTATATTCTTGTTTTGGGATAAACAAGCATAAAATATAGAGTTTAATTAAATTATTGAGCTTTATATATGTAAGTGTTCTTGAAACTTTCATGACTTCAAATTTTCAACATACATAACATATGTTACTTATTAAAATTAGGCCTATTTCCTTGTTTTTATTTATTTTTAATGGTGTTAGCTGATATCTATTTAAAGAAATTAACTATGTGTGCTCTGTGCAATGTCCTGATGTTTGTTAGCCCTGTGTAGATTTCTAATTACATTCACAGACGTTTTTTAACTAATATTACTGATTGAATGAAGTATTTTCTCTAAAACTGATATTGTTGTACAAAGAACTGATTACATTTACAAAACTGTATCATGACTATGCAATCATTTTAGATTAAACTATAAAATAATAATAGTAAGAAGTTTATAGTGTATACTATGTTATGTTATGTGGTTAAAATGTTAAAGTGTTTAAGCTTGTCCATTGTAAACCTTCAAATCTCCGTAACATATAATTCCGAAGTTACCATATTGCCAAAGTACAATGCATTTATGAATTAAATTCTAAAAAAATAGTTTTTTAGAATTGGTTCCAAAAAAGTAAAAAGACAAGAGATAAAAATATTGCTTTGAAAAGTGTTACAAATAAAACTAATTAAAACTAATTATATGTTACCTAATTATTTGAATAATGTTTTTTTAGAAAGATCACTTAGAATAAAGAAAATAATTAAATTTCTAAACCGTGTTTTACCCGATAGTTTGTATCTTGATTACCGTAGTATAAACTATATTTACTAAAAACAAGGTTGAAAGCACCAGTTCTGGTCTTTTATGGCAATACTAACTGACATTGCTGTTAAATAAAACATGTGAAATACGAAAAATAAATTGTATTAAATGAAACATTATTTTTTCCATTGTTCAAAGAAAGCTTAAGAATTTGTTAAGAATTCCTTAAGATCTTTGTAGAATGTTATTTTTCTTAAAGACACATAAGTGTTAAAGAGAAACATCCTAATTTGAAAGACAATCTGTGTAATGTAGGTGATGGTAAGCTAATAGACAAGTTAATGCTGACTTATGTATAATAATTTTTTAGGTAAAAATTATCTTACTTGAGTAAAAAAAAATCTAGATAATGCTCATGCTGTTTCAATGTTTTACAATTTGTAAACTGAACCTTAGTATTTTAGATTAATAAAACTACTTTTAAAAACATTTCAAACATCCGATAATTTAATCAGCTAATTTGTGTAAAGTTAAAATTAAGTAGCTTTTAAATTTGTTATAGATCAACTTTAACATAATATAATATTATATAAATATTTATCAAAATGTTATTTAACTAATCATTTGCAGTTTCTTGCTTTTCTTTTCTTATTGTATTTGCTGATTATTAAAGTAAAAATTGGTAACATATTATAGGATGACTAAAGACATAAATAGAACAATAAAATGATAAAACATGTTAATTTTGTTTATTCTTTCTTTTCTACATTTTGTTAGAACAAATTATTGTTATCTGTCTCAATCGAGAGTATCTGGACTTAGCTTTAGACTGGATGCAACAGCCCATGATTAGTGCAAACGTAAGCTGTATTACAATGTTGTCACTGAGCCATATTGATAGGTTTAATTAGTGTTGGGAAATCGGTTGCAAATCATAATCGATCATCGGTTGGAATCGGTTGCCCTTTCCGATGCGATTTCACGATTATAATCGGTTTCTTAATTTACGCGGTGTTAGGCTTACAAATGGTCTTAGATTAATAGCATACATAATTACTGGATACTAATAATTTTCAACTTTCTAACAAAAACTGAATCAAAATCATAGCTGCCCAAAAAGGTTTGTGCAACTGAACTTAAACTCTCTAGATCCGCCACATGAATTCTCAAATGCAAAAATGCAAAAATGTTGCGTTTTCCTATGAATAATATACTGATTTTAAGGCTGAAGACACAAGATAAGAGGTCTAGTAAATGCAATACATATTTATTCGAAGAATTTTTACCATCGTCATATAGCTACGCAACTCAGACGCTCGACAAAATCGGCGCCATTTTGCGTTTTTCTTGTTGCCTGTATTTTTGTACTGTTTGCAACAAATTTTTCAAAGGCCTTTTGTTAGGTCTAGGTTTTTTTCTGTGCGATGGAAGTTCTTCGTTAATCTTGTAGAATCTAAAGTGCTTCTGATTAATTTTTTTGCCTAGTTTCTGGTAATTTTCTTTCGGGTCGCCATTTTAATTTTCAATTTTTCAAAGTGATTTCCCTTTATGGCCGGTGTAATAGCCGGAACCCGTACCTTTATATTTTGTCTCTTACACTGCGCATGTCTCAACTGTTAATCGATTATGAGAGAACAACATCGATCATCGACATCGAGAAGCATTTACACGTCGCTAATCGATGTTTTCCGATCATCGGCACATCACTAGGTTTAATGTTAATTTTAAAAGATTTAAAATAGGACGAACTTGAACAATCTACATCATACAACACATTTGTTTCAAGACATATTGAGCAGTACACAGATCTTTAACCTCTAAAGTTTAACTACATTTAAATTAAAAAATACATTTCTGTTTAATATCACCAGCATCAATACATTGATTTCCTTTTGTAACATAATTCTTAATATATATTACCTATTTGATTGCATGATACATAAAGTGCAGGAAGGTTGGTAACTAAAATACGTTCTTTTGGGTAACATATTAAAAAATGGTGATTTATGGTATGTTTTTTATTTTTATTATGATATAAAGCTAACTTATCGTTAAAACTCATGAAGAGGTGTATTTAAACAAAAACAATTACACCTAAACTTCAAATTTACAAACCATAGGCATAAGTATATGATATATCATAATATTAGTCACATATAACAAAAGTTATAGATAATATTAACAAAGTGTTTAACACAGTTTACATTTAAATCACACAATATGTCTTTCAGAGTTTATTTCTTTATAATCTATCTTATTTATAAATATTTTATTTGCTATCTTTGAGATGTTTTTTTCCATTTTTTTCATATATTTTTGTTTTTGGAATTTACAAATATATGTATTTAATTACATACATTAAACAAGAAGTGTGTTTCAATCTGACTTTATTACATTCATATACTGCATTCTTATTTATATTAATGAATTAAGCAAATAAAACAGTAATTACTTGCTAATGTAAGTAAGAAATGTTTCATACAACTTTTAAAACTAGGTTTTGATGTTATGTAACATATCTTAATGACTATTTATAGACCTGTACCATAGATTGCAGATGTTTTATTGCATTAAAAATAAAAAAAAATCTTCCTGGTGTAAAAAAAATAGGTTTATTTCAGAACTTTTATAATTGCCAATTATTTCTTCAACGCATAAAGTTTTCTCAAAGGTCACATATTCAAACAGGCGTTACGGTAAAACGCCCCACTTGCCAGAAAGCAAAATGCGAAGAATGGGATAAGCTTTCAGAAAAACATACCCTTCGAGTCTGCAGTATTTTCATATGTGTCCTGTTCGGTGGCTTTCAAAGTTCCCTTTTCATCTATTTCAAAATTCCCCCATGGGGGAAGGGGGTCTATTGGCAGCTCAGGGTCTAATACATGTATGGCTTGTTTTCCCATTTTCTTTTCTTTCGGTAACTTATTTCAATATAGCTTTACGGGCTTTTGTCCCAATGTATATCACTGTATTATATTTGTCCTGAATTCTCATTTATCTTACTATATTTTACTAATAAGCACAAATTACTTGCTGCTGCACGTAAGAAATGTTTCATACATCTTATTTAAGTAGGTTTTTATGTTATTAAGTAACACAACTTAATCACTATTTTAGACCAATACCTTAGGTTAAAGATGTTTTATTGCATTAGTAAATAGATAAGAGCTTCCTGGTGTAGAATAAATATTCTTCGATAGGTTTATTTTAGAACTTTTACAATTGTCCAATATTTCATTCTAACACAAGCTTTTTTTTTTCAAAGGTAACATATTCAAACAGGCGTTACGGAAAAACGCCCCACTCGCCAGAGTGCAAACAAATTGCAAAATGCGTAGAATGGTATAGGCTTTCAGAAAAACATACCCTTCAAAATTTCCCAAGGGGGGTCTATTGGCAGCTCAAGGTCTAATTGAACTGGTAAAAACGATATCGGTTCTATTTCATCGTTTGATGTTGATTGAATATTAATAAATTATTGGTCTCAATCAAAAGTACAAAAATGGTTATATGTTAAATAAAAGTTATAATGTTGAATCTTGATTAATTTACACGTATTCGGATAGCAAGAAAAATATTAAAGAATCGTTTTCTTAGATGTAGTTTCGAATTTTTAAGGTATTGCATATTTCACCATTGCTTTTCCATAGACAAGAAAAGAAAAATATAAAAATCTCTCAAACGGCACAATGCAGTTCCATCAAACTTTTCACAATTCAATCTTATTAATATATGTCATTGAGTAATTTACATACGCTAAGAAAAGTTAAAACAGTAAAGAAAAATAGTTAGACCAAAAAAAAACCAAATCTTACTAAAGTCGGTAAAAGCGGGTTTCCCCGATTACTATTTTTTTTAAATGTCAACACATGAATCATAATTTATCATGCTCGCAAAATGATCTGAAGATGTCATTACATTAGAAATGCATGCAATACTACATAAACACGTCTCTAGTAAAATATGTTTAATGTAGGCTGTCAATACTTTCCATAGCACAACTATTTGTACGCGACAAAGGCTTTTCTATATATGCGATATTTGCCTTTCGCGTACAACCCAGTTAGCATTCAAATCAATGCGGAAAAATTTTCCTTCTATTTCTATATGCCGCCGATCGGAATTCGATCGCAACGTTGGCGGCTCCATAAAGCATCTTAAACCATATGTACCTTTAAAAAATTTACATACCTGAAAAGCCACATTCAAGTAGAATCAATATATGTAATCCTTTATAAATAACGATTTCGTTTTTTATGCAAAACTCTTTTAAACCTCCACCCATGTCGACAAATTTCGATTTCCGTGCTTCAAGTTTACCTGACTCACGACGTCACGTTTATCGATAAATAACAGAATTTAAATCGGTACGATTTCCACCACAGTTTTGATCGTAACTGCTTGAGACGTAAAGAACATACATCTGTAAAAAGTCAGTATGATAATGGGTCTGTGCTTGCAGTTGAATTATTGAGACTACACTTTCCAAAGTTTAAAATACTCTTTTTACTTTCACTTTTTGTAGGCGACAATCGTATTGGTTCAAATGGTTAGTGATTAAAGCATGTTTTAATTACTCGTCTTCAGATCCCGATAGCGTAGCGGTTTTTAGTAAAGAAATGTATTTAGCTAAGGATGAAGTTAATGCTGGCAAGCTCAATTTAGTCTTATTCATGTTTTAAAATTGACTAAGATTTTTTCATTTACTGAAAGAGAAACATATTGAAAATAAATACCGTATCAGTAGACGCCGCTATCTTTTAATACTTCGTACCAAACAATGTAACACGTGATTCCTAACCTCACAATTTACGACAGAATCAACAATTTAAGTGTTTTGACGGGTCCACTACACTCCTCCTTAATGCACGTTAGTATCATGACACTCGTGTGGGAATTTAAAATAATAGTGTTTTGTATTGCTTAGTTTTTGTGAATTTATGTAAAAAGAATGTTAGGGAATTTTTAGGTCTAGCTTTTTTCTTTATTACTATTCTATTATTCCAACATGTCTTACCATATGAAAAATAAAGATTTACTAGTAACTTTCATTTGTGCAAAGTTTCATAACGCAGCAAATATGTAGAGAGGAAAAGATAGCATGACTTTATAAGAAGATCAATTTCAAATAAGACAATGTATGTTTTACATTGTTGGGTTAACAAAAAATTAACGAAAAAGAAAACCTTTTGGGTTACCGCCTTGGAAAGTTCATAGCAAATCAAACCGGCTATGCAGGGGGAGGGGGGGGGGGCGGATAAGCAGGTTTAAGGCTGCACCAACCTCACAACTGCCCCTGAGAGAGCCCGCAGGTACTGCCTTTACTTTCCACACCCCTCCTCACCCACTCATTTCTTCTTGACTGTGTAGGAGGCTGTTTTTTCTGAATGTGACGATTCCTGATATGCATATTTCACCTTTTTATACAAGCTACGTTTAAAAATAGAGTACACCGCAAGTGCACTGGACCCTTTAGTTAAACTACAATCTAAAATTATGTACTCAGTTTTCACAAAACTGACCGATTAATTTTAAAAGGTGGAATATGCATATCAGGTATTGTCACACCCAGAAAACACAGCGTCCTCACACAATCGGAATGAAGATAGAAAATGGTTTTATGAGAAGATTAATTTCAAATAAGACACCACAGAAAATTTAAGACAAAGAGAACCATTGGGGTAACTATGTCATCGTGCTATTGCTGACTCCAGGATTTCTGTTATTTGCTTCTTATGTTTTATATAATTGTGTGCTTTTTGCATGCAACCTTGTTTAGTAAATGGGTGCAATGGAGTTATTTCACCAAGACATCACTGATGTTCTTGATTGTTCTAGTCTCAATAATTCGACTGCAAGCACATACCCATTATCATACGGACGTTTTCGTTGTCTGTCCTTTGGGTTTCTCTTTCTCGTTAGGAAGTGTCTCCTCGACCGGGCCGGGCCCGGTCGAGGAGACCCAGAGTCTCCTCGACCGGCTGCCGGTCGAGGAGAATATAGACGTAGGACTATCTCCTCGACCGGCTCCGGTCTAGGATAATATACAGGTAGGACTGTCTCCTCGACCGGTTCCAGAATAAATAATTGATAATAAATTGTGTTTAAACATGAACATTGGACGCAACAATCGGATTACTCGCATGAGGAGTTACTTACATTAGGAAAAAAGGATACCCATAAAAATGATCTTCGTTTACAATTTGTTACGGACTGAGTGCCGGGAAATCAGTCGTTTTAGGTATCAAAACTGTTTTGTATTCATCTGTCACATTTTTAGTTTCTTAAATGAAGTTTAAGTGTTATACTCACATTTGTATGTCACGTGTTCATCCTTTCTCGAAATAACAGATTTACGGAATCATGGCGCGAGATAGAGTGTGACACGTTTTCTTCGCTCTACAGAAATTGTTGTTTTCTACAGTTTAAATTAAATAAATGGTACTCTATGAATGTGAGACGTAAATATTATGAGAAAGACAGGAATTTTACTTTAGAATTTAGTGAATTTAAAGAACATTTATGAATAAAATCAGAAAATTCGCTAGTCGACAAAGGACAAAGGATTACAAACAAAGGATTTAAATACATGCATACGTTTAAAGCTGTGTAGTGGACAGCGACCAGTGGTCAACAAACAGGTCGAACTAGTACACGTGTTTACCTGAGCTTACCTGAGTGAACTAAAACTGCTAAACTGCATACAACCTGCGGTAAATATTAACCAGTATATTCGCAATGGGAAGAGGGAGAAAAAACTCTAATACAGAAGTTAGTACTCCTAACGCAAGAGACTCGAGCACAAAGCGAAAGGAACCATTTTCACCCGTCGAAGGCGGAGAAGGAAAAATGAGGAAGGTCAACAGCAGCAGTTCTCTGGCAGACAAGGAAGTTCAGGACAGCCAGAGTGACTTAAGTGAGTACTGTTCTACCCTACGACAAACATTTCAAAATAAGGCATTTCAGGAAGAAATGAAGCCGATTTTTGCAAGTATTATCGTCCCCCTTGTCACATCTTCACTAGAAACAGCGATCGATTCGTTTAAAAAATCGATTTTAGACTCAATTACCGAGACCAATAGATTGCTACTCGACACTATCGCAGCACACAGGGAATCGGCACATAACTTTTTTTTCCAATCCTCTCAATCTATGCTATAATATATGTCGTATATTATAGCATAGATTGAGAGGATTGGGAAAAAAAGTTATGTACCGATTCCCTGTGTCGCAGCACAGGAAGTGCTAATACGAAATCAAAGTAAGACAATATCCGAACAGGCAGAGACTATACAACGTAATACCAATGCGATAAGCACGTTAAAGCTCGACGTTAACGCTCTACAACAATACAGTAGGCGTAACAATATTCGCCTGTTCAACCTGGACGTACCCGAGGAGATCCGCGGAGAACGTCAGCTTATAAAACACGTTGTCTCGTTCATAAACACCCAGATCCTCAGGTCTCCGAAAGATATTATCTGTGGAAGTTCTTCAAACACCGACAAGGCAAATACCGACGTCCACGCCATCAACCCCGATAACGTCGACTGTGACGTCAGCGACGCTGCAAGTGTAGCAAGCAGTAATTCCATAGCAGATTCCAACCAACCGATTACAAAATTTAGGCAGCTAAATGAAGAGGATATTGAACGATGTCATCCTATCGGGAATGGGAAAAAGCACTTGATTCTACAATTCCGTCGCACTCTAGACAAGAACCGTGTAATGGCCTACAAGAAAAATCTTAAGAATAATCCGAAGAAAATTTTTGTAACGGAAGACCTCACCAAGTTCAATTATTCTATGATCAAGTTGTTATTACAGTCAAAAGCAAGAGGTGAAATTCACTCATTATGGTCGTATAATGGCCGTGTATACTTCAAAATATCTAGCACCGACTCACCACGCCAAGCGCGCAGTGCAGATGATATTCATTCGATATCCCCCGGAACCACCGGAATAGCCGGAATGGTAATGTAAAGATAATTTTGTAGTGTTACTTACATAATAGGTGTTCCAGTCCAAAAATTGTTTGTGTTAAAAATGATGTCATAATGATAAAATACAAAATATCAGGTTAGAAGTGCAGTTGTGATTTTTACCGTTCAAGCGAAAAGTGAAAAATTGAAATCCATGGGTGTGACTAGTTTAATATCATTTTGATATTGACTTTATATCACCAGGTCCCAAGTGAAGAAGAAAACACGATGATGTCCGGATTGCCAACACTTTGACTTTTACACAGGATAAGTGCGAAGGCGGAAATCGCTTTTTTGTCTCTCTACTCATTTGCATTTATATTAGACATAAAATTTAAACCACTTTCTATAACTCTATCGTCTTAAGTAACCTAATAGCAAATGATGAGGGAATTGGGAAGGCGATTTCCGCTGAGACTTACCTTACGAATAGTTTTGGTCATTATATATGATTTACACCATAAACGGTTATAAAGTACTGAGGTGTCATTTATTCTCGTGCGGACGAATTTTCGCGAAAAAGAAGTAGATGATATGTTCGCGTGCGCAAAAATTTGCGTATTTTATTACTAAGTTTCATTAACAACTACAATGTTTTTAAGTATCATACCGCTGGGTTTTGATTTCGCGCTCCTATCTCAGTGCGAACTACGCGAAGGTTGAATCCGCGCGAAGAATAATGACACCTCATCAATATCACTCATTTTAATCGCTTTACAGAACTAATGTAAATATAACTCAAAGATACAAAACGTTTCAGTAATTAGATACGTCATTATTAAACTAAACTAAATTGAATGCGTGTGTAGCTGGGTCGTGCGGTGCAGCGGGGCAGAACTTTTAATGTTTCATGACATCCTTTAAGGTAACTATAAAATGTTTGTTAATTAATGTCACATTATATATCATATTCTATCGGATCATACTGCCATGTTAATATTGTCATATCTGTATATGGTGAGGGCCAATTTTATAACGTGTTTAGCACTTGTGGCCCAAACCAATTTGCATTAAATACTGGCAATAAAATATGTTTAAACTAAACTACAGATTTTCATTCAAGTTTTGGAGTAATTAATGCGCTAATAATCCATATCGAGGGGTCAGTGCAAAACTACTGTAACTACATTGAAATAAAGAAGGAGTTACAATAGTTTTGCACTGACCCCTCGATATGTATGTTGAGGCTTTTTGTGACAGACGGTTGTAAAAGGATTTTAAGCGTACATCTAGTGCAAACAAACGGACGCTAAAATAAATAAGATTGAAATGACTGAAGATCTCTCGCTCACAATCATTTTGATAGTGTCACTTACAGTGAAGGCTGTAGTTATTTGAAAGATAATTATAAGTTTGAATATAAGTTTTGACATGATTAAATAATGTGTCAGCCTGAAGTCCCTTCCTGCCGGGATGTGTGAAATCACCCCAAGTAATCGTGAAATACATTTTGCTGGCAAAAAGTACGTGTATTGAGAAAAAATATGTTTTACAACGGTAAAAGTTAAAATTAGCGAATTTTTTTTTATTTCATTTAAAAATAACTTGAAAGTTATCATAAAAAATATCTAATGGTAGTTCTTATATGTGATTGTTTTTCATTTTTCATTCCTAATCAACCTTTACTAACTAAGCTAACGCCGCAATCTCAATGTTTAACTGAGAAAACTGATGAAGTAACATAAAACAAAATTATTATGATGTAGTTTTGTATATTTTTACACATAAAGTAACTGAATATTGAAAAGTTTGTTTATTTAAAAAAACATTTAAAAACGCGATAAAATTATCGATTGTACCCTGTGTGGCCCATTTTGCATGTATCAGCTCAAAAAGTGAGTTGCTTTTATTAGTTAAGATGTTTTACTATTATTCATAACCATGATTGTTAAAATTTTGTTTTTTTTTTCAATTTTTATTAGCAAGAAATGAATTCTTAGGTTTAGCCGCTTGGCCGCAAACGCGTACCAGAATAGGTGGTGTTGGAAAATTCCTCATATTGAGTTCATGTTTGCTAACTGAAAGCTCAAACTTGGTAGATATATTGCAAACATCATATACTGATGGAAAAAGTTTAGCAAGTTGGGAGAAACTTGATCCCCAGATAAAAAGTCTATAAGAATCCCTTAAATACTGAACTGATCTTGAATGTACATTCAAATTGCTGTTGATACCTGTCAAATTTACTCCATAGCTCTGGGGCATTAAACAACTGTGCTGCCTTAAATGATATAGGGGTCAGAAGTAAAAAAATCACAAAAACTTCAATATCGCGTGTGCCCGCCATTAGCGGTTAGAACAGCCATACAACGTCGTCTCATGCTGCCAACAAGCTTCCTGATGATACGCAGAGGAATTCTGGTCCATTCATATTGGAGGGCACGTTCAAGGTCACGGACGTTATCGACATCATGGTTTTCTCTCTACCTAAATGGTCCTAAATGTGCTCGATAGGTGAAAGATCAGGTGATCTTGCAGGCCAAGGCAGCACACGTACGTTGTTGAGACGGAGAACATGCTGTGTGTGTCGTGCCGTATGTGGGCGGGCATTATCCTGCTGAAAGATCCCAACATTGTGCTGCTGCATGAACGGCAGAACTACTGGCTGGATAATTTCGTTGCAGTATCTTTGCGATGTTAGATTGCCTGCAACTGTAACAAGGTCTGTTTTCCCATCATGGTAAATCCCTGCCCACACCATTACGCTACCACCACCGTAACGGTCTCGTTGGATGACGTTATTTGGATCGAGCCTTTCGCCCCTCCGTCTCCAAACACGAAACCTGCCGTCAGCAAATAACACATTAAAACGGGATTCATCCGTAAACAGGACGTCATTCCATTGCCTGCGAGTCCATTGACGATGTGTCCGAACCCACTGGAACCGTGCCTGTCGGTGTCTCAACGTCAACGGAATTCCTACGTAAGGCCGACAGGCCCTAAGCCGAGCGGCTCGGAGCCTGTTCCTGACAGTCCGGTCACTCACTATAGTCCCTGTGGCATTCCGAAGGAGCCGTCGTAATTTCCGGCTTGACAGAAATCGGTTACGTCTAGATGACGTAACGATAAAACGGTCCTCTCGGAGCGTCGTTTTACGAGGTCTACCAGATCTAGGTCTGTCATTGACGGCCCCAGTCACTTGAAATCTGCTCCGTAGGCGACTAATCGTCGATTCATGGCGATTGAAATGACGAGCGACGTCTATTGCTGGCATACCAGATTGGAGCATACCAATAGCTCTTTGACGTTCTTCTAACGTCATACCCGGTCGTCTTCCCATTATTAATTTTCAATATGTTTTATCAGTTAATTAAAGTACACTTAGAGAGCTGTGTAATCGTGTGTTTTGTATGGGCGGCCAACGCCGCCAAAAATGAATAATTTGCTTTAATTCAATCATACCACAAACACATCGGGGAACAAATCCGTCCAATTCAAACAAAAATGTTGCAAATAAAGACTTAAATTGTCCAAACAAAGCAGTTTCTGCTTCAATTCGGTGTATTTACAAACCACTCAGCGATATTGCTCCCAAAACAAGACATCAAGTTATCCAATTCAGTGTATTACTATTAGAAACGGTGCTTATTCTGCTTTAATTTAATGCATCAACAGACTAAATTCGGCGCAACCTCATTTAATTCGGAGCAACCTCGTTTAATTCGGTGAAACCTCGTTCAATTCGGTGCAATCTCGTTCAATTCGGTGCAATCTCGTTCAATTCGGTGCAACGTCGTTCAATTCGGTGTAACCTCATTCAATGCGGAGCAAATTAGTTTAATTCGGTGAAACCTCGTTCAATTTGGTGCAATCTCGTTCAATTCGGTGCAACGTCGTTCAATTCGGTGCAACCTCGTTTAATTCGGTGCAACCTCGTTCAACTCGGTGCATCATCTTTTCATTCAGTGCAACCTCGTTCCATTCGGTTCTACCTCTGTATAAATCGTCTTATCTGGAGCAGGCGCCTTGGGAATAATTAACCGCCGTAAATCATTAGTGATCATTTCAATAGGAAAATTTTCATATTAAATGGTTACGGGATAGGTAACCGTTAAAATCAAATGGTGCATATTTATAATACTGTTTAATGTTAGTACCATCAATACCAAAGCAGATGTATGACAAAATGGCATAATGTACAGTTGACCTCAAATTAAGATTTATAAATGTTTTTAAATAGTTTTCGTAGCTCGAAAAATAACCCCTAAACTGCAGACCAGTGCTGATAAGACAGCTCAATTTACAGTTATTCTTGTGAAGCGAAGATTATTGTTCAGACTTATAATAATAATAATAATAATAATAATAATAATAATAATAATAATAATAATAATAATAATAATAATAATGTGAAGTGTTAATTACACGATTTTCAAAAAAATATATTACATAATTTAAGGTTAAAATAGCAGGTTATAAAACTACATGAAAATATTCTAATACTGTTTATTATTTGGACTATTAGATCTATCCTATAAATATGTTATTGTTTTATCAGCTTTAATATACCAAAGTAAGTTTTTAATCTCCAAGTTAAAGAACACACATAAAATGTATAGTACCATTTCATTTCAGAAAGGAATTGCAGAATCGGCAAACACTACAAGCAAATAAGAAATAGAAAACTATTTAACCAGCGAAATGTCACAAGCCCCTTTTAGCGGAATATCAGCTAATGATATTATTAAAACAAATGATGGGGAAAATTAAACTAATTTAGATGGAGGAAAGCTAGGTCTAGGTCACTGCAATTGTGAGATTTGTCTTTTTCATCGAAGCCAGCAGCAGCAATCGTCAGCAGCAAAAAATCACTGTTTTCATTGTCATCAGCATTATCATCATTTATACATTAATCACCAATGGATCATCATCATTCGCAGGCGCAAATAATAAAAATAGACTGGTAATGTATTGCGGTTTCAGCATATCATAACTACATAGTAGAAATATTGTGGGTGAGTAGGTCGTTGGTAAAGGGTATTAGAAGTAGCGGAAGCTACTTAGCAGAAAGGGCAGAAGAAGCAGCAGCACTGGGAGTAGTGCTTGATGTTTTTGTGGTGGTGGTGGTAGTGGTATTACTCAAATCAGAGGTAGAATTAAATAGTAGTTTTTACTGTAAAGGTAGAATATTCAGCTGCAGCAGTAAAGTTTTAGGTGGAGGGTGCAGTAAAAGGGGCAGTAGCAGTAGTAGTAAGAAGTTTAAGTCGGATTGAATGCAATAAAACTGTTTCATTATATGAGACTGCTGGACCCTAGAACCTGGTTAAAAACTCCAGCAGCAAAATATTTTGCCACGCACAAAACGGTAACTCTTCGGGTTCTAATTTTTGTTGTTATTGTCTTTTAAATTATCTTTTTATCTGAATGTGGCTATTCCGAATATGCACATTTCATTTTTAAACACTTGTTTAAAATGTCTAAACATCAACTGCCTATTGTCCGTTTGCTTATTGTGCATAATGTTATAAAAGATATATTAAGTATTAACATGAACGCAGTAGAAATAAAGCAGATTATTCGTATGCAAGGATAGTAAATTTATTATAAATGTAACTTGGTAGAGGAACAATCGTAAATACCAAGAGTGCTACATGTAACTCTCGATTATAATAAGTTTCAAAGATTTTGCTATGATTTTGAATGAATACTTCAAAATCTTAATCTTGATATTAACTTGCTAATAGTTTAATTAAGATTCCCCAAGGAAACTCTGTTGGAGAACTTTGAACTTTGAACCAGTGTTAAACATTATCCCTGAATTCCATGGTGTAATTTGATATTATTCTTATCAATGAAACCCCAAGTTAATTAATCAACAGGTCATAATTTCTCGGGACGAGTTACCTCTTGACCCAGAATAAAATGATATATAAAGATTGAAACTGCATTGATTAGTCAGTATGCATCTCAATACCGTAGTAAACATATGTTGTGTAATTTTATAGAAAAAACGTAATTACAAATTGATATTATTTTTTTTTGTTATATCAGAAGTCTGGTACAGTGACCCTTTGCTTGCTCAATTTATACAATGATTTATATGAAATTGTGCCCACTAGCAATAGGAAACAGTACATGGAAATTCTGTTAAGATGCAACGACATATTGGGTCTACATTTGTCCGATGATATATATGACACAAGCTGAGTTTGGTTAAATAAAATGTTAGAAGCCTATATAACACTGAATATGCAGGTGCAATATTGCCAGTGGGTGTTAAAAGCGGTGCAGTATTGTTTTCTTTCATATGTCTCAAAAGAAACCCCTTCTTATTCACCCAGAGCTTTTGTGTAACACAACATTGGTATATTTAAAGCTTGGTTTTTAAATGAGTTATTTTAAATAAATCTTAAGAAACCGTCTGTTTTAATCATTATGTACACGTACAGGTTATATAGTTTTAGCTTAAAAATCTGAAGAAGTTTTTTCGAAACTACTATGTTACATTTGAAACACATTTTTGCATAACACTATATTAAATCAAGCAAACGTTTTATTTCCTATTATATACAGTAAATGGGGAAATTTTTTTGTAAATAAACAGTTTGTGTTAGGAATTGATACTTTGTGTTGACTGGGAAAGGGACAAAGGGAAGAAACTGCTCTAAGAGAATGCCACAGCGCCCCCTCACCGAATTAACTGACTAACCTTCGAATTGAATGGAGTTCCATCGGCTTAAACGATAATGAATCATATTGGATTGTGCAGCATTGCTTTGAATTAAATGATATCGGATGAGAAGGGATTTGCTATAATTAAATGTTCTGCTTCATAGTTTTAAAAGATATTATACTGAATTAAAACACAAAGATGTTTGTTTTGAATTATTATACTTTGTTTTGAATGAACTCCCTTCAAATTAAATGACATTGTGCACTTGTTGGAATGGAACTCATTCGGATTGATTGGCAGTTTGTCGTACTGAGCAAAGTTTTGCACCGAATTAAATGAAAATGCATCGAATTAAGTTAAATGGTCCTATGAGTTTAATGAGTTTGGTCTGAATTATGCCAAAATTCTTTAACTTAAATTAACTTATTCATTTTTGGCGGTGTTGGCCGCCCATAGTTTTGCGGCTTGCAAAAGAATATCGATTTCAATGTGCACAACCTGCAAGTGATTTTCGAAAATCTTGATTTTCTCCGATCTACCCACTCGTGAGTTTACACACTGAGTTTATGTATGATGATTATCGCTCGGGACAACTTTACAACATAACCTAAGTTTATTTCCCTCATGTATACGAAAATACTGAGTGTGTAAAAAACTTGCTAAACTTTTTTCCATCAGTATATTATTGAATATAAAAACAGAAAATATAAGATATTGAAAAACACAAGTTTTCTTATAAGAAGTACAAGTGGAGGGCAGAATTTGAATATTTATATTTTCTGCAATGTTACTTTCCACTAAAATTGTGTGCTGACCAATTTTAAGCAAATTTGAAAGTCAAAAATAAGTATAACTGTGTTACAGGAGGCAAACTTAGGTTTTAAATAGGTTTGGGGTCATTTTTAACTGTTTTTGCCTTAAAAATGCCACAATTGATACCCTGTGTGGCCCATTTTGCATGTATCAGCTCAAAAAGTGAGTTGCTTTTATTAGTTAAGATGCTTTACTATTATTCATAACCATGATTTTGAAAATTTTGTTTTTTTTTCAATTTTTATTGGCAAGAAATGAATTCTTAGGTTTAGCCGCTTGGCCGCAAACGCGTACCAGAATAGGTGGTGTTGGAAAATTCCTCATATTGAGTTCATTTTTGCTAACTGAAAGCTCAAACTTGGTAGATATATTGCAAACATCATATTATTGAATAAAAACAGAAAATATAAGATATTGAAAAACACAAGTTTTCTTATAAGAAGTACAAGTGGAGGGCAGAATTTGAATATTTATATTTTCTGCAATGTTATTTTCCACTAAAATTGTGTGCTGACCAATTTTAAGCAAATTTGAAAGTCAAAAATAAGTATAACTGTGTTACAGGAGGCAAACTTAGGTTTTAAATAGGTTTGGGGTCATTTTAAACTGTTTTTGCCTTAAAAATGCCACAATTGATACCCTGTGTGGCCCATTTTGCATGTATCAGCTCAAAAAGTGAGTTGCTTTTATTAGTTAAGATGTTTTACTATTATTCATAACCATGATTTTGAAAATTTTGGTTTTTCTCAATTTTTATTAGCAAGAAATGAATTCTTAGGTTTAGCCGCTTGGCCGCAAACGCGTACCAGAATAGGTGGTGTTGGAAAATTCCTCATATTGAGTTCATGTTTGCTAACTGAAAGCTCAAACTTGGTAGATATATTGCAAACATCATATTATTGAATAAAAACAGAAAATATAAGATATTGAAAAACACAAGTTTTCTTATATAAGAAGTACAAGTGGAGGGCAGAATTTGAATATTTATATTTTCTGCAATGTTATTTTCCACTAAAATTGTGTGCTGACCAATTTAAAGCAAATTTGAAAGTCAAAAATAAGTATAACTGTGTTACAGGAGGCAAACTTAGGTTTTAAATAGGTTTGGGGTCATTTTTAACTGTTTTTGCCTTAAAAATGCCACAATTGATACCCTGTGTGGCCCATTTTGCATGTATCAGCTCAAAAAGTGAGTTGCTTTTATTAGTTAAGATGTTTTACTATTATTCATAACCATGATTTTGAAAATTTTGTTGTTTTTTTTCAATTTTTATTAGCAAGAAATGAATTCTTAGGTTTAGCCGCTTGGCCGCAAACGCGTACCAGAATAGGTTGTGTTGGAAAATTCCTCATATTGAGTTCATTTTTGCTAACTGAAAGCTCAAACTTGGTAGATATATTGCAAACATCATATTATTGAATAAAAACAGAAAATATAAGATATTGAAAAACACAAGTTTTCTTATAAGAAGTACAAGTGGAGGGCAGAATTTGAATATTTATATTTTCTGCAATGTTATTTTCCACTAAAATTGTGTGCTGACCAATTTTAAGCAAATTTGAAAGTCAAAAATAAGTATAACTGTGTTACAGGAGGCAAACTTAGGTTTTAAATAGGTTTGGGGTCATTTTTAACTGTTTTTGCCTTAAAAATGCCACAATTGATACCCTGTGTGGCCCATTTTGCATGTATCAGCTCAAAAAGTGAGTTGCTTTTATTAGTTAAGATGTTTTACTATTATTCATAACCATGATTTTGAAAATTTTGTTTTTTTTCAATTTTTATTAGCAAGAAATGAATTCTTAGGTTTAGCCGCTTGGCCGCAAACGCGTACCAGAATAGGTGGTGTTGGTAAATTCCTCATATTGAGTTCATTTTTGCTAACTGAAAGCTCAAACTTGGTAGATATATTGCAAACATCATATTATTGAATAAAAACAGAAAATATAAGATATTGAAAAACACAAGTTTTCTTATAAGAAGTACAAGTGGAGGGCAGAATTTGAATATTTATATTTTCTGCAATGTTATTTTCCACTAAAATTGTGTGCTGACCAATTTTAAGCAAATTTGAAAGTCAAAAATAAGTATAACTGTGTTACAGGAGGCAAACTTAGGTTTTAAATAGGTTTGGGGTCATTTTTAACTGTTTTTGCCTTAAAAATGCCACAATTGATACCCTGTGTGGCCCATTTTGCATGTATCAGCTCAAAAAGTGAGTTGCTTTTATTAGTTAAGATGTTTCATTATTATTCATAACCATGATTTTGAAAATTTTGGTTTTTTTCAATTTTTATTAGCAAGAAATGAATTCTTAGGTTTAGCCGCTTGGCCGCAAACGCGTACCAGAATAGGTGGTGTTGGAAAATTCCTCATATTGAGTTCATTTTTGCTAACTGAAAGCTCAAACTTGGTAGATATATTGCAAACATCATATTATTGAATAAAAACAGAAAATATAAGATATTGAAAAACACAAGTTTTCTTATAAGAAGTACAAGTGGAGGGCAGAATTTGAATATTTATATTTTCTGCAATGTTATTTTCCACTAAAATTGTGTGCTGACCAATTTTAAGCAAATTTGAAAGTCAAAAATAAGTATAACTGTGTTACAGGAGGCAAACTTAGGTTTTAAATAGGTTTGGGGTCATTTTTTAAACTGTTTTTGCCTTATTTTTTTTTTTTATTTTTTTTTTTAGAAGGTTACATATTAAGTTTGAACAAAAGGATGCCAATCTTATTTACAATATGGCCTTCTTAACAAAATATAATAAAATAACAATAACAAAACAATTCTATAAAAACAACAACATTACATCTAAATTAAAACAAAATATTTGGCATTCACAACAGACAGACACTCATTAAAAATATGAGAAATACTATATAAATTAATTAGATCAAGATTGCGACAGATTAAATAGATATTGTTTCAAAAGATGTTTAAAGGAATTGAGTGACTAATCTGAACGTATTGTTATTGGTATACTATTCCACACTTCTCTGCTATAGTAACTGAACGTGTCTTTTAAGTAATTTGTTCGTGGAGTCAATTGTGAGAGATTTTTCATAGTCGAAGAGCGAAGATTGTATTTATCATTTGTAGAGAATTTCAATAGGTCTGATATATAGCTAGGTGTTTGATTGTTTATGGATTTGAAAACTAGAAGCGCCGCGTGATATTTACATCTGTATTGAAAAGGAATCCATTTCAGTTCTTTAAAAAGAGAGGATGACGGTGTTCGGTAAGATTTGCATAAAACGATGCGAGCAGCCCTTTTCTGAATATTTACTATTTTACTTATCCCAGACTGGTTTCCTTTTCCCCAGACAGTGCAACAATAATCAAAAGAGGACATAATGTAAGCATTATAATACATAATTTTTGTGTCTTGTGTGAGATAATATGAAATTCTTCTCAAAAGAGCAATCTTAGAGTTAAGTTTCAAAGACATTTTGTTTGTTTGAGTTTTCCAAGACATATTATTTTCTATGTAAACACCCAATACTTTTTGGGTTTTAACATTCTCAATATATTTTCCCGATACTGTGAGATGAAGTGGGACTGACTTTTTCAGTTTTTGTCTTGTACCAATAACCATACATTTAGTTTTATCAGGATGTAAAAGCATATTGTTGATAGAACACCATTTTTCAATCAAAACTAAATTATTCTGGAGATCTGCTTCAACATATTGTAAATTGGGTCCTGCTTTGTACAATGTTGAATCATCGGCGTAAAGATCAATATTCATTGACTCGGATAAATATGCGATATCATTAATATATAACAGAAACAAAAGGGGACCTAAAATAGATCCTTGAGGCACACCAGTAGAAATGGGTAGGGTATTAGATTTAATAGAACCAACTTTGACCATTTGTGTTCTGTTTGTAAGATAAGATCTAAAGAGTTTAACAGCCTTTTCTGAAAAATGATGAAGGCATAACTTATGTAGCAATATTTCATGATCAACTAGATCAAATGCCTTTCTTAGATCTAAAAATACAGCACCAACAAAATTACCATCATCAACTTCTTTTAACCAAGTATCAACAAGTCTGATAAGAGCTGTATGACACGAATGAGATGTTCTAAAACCGGACTGATTTACATGAAGTACATTAGTTTTTTTGAAAAACAATTGTAATTGTAAAGCAATATGGCGTTCAAATATTTTAGAAAGAGTAGGTAAGATAGATATCGGACGATAATTATTTGGGTCCTTTTTGCATCCACCCTTATGAATAGGATAAATGCAAGGCTCTTTAATGAGATCAGGGAATACCCCATATTTAATGCTGTTGTTTATAATACCAGCGATTGCTACCGATAAATGATCACCGCAAGATTTCAAAATTTTTGGGCCAATACCATCAATCTCAATGGCCTTATTTACATCTAATTTGTCAATTAGTTTTTTAACTTCAAACGGAGTAATAAAATCTATTTCAAAAACATATTTGTTTAGTTTCTTGTCAAGCAAATTTTTCAAGTTAGAAAAACTTTCAGCAGAAAAAGTGGTATTTGATACAATATTTGCAATATTTACAAAATGTTCATTTAATGTATTGAGTATGTCAACAGGATTCGTAAATATATTATCAGCGTAAGTCAAAGTCTGAGGTATGGTGATGTTATTATTAGAGTTATTGTTGGTAATGCTTTTAATTGTTTTCCAGAGATAACTAGGGCTTTTATTTTCCTTAATAGCTGTATTATAAAAGTCTTTTTTACACTTTTTAATGACAGACATTGTTTTATTTCTAAGTATTTTGTACTCATTGAAATATCCGTTCTTATGGCATTTATCCCTTTCGCGAATTATAGTCTTTACCTCATCATTAAACCAGGGAGGCTGACACGACCGTTTTATTCGTTTTTCTTTTAATGGTGCATGCTTAGATAAAACATTTAGAAAAATCTCATAAAAAATATCTAACGCTAAATTTGGGTCCGAAATAGTTTCTACAATCTCAATATTTGCCATGATGAGGTCTTGCTGAAATGAAACCTGATCAAAACGTTTAAAAGAGCGATATGTTATTGTTTCATGTATGTTACCTTTGTGATTCTTTCGCGATGTAGATCTTGTAAAACAGATTGGATAGTGATCACTAACGGAAAAATAGGGTACAAAAACTTCACAAATTACGTCCGCTCGTGATGTGTAAATATGATCAATAATAGTTGAACTACTATCAGTGACCCGTGTTGGTTTGTCAACAAGCTGTTTAAGACCATATTTTACGACTGTGCTTTCCCATTTTGAGTTTGAAAGCGAGTTTGATGACGTACAGTAATTTATGTTGACATCCCCTAACAAATGCATTTCTAAATTTTCAAAATCAGCTTTATCTAATTGCTTAGCGTAACAATCTATCCACCCTTGATTTGAATCTGGAGGGCGGTAAAAGAAATTTAATAAGAACGATTTACTGTTAGGGTATTTGATCTCGATCCATATCGATTCAATTCCATTATATTCTAAATCATAGCGACGTGTGTATGGTATTTTATTCGCTATGTATACAACAATATCACCAATTGCCACAATTGATACCCTGTGTGGCCCATTTTGCATGTATCAGCTCAAAAAGTGGGTTGCTTTTATTAGTTAAGATGTTTTACTATTATTCATAACCATGATTTTGAAAATTTTGTTTTTTTCAATTTTTATTAGCAAGAAATGAATTCTTAGGTTTAGCCGCTTGGCCGCAAACGCGTACCAGAATAGGTGGTGTTGGAAAATTCCTCATATTGAGTTCATTTTTGCTAACTGAAAGCTCAAACTTGGTAGATATATTGCAAACATCATATTATTGAATAAAAACAGAAAATATAAGATATTGAAAAACACAAGTTTTCTTATAAGAAGTACAAGTGGAGGGCAGAATTTGAATATTTATATTTTCTGCAATGTTATTTTCCACTAAAATTGTGTGCTGACCAATTTTAAGCAAATTTGAAAGTCAAAAATAAGTATAACTGTGTTACAGGAGGCAAACTTAGGTTTTAAATAGGTTTGGGGTCATTTTTAACTGTTTTTGCCTTAAAAATGCCACAATTGATACCCTGTGTGGCCCATTTTGCATGTATCAGCTCAAAAAGTGAGTTGCTTTTATTAGTTAAGATGTTTTACTATTATTCATAACCATGATTTTGAAAATTTTGTTTTTTTTCAATTTTTATTAGCAAGAAATGAATTCTTAGGTTTAGCCGCTTGGCCGCAAACGCGTACCAGAATAGGTGGTGTTGGAAAATTCCTCATATTGAGTTCATTTTTGCTAACTGAAAGCTCAAACTTGGTAGATATATTGCAAACATCATATTATTGAATATAAACAGAAAATATAAGATATTGAAAAACACAAGTTTTCTTATATAAGAAGTACAAGTGGAGGGCAGAATTTGAATATTTATATTTTCTGCAATGTTATTTTCCACTAAAATTGTGTGCTGACCAATTTTAAGCAAATTTGAAAGTCAAAAATAAGTATAACTGTGTTACAGGAGGCAAACTTAGGTTTTAAATAGGTTTGGGGTCATTTTTAACTGTTTTTGCCTTAAAAATGCCACAATTGATACCCTGTGTGGCCCATTTTGCATGTATCAGCTCAAAAAGTGAGTTGCTTTTATTAGTTAAGATGTTTTACTATTATTCATAACCATGATTTTGAAAATTTTGGTTTTTTTCAATTTTTATTAGCAAGAAATGAATTCTTAGGTTTAGCCGCTTGGCCGCAAACGCGTACCAGAATAGGTGGTGTTGGAAAATTCCTCATATTGAGTTCATTTTTGCTAACTGAAAGCTCAAACTTGGTAGATATATTGCAAACATCATATTATTGAATAAAAACAGAAAATATAAGATATTGAAAAACACAAGTTTTCTAATATAAGAAGTACAAGTGGAGGGCAGAATTTGAATATTTATATTTTCTGCAATGTTATTTTCCACTAAAATTGTGTGCTGACCAATTTTAAGCAAATTTGAAAGTCAAAAATAAGTATAACTGTGTTACAGGAGGCAAACTTAGGTTTTAAATAGGTTTGGGGTCATTTTTAACTGTTTTTGCCTTAAAAATGCCACAATTGATACCCTGTGTGGCCCATTTTGCATGTATCAGCTCAAAAAGTGAGTTGCTTTTATTATTTAAGATGTTTTACTATTATTCATAACCATGATTTTGAAAATTTTGTTTTTTTTCAATTTTTATTAGCAAGAAATGAATTCTTAGGTTTAGCCGCTTGGCCGCAAACGCGTACCAGAATAGGTGGTGTTGGAAAATTCCTCATATTGAGTTCATTTTTGCTAACTGAAAGCTCAAACTTGGTAGATATATTGCAAACATCATATTATTGAATAAAAACAGAAAATATAAGATATTGAAAACACAAGTTTTCTTATAAGAAGTACAAGTGGAGGGCAGAATTTGAATATTTATATTGTCTGCAATGTTATTTTCCACTAAAATTGTGTGCTGACCAATTTTAAGCAAATTTGAAAGTCAAAAATAAGTATAACTGTGTTACAGGAGGCAAACTTAGGTTTTAAATAGGTTTGGGGTCATTTTTAACTGTTTTTGCCTTAAAAATGCCACAATTGATACCCTGTGTGGCCCATTTTGCATGTATCAGCTCAAAAAGTGAGTTGCTTTTATTAGTTAAGATGTTTTACTATTATTCATAACCATGATTTTGAAAATTTTGGTTTTTTTCAATTTTTATTAGCAAGAAATGAATTCTTAGGTTTAGCCGCTTGGCCGCAAACGCGTACCAGAATAGGTGGTGTTGGAAAATTCCTCATATTGAGTTCATTTTTGCTAACTGAAAGCTCAAACTTGGTAGATATATTGCAAACATCATATTATTGAATAAAAACAGAAAATATAAGATATTGAAAAACACAAGTTTTCTTATATAAGAAGTACAAGTGGAGGGCAGAATTTGAATATTTATATTTTCTGCAATGTTATTTTCCACTAAAATTGTGTGCTGACCAATTTTAAGCAAATTTGAAAGTCAAAAATAAGTATAACTGTGTTACAGGAGGCAAACTTAGGTTTTAAATAGGTTTGGGGTCATTTTTAACTGTTTTTGCCTTAAAAATGCCACAATTGATACCCTGTGTGGCCCATTTTGCATGTATCAGCTCAAAAAGTGAGTTGCTTTTATTATTTAAGATGTTTTACTATTATTCATAACCATGATTTTGAAAATTTTGGTTTTTTCAATTTTTATTAGCAAGAAATGAATTCTTAGGTTTAGCCGCTTGGCCGCAAACGCGTACCAGAATAGGTGGTGTTGGAAAATTCCTCATATTGAGTTCATTTTTGCTAACTGAAAGCTCAAACTTGGTAGATATATTGCAAACATCATATTATTGAATAAAAACAGAAAATATAAGATATTGAAAAACACAAGTTTTCTTATAAGAAGTACAAGTGGAGGGCAGAATTTGAATATTTATATTTTCTGCAATGTTATTTTCCACTAAAATTGTGTGCTGACCAATTTTAAGCAAATTTGAAAGTCAAAAATAAGTATAACTGTGTTACAGGAGGCAAACTTAGGTTTTAAATAGGTTTGGGGTCATTTTTAACTGTTTTTGCCTTAAAAATGCCACAACTGATACCCTGTGTGGCCCATTTTGCATGTATCAGCTCAAAAAGTGAGTTGCTTTTATTAGTTAAGATGTTTTACTATTATTCATAACCATGATTTTGAAAATTTTGGTTTTTTCAATTTTTATTAGCAAGAAATGAATTCTTAGGTTTAGCCGCTTGGCCGCAAAAGCGTACCAGAATAGGTGGTGTTGGAAAATTCCTCATATTGAGTTCATTTTTGCTAACTGAAAGCTCAAACTTGGTAGATATATTGCAAACATCATATTATTGAATAAAAACAGAAAATATAAGATATTGAAAAACACAAGTTTTCTTATAAGAAGTACAAGTGGAGGGCAGAATTTGAATATTTATATTTTCTGCAATGTTATTTTCCACATTTTCTGCAATGTTATTTTCCACTAAAATTGTGTGCTGACCAATTTTAAGCAAATTTGAAAGTCAAAAATAAGTATAACTGTGTTACAGGAGGCAAACTTAGGTTTTAAATAGGTTTGGGGTCATTTTTAACTGTTTTTGCCTTAAAAATGCCACAATTGATACCCTGTGTGGCCCATTTTGCATGTATCAGCTCAAAAAGTGAGTTGCTTTTATTAGTTAAGATGTTTTACTATTATTCATAACCATGATTTTGAAAATTTTGTTTTTTTTTCAATTTTTATTAGCAAGAAATGAATTCTTAGGTTTAGCCGCTTGGCCGCAAACGCGTACCAGAATAGGTGGTGTTGGAAAATTCCTCATATTGAGTTCATTTTTGCTAACTGAAAGCTCAAACTTGGTAGATATATTGCAAACATCATATTATTGAATATAAACAGAAAATATAAGATATTGAAAAACACAAGTTTTCTTATATAAGAAGTACAAGTGGAGGGCAGAATTTGAATATTTATATTTTCTGCAATGTTATTTTCCACTAAAATTGTGTGCTGACCAATTTTAAGCAAATTTGAAAGTCAAAAATAAGTATAACTGTGTTACAGGAGGCAAACTTAGGTTTTAAATAGGTTTGGGGTCATTTTTAACTGTTTTTGCCTTAAAAATGCCACAATTGATACCCTGTGTGGCCCATTTTGCATGTATCAGCTCAAAAAGTGAGTTGCTTTTATTAGTTAAGATGTTTTACTATTATTCATAACCATGATTTTGAAAATTTTGGTTTTTTTCAATTTTTATTAGCAAGAAATGAATTCTTAGGTTTAGCCGCTTGGCCGCAAACGCGTACCAGAATAGGTGGTGTTGGAAAACTCCTCATATTGAGTTCATTTTTGCTAACTGAAAGCTCAAACTTGGTAGATATATTGCAAACATCATATTATTGAATAAAAACAGAAAATATAAGATATTGAAAAACACAAGTTTTCTTATAAGAAGTACAAGTGGAGGGCAGAATTTGAATATTTATATTTTCTGCAATGTTATTTTCCACTAAAATTGTGTGCTGACCAATTTTAAGCAAATTTGAAAGTCAAAAATAAGTATAACTGTGTTACAGGAGGCAAACTTAGGTTTTAAATAGGTTTGGAGTCATTTTTAACTGTTTTTGCCTTAAAAATGCCACAATTGATACCCTGTGTGGCCCATTTTGCATGTATCAGCTCAGAAAGTGAGTTGCTTTTATTAGTTAAGATGTTTTACTATTATTCATAACCATGATTTTGAAAATTTTGTTTTTTTTCAATTTTTATTAGCAAGAAATGAATTCTTAGGTTTAGCCGCTTGGCCGCAAACGCGTACCAGAATAGGTGGTGTTGGAAAATTCCTCATATTGAGTTCATTTTTGCTAACTGAAAGCTCAAACTTGGTAGATATATTGCAAACATCATATTATTGAATAAAAACAGAAAATATAAGATATTGAAAAACACAAGTTTTCTTATATAAGAAGTACAAGTGGAGGGCAGAATTTGAATATTTATATTTTCTGCAATGTTATTTTCCACTAAAATTGTGTGCTGACCAATTTAAAGCAAATTTGAAAGTCAAAAATAAGTATAACTGTGTTACAGGAGGCAAACTTAGGTTTTAAATAGGTTTGGGGTCATTTTTAACTGTTTTTGCCTTAAAAATGCCACAATTGATACCCTGTGTGGCCCATTTTGCATGTATCAGCTCAAAAAGTGAGTTGCTTTTATTAGTTAAGATGTTTTACTATTATTCATAACCATGATTTTGAAAATTTTGTTTTTTTTCAATTTTTATTAGCAAGAAATGAATTCTTAGGTTTAGCCGCTTGGCCGCAAACGCGTACCAGAATAGGTGGTGTTGGAAAATTCCTCATATTGAGTTCATTTTTGCTAACTGAAAGCTCAAACTTGGTAGATATATTGCAAACATCATATTATTGAATAAAAACAGAAAATATAAGATATTGAAAAACACAAGTTTTCTTATAAGAAGTACAAGTGGAGGGCAGAATTTGAATATTTATATTTTCTGCAATGTTATTTTCCACTAAAATTGTGTGCTGACCAATTTTAAGCAAATTTGAAAGTCAAAAATAAGTATAACTGTGTTACAGGAGGCAAACTTAGGTTTTAAATAGGTTTGGGGTCATTTTTAACTGTTTTTGCCTTAAAAATGCCACAATTGATACCCTGTGTGGCCCATTTTGCATGTGTCAGCTCAAAAAGTGAGTTGCTTTTATTAGTTGAGATGTTTTACTATTATTCATAACCATGTTTTTGAGAAATTTGATGGTTTTCAATTTTTATTAGAAAGAAATGAATTCTTAGGTTTAGGCGCTTGGCCGCAAACGCGTACCAGAATAGGTGGTGTTAGAAAATTCCTCATATTGAGTTCATTTTTGCTAACTGAATGCTGAAACTTGGTAGATATATTGCAAACATCATATTATTGAATAAAAACAGAAAATATAAGATATTGAAAAACACAAGTTTTCTTATAAGAAGTGCAAGTAGAGGGCAGAATTTGAATATTTATATTGTCTGCAATGTTATTTTCCACTAAAATTGTGTGCTGACCAATTTTAAGCAAACTTGAAAGTCAAAAATCAGTATAACTGTGTTGCAGGAGGCAAAATTAGGTTTTAATTAGGTTTGGGGCCTTTTTTTAACTGTTTTTGCCTTAAAAATGCCACAATTGATACCCTGTGTGGCCCATTTTGCATGTGTCAGCTCAAAAAGTGAGTTGCTTTTATTAGTTGAGATGTTTTACTATTATTCATAACCATGTTTTTGAGAAATTTGATGGTTTTCAATTTTTATTAGAATGAAATGAATTCTTAGGTTTAGGCGCTTGGCCGCAAACGCGTACCAGAATAGGTGGTGTTGGAAAATTCCTCATATTGAGTTCATTTTTGCTAACTGAATGCTGAAACTTGGTAGATATATTGCAAACATCATATTATTGAATAAAAACAGAAAATATAAGATATTGAAAAACACAAGTTTTCTTATAAGAAGTGCAAGTGGAGGGCAGAATTTGAATATTTATATTGTCTGCAATGTTATTTTCCACTAAAATTGTGTGCTGACCAATTTTAAGCAAACTTGAAAGTCAAAAATCAGTATAACTGTGTTACAGGAGGCAAAATTAGGTTTTAATTAGGTTTGGGGCCTTTTTTAACTGTTTTTGCCTTAAAAATGCCACAATTGATACCCTGTGTGGCCCATTTTGCATGTGTCAGCTCAAAAAGTGAGTTGCTTTTATTAGTTGAGATGTTTTACTATTATTCATAACCATGTTTTTGAGAAATTTGATGGTTTTCAATTTTTATTAGAAAGAAATGAATTCTTCGGTTTAGGCGCTTGGCCGCAAACGCGTACCAGAATAGGTGGTGTTGGAAAATTCCTCATATTGAGTTCATTTTTGCTAACTGAATGCTGAAACTTGGTAGATATATTGCAAACATCATATTATTGAATAAAAACAGAAAATATAAGATATTGAAAAACACAAGTTTTCTTATAAGAAGTGCAAGTGGAGGGCAGAATTTGAATATTTATATTGTCTGCAATGTTATTTTCCACTAAAATTGTGTGCTGACCAATTTTAAGCAAACTTGAAAGTCAAAAATCAGTATAACTGTGTTACAGGAGGCAAAATTAGGTTTTAATTAGGTTTGGGGCCTTTTTTAACTGTTTTTGCCTTAAAAATGCCACAATTGATACCCTGTGTGGCCCATTTTGCATGTGTCAGCTCAAAAAGTGAGTTGCTTTTATTAGTTGAGATGTTTTACTATTATTCATAACCATGTTTTTGAGAAATTTGATGGTTTTCAATTTTTATTAGAAAGAAATGAATTCTTAGGTTTAGGCGCTTGGCCGCAAACGCGTACCAGAATAGGTGGTGTTGGAAAATTCCTCATATTGAGTTCATTTTTGCTAACTGAATGCTGAAACTTGGTAGATATATTGCAAACATCATATTATTGAATAAAAACAGAAAATATAAGATATTGAAAAACACAAGTTTTCTTATAAGAAGTACAAGTGGAGGGCAGAATTTGAATATTTATATTGTCTGCAATGTTATTTTCCACTAAAATTGTGTGCTGACCAATTTTAAGCAAACTTGAAAGTCAAAAATCAGTATAACTGTGTTACAGGAGGCAAAATTAGGTTTTAATTAGGTTTGGGGCCTTTTTTAACTGTTTTTGCCTTAAAAATGCCACAATTGATACCCTGTGTGGCCCATTTTGCATGTGTCAGCTCAAAAAGTGAGTTGCTTTTATTAGTTGAGATGTTTTACTATTATTTATAACCATGTTTTTGAGAAATTTGATGGTTTTCAATTTTTATTAGAAAGAAATGAATTCTTAGGTTTAGGCGCTTGGCCGCAAACGCGTACCAGAATAGGTGGTGTTGGAAAATTCCTCATATTGAGTTCATTTTTGCTAACTGAATGCTGAAACTTGGTAGATATATTGCAAACATCATATTATTGAATAAAAACAGAAAATATAAGATATTGAAAAACACAAGTTTTCTTATAAGAAGTACAAGTGGAGGGCAGAATTTGAATATTTATATTGTCTGCAATGTTATTTTCCACTAAAATTGTGTGCTGACCAATTTTAAGCAAACTTGAAAGTCAAAAATCAGTATAACTGTGTTACAGGAGGCAAAATTAGGTTTTAATTAGGTTTGGGGCCTTTTTTAACAGTTTTTGCCTTAAAAATGCCACAATTGATACCCTGTGTGGCCCATTTTGCATGTGTCAGCTCAAAAAGTGAGTTGCTTTTATTAGTTGAGATGTTTTACTATTATTCATAACCATGTTTTTGAGAAATTTGATGGTTTTCAATTTTTATTAGAAAGAAATGAATTCTTAGGTTTAGGCGCTTGGCCGCAAACGCGTACCAGAATAGGTGGTGTTGGAAAATTCCTCATATTGAGTTCATTTTTGCTAACTGAATGCTGAAACTTGGTAGATATATTGCAAACATCATATTATTGAATAAAAACAGAAAATATAAGATATTGAAAAACACAAGTTTTCTTATAAGAAGTACAAGTGGAGGGCAGAATTTGAATATTTATATTGTCTGCAATGTTATTTTCCACTAAAATTGTGTGCTGACCAATTTTAAGCAAACTTGAAAGTCAAAAATCAGTATAACTGTGTTACAGGAGGCAAAATTAGGTTTTAATTAGGTTTGGGGCCTTTTTTAACTGTTTTTGCCTTAAAAATGCCACAATTGATACCCTGTGTGGCCCATTTTGCATGTGTCAGCTCAAAAAGTGAGTTGCTTTTATTAGTTGAGATGTTTTACTATTATTCATAACCATGTTTTTGAGAAATTTGATGGTTTTCAATTTTTATTAGAAAGAAATGAATTCTTAGGTTTAGGCGCTTGGCCGCAAACGCGTACCAGAATAGGTGGTGTTGGAAAATTCCTCATATTGAGTTCATTTTTGCTAACTGAATGCTGAAACTTGGTAGATATATTGCAAACATCATATTATTGAATAAAAACAGAAAATATAAGATATTGAAAAACACAAGTTTTCTTATAAGAAGTACAAGTGGAGGGCAGAATTTGAATATTTATATTGTCTGCAATGTTATTTTCCACTAAAATTGTGTGCTGACCAATTTTAAGCAAACTTGAAAGTCAAAAATCAGTATAACTGTGTTACAGGAGGCAAAATTAGGTTTTAATTAGGTTTGGGGCCTTTTTTAACTGTTTTTGCCTTAAAAATGCCACAATTGATACCCTGTGTGGCCCATTTTGCATGTGGCAGCTCAAAAAGTGAGTTGCTTTTATTAGTTGAGATGTTTTACTATTATTCATAACCATGTTTTTGAGAAATTTGATGGTTTTCAATTTTTATTAGAAAGAAATGAATTCTTAGGTTTAGGCGCTTGGCCGCAAACGCGTACCAGAATAGGTGGTGTTGGAAAATTCCTCATATTGAGTTCATTTTTGCTAACTGAATGCTGAAACTTGGTAGATATATTGCAAACATCATATTATTGAATAAAAACAGAAAATATAAGATATTGAAAAACACAAGTTTTCTTATAAGAAGTACAAGTGGAGGGCAGAATTTGAATATTTATATTGTCTGCAATGTTATTTTCCACTAAAATTGTGTGCTGACCAATTTTAAGCAAACTTGAAAGTCAAAAATCAGTATAACTGTGTTACAGGAGGCAAAATTAGGTTTTAATTAGGTTTGGGGCCTTTTTTAACTGTTTTTGCCTTAAAAATGCCACAATTGATACCCTGTGTGGCCCATTTTGCATGTGTCAGCTCAAAAAGTGAGTTGCTTTTATTAGTTGAGATGTTTTACTATTATTCATAACCATGTTTTTGAGAAATTTGATGGTTTTCAATTTTTATTAGAAAGAAATGAATTCTTAGGTTTAGGCGCTTGGCCGCAAACGCGTACCAGAATAGGTGGTGTTGGAAAATTCCTCATATTGAGTTCATTTTTGCTAACTGAATGCTGAAACTTGGTAGATATATTGCAAACATCATATTATTGAATAAAAACAGAAAATATAAGATATTGAAAAACACAAGTTTTCTTATAAGAAGTACAAGTGGAGGGCAGAATTTGAATATTTATATTGTCTGCAATGTTATTTTCCACTAAAATTGTGTGCTGACCAATTTTAAGCAAACTTGAAAGTCAAAAATCAGTATAACTGTGTTACAGGAGGCAAAATTAGGTTTTAATTAGGTTTGGGGCCTTTTTTAACTGTTTTTGCCTTAAAAATGCCACAATTGATACCCTGTGTGGCCCATTTTGCATGTGTCAGCTCAAAAAGTGAGTTGCTTTTATTAGTTGAGATGTTTTACTATTATTCATAACCATGTTTTTGAGAAATTTGATGGTTTTCAATTTTTATTAGAAAGAAATGAATTCTTAGGTTTAGGCGCTTGGCCGCAAACGCGTACCAGAATAGGTGGTGTTGGAAAATTCCTCATATTGAGTTCATTTTTGCTAACTGAATGCTGAAACTTGGTAGATATATTGCAAACATCATATTATTGAATAAAAACAGAAAATATAAGATATTGAAAAACACAAGTTTTCTTATAAGAAGTACAAGTGGAGGGCAGAATTTGAATATTTATATTGTCTGCAATGTTATTTTCCACTAAAATTGTGTGCTGACCAATTTTAAGCAAACTTGAAAGTCAAAAATCAGTATAACTGTGTTACAGGAGGCAAAATTAGGTTTTAATTAGGTTTGGGGCCTTTTTTAACTGTTTTTGCCTTAAAAATGCCACAATTGATACCCTGTGTGGCCCATTTTGCATGTGTCAGCTCAAAAAGTGAGTTGCTTTTATTAGTTGAGATGTTTTACTATTATTCATAACCATGTTTTTGAGAAATTTGATGGTTTTCAATTTTTATTAGAAAGAAATGAATTCTTAGGTTTAGGCGCTTGGCCGCAAACGCGTACCAGAATAGGTGGTGTTGGAAAATTCCTCATATTGAGTTCATTTTTGCTAACTGAATGCTGAAACTTGGTAGATATATTGCAAACATCATATTATTGAATAAAAACAGAAAATATAAGATATTGAAAAACACAAGTTTTCTTATAAGAAGTACAAGTGGAGGGCAGAATTTGAATATTTATATTGTCTGCAATGTTATTTTCCACTAAAATTGTGTGCTGACCAATTTTAAGCAAACTTGAAAGTCAAAAATCAGTATAACTGTGTTACAGGAGGCAAAATTAGGTTTTAATTAGGTTTGGGGCCTTTTTTAACAGTTTTTGCCTTAAAAATGCCACAATTGATACCCTGTGTGGCCCATTTTGCATGTGTCAGCTCAAAAAGTGAGTTGCTTTTATTAGTTGAGATGTTTTACTATTATTCATAACCATGTTTTTGAGAAATTTGATGGTTTTCAATTTTTATTAGAAAGAAATGAATTCTTAGATTTACGCGCTTGGCCGCAAACGCGTACCAGAATAGGTGGTGTTGGAAAATTCCTCATATTGAGTTCATTTTTGCTAACTGAATGCTGAAACTTGGTAGATATATTGCAAACATCATATTATTGAATAAAAACAGAAAATATAAGATATTGAAAAACACAAGTTTTCTTATAAGAAGTACAAGTGGAGGGCAGAATTTGAATATTTATATTGTCTGCAATGTTATTTTCCACTAAAATTGTGTGCTGACCAATTGTAAGCAAACTTGAAAGTCAAAAATCAGTATAACTGTGTTACAGGAGGCAAAATTAGGTTTTAATTAGGTTTGGGGCCTTTTTTAACTGTTTTTGCCTTAAAAATGCCACAATTGATACCCTGTGTGGCCCATTTTGCATGTGTCAGCTCAAAAAGTGAGTTGCTTTTATTAGTTGAGATGTTTTACTATTATTCATAACCATGTTTTTGAGAAATTTGATGGTTTTCAATTTTTATTAGAAAGAAATGAATTCTTAGGTTTAGGCGCTTGGCCGCAAACGCGTACCAGAATAGGTGGTGTTGGAAAATTCCTCATATTGAGTTCATTTTTGCTAACTGAATGCTGAAACTTGGTAGATATATTGCAAACATCATATTATTGAATAAAAACAGAAAATATAAGATATTGAAAAACACAAGTTTTCTTATAGGTTAATTACTTGTAAATAGTCCACCGGATGTTCCTACTCGGGCTAGTCAAGCAATGGCTGACACTAAAGTAAATAGTCCCATTTTTTTGCATTTTGGGGGCATTAATTGACAAGTATGAGCTGAAAGGGACATGTTTAGTAAATGGCATGCTTTTACTGATACACTGATACCAAATTTATGTTTAGAAATGCAATCTATGAAAAAAGGCCCCGGTTTTAAGACGGCATATGAAAAACAGTTTTGAAGTTCACACCGTAGTGAAAAAAACAGACCACCGGATTCAAGATGGCAAATCTCTGTTAATTGATACATGACCCCTACTTTTCTTGCTGGAAATGGATAATACAAACACTTAGCTTTAAAAGCATGTAAGTTAACCCCTTGGGAAATGGTACCAGCTATGATTGCCAGCATGTTGAAGCATGTCATGTTTACTATAGCTTATATAGGGAAATCTATTTACATGTCTTACACCTATAAGAAGTGCAAGTGGAGGGCAGAATTTGAATATTTATATTGTCTGCAATGTTATTTTCCACTAAAATTGTGTGCTGACCAATTTTAAACAAACTTGAAAGTCAAAAATCAGTATAACTGTGTTACAGGAGGCAAAATTAGGTTTTAATTAGGTTTGGGGCCTTTTTTAACTGTTTTTGCCTTAAAAATGCCACAATTGATACCCTGAGTGGCCCATTTTGCATGTGTCAGCTCAAAAAGTGAGTTGCTTTTATTAGTTGAGATGTTTTACTATTATTCATAACCATGTTTTTGAGAAATTTGATGGTTTTCAATTTTTATTAGAAAGAAATGAATTCTTAGGTTAAGGCGCTTGGCCGCAAACGCGTACCAGAATAGGTGGTGTTGGAAAATTCCTCATATTGAGTTCATTTTTGCTAACTGAATGCTGAAACTTGGTAGATATATTGCAAACATCATATTATTGAATAAAAACAGAAAATATAAGATATTGAAAAACACAAGTTTTCTTATAAGAAGTGCAAGTGGAGGGCAGAATTTGAATATTTATATTGTCTGCAATGTTATTTTCCACTAAAATTGTGTGCTGACCAATTTTAAGCAAACTTGAAAGTCAAAAATCAGTATAACTGTGTTACAGGAGGCAAAATTAGGTTTTAATTAGGTTTGGGGCCTTTTTTAACTGTTTTTGCCTTAAAAATGCCACAATTGATACCCTGTGTGGCCCATTTTGCATGTGTCAGCTCAAAAAGTGAGTTGCTTTTATTAGTTGAGATGTTTTACTATTATTCATAACCATGTTTTTGAGAAATTTGATGGTTTTCAATTTTTATTAGAAAGAAATGAATTCTTAGGTTTAGGCGCTTGGCCGCAAACGCGTACCAGAATAGGTGGTGTTGGAAAATTCCTCATATTGAGTTCATTTTTGCTAACTGAATGCTGAAACTTGGTAGATATATTGCAAACATCATATTATTGAATAAAAACAGAAAATATAAGATATTGAAAAACACAAGTTTTCTTATAAGAAGTGCAAGTGGAGGGCAGAATTTGAATATTTATATTGTCTGCAATGTTATTTTCCACTAAAATTGTGTGCTGACCAATTTTAAGCAAACTTGAAAGTCAAAAATCAGTATAACTGTGTTACAGGAGGCAAAATTAGGTTTTAATTAGGTTTGGGGCCTTTTTTAACTGTTTTTGCCTTAAAAATGCCACAATTGATACCCTGTGTGGCCCATTTTGCATGTGTCAGCTCAAAAAGTGAGTTGCTTTTATTAGTTGAGATGTTTTACTATTATTCATAACCATGTTTTTGAGAAATTTGATGGTTTTCAATTTTTATTAGAAAGAAATGAATTCTTAGGTTTAGGCGCTTGGCCGCAAACGCGTACCAGAATAGGTGGTGTTGGAAAATTCCTCATATTGAGTTCATTTTTGCTAACTGAATGCTGAAACTTGGTAGATATATTGCAAACATCATATTATTGAATAAAAACAGAAAATATAAGATATTGAAAAACACAAGTTTTCTTATAAGAAGTGCAAGTGGAGGGCAGAATTTGAATATTTATATTGTCTGCAATGTTATTTTCCACTAAAATTGTGTGCTGACCAATTTTAAGCAAACTTGAAAGTCAAAAATCAGTATAACTGTGTTACAGGAGGCAAAATTAGGTTTTAATTAGGTTTGGGGCCTTTTTTAACTGTTTTTGCCTTAAAAATGCCACAATTGATACCCTGTGTGGCCCATTTTGCATGTGTCAGCTCAAAAAGTGAGTTGCTTTTATTAGTTGAGATGTTTTACTATTATTCATAACCATGTTTTTGAGAAATTTGATGGTTTTCAATTTTTATTAGAAAGAAATGAATTCTTAGGTTTAGGCGCTTGGCCGCAAACGCGTACCAGAATAGGTGGTGTTGGAAAATTCCTCATATTGAGTTCATTTTTGCTAACTGAATGCTGAAACTTGGTAGATATATTGCAAACATCATATTATTGAATAAAAACAGAAAATATAAGATATTGAAAAACACAAGTTTTCTTATAGGTTAATTACTTGTAAATAGTCCACCGGATGTTCCTACTCGGGCTAGTCAAGCAATGGCTGACACTAAATAGTCCCATTTTTTTGCATTTTGGGGGCATTAATTGACAAGTATGAGCTGAAAGGGACATGTTTAGTAAATGGCATGCTTTTACTGATACACTGATACCAAATTTATGTTTAGAAATGCAATCTATGAAAAAAGGCCCCGGTTTTAAGACGGCATATGAAAAACAGTTTTGAAGTTCACACCGTAGTGAAAAAAACAGACCACCGGATTCAAGATGGCAAATCTCTGTTAATTGATACATGACCCCTACTTTTCTTGCTGGAAATGGATAATACAAACACTTAGCTTTAAAAGCATGTAAGTTAACCCCTTGGGAAATGGTACCAGCTATGATTGCCAGCATGTTGAAGCATGTCATGTTTACTATAGCTTATATAGGGAAATCTATTTACAGGTCTTACACCTGATACATGACCCCTACTTTTCTTGCTGGAAATGGATAAAACAAACACTTAGCTTTTAAAGCATGTAAGTTAACCCCTTTGGAAATGGTACCAGCTATGATTGCCAGCATGTTGAAGCATGTCATGTTTACTATAGCTTATATAGGGAAATCTATTTACAGGTCTTACACCTAGAAATATATTTCACCGAGTGAGCTCCGGAATTGATATTTTTACGAGTGGCGAAGCCACGAGTGAAAATACATAATTCCGGAGCTCACGAGTGAAATATATTTCTATCTTTTACTGGTAAAAACAAATTTTATTTTTATTTTATGCTTTTAGTGCATAATTTGTGTTAATTAGACAGAAACATTGCATGAAATGGCGCCAAAAACTTTTGTCTTCGACGTGACGTCATGACGTCATATTACCAAACTTGAGTCCGATTTCTGAACGTTCTCATTCGGAATGTTATGTGCGTTTGCGTGCCAACGTCAAAAAACAGTGAAAATAAAAATGATATTCCACTGTTTGAAAACAGTGGAATACCACTTTAAATTCACCGGGAAAATTCTATATTTCACTGAAAAGCATAAAATAAATTTTAATAATATGAACTAAGGCACTGCCTCAATGCGAGCTCTATTGCAAAACTCTTTTATTCAAGTAACTTGCTCTCTTGCTAGTTCCAAGGCGGTTACCCCCAAAGGCAATTTTTGTTGTTCAGTTGCGCGCGCGACAGTTCTCCACGTTACGTCATATGTATATTTTTATTTAAAAAAAACAAACCTATAAAAATGATTGTATTTATTGTGTTACAAATGCATTATGTTGACTTTTCATCTTATTAAAACAAATAATAAAAATAAATTATTAAATACAAATTTGGTACTCTTAAGCCTAAAGACGGTGAAGAGTGTATCCGTGAGATTTGCAAGACCATGGAGGAAAAACGGAACGCTTCGGATTAAAACTTTTTTTAAAGCGATGGTAGTTGAGCACAAGTTTTAGCTTTCCAAAAAGCTAGTCGGTCATTAGCAAATAAACTAAAAGAATAAGTAGGTATGTATTCGTTCATGTATTTACTTTTGGACCAATGTAAGTCAATGATATGGTCAGTTTTCTGTCGATGAAAGTCACACAGACTCTATCTGACAAACTATTTGTGAATTTAGTTGATGTTTCAAGTTTCAAGTTTTATTCTTTTTACATTTCTCTGTATGTACAAACCTAAACAAGAGAACATATAAACATTGTACAATTCTGTTACTTTAAATGAAACATGAAGAATACGTGTACGGGCTAAAGGCATCAATATAAATAATCATGTCTCTAGTAGACGTAATTTTTTTTTCAGGACATGTAGAAATAATTACGTTGTTTAAGCACCAGCGAATCTGATGAATATGTTACATTAACGCGAATGCTCAAAGAGGTACCATAGAACTTTCCACAGTTGATACTTATTTGTACATTGAGAGAAAAGCCACGCTTATAATATTCAGTATTCATTACCAACATTCATAAAATGTAGTTTTAGTTGGTTCAGCAGATCTCGTCAAACTTGAAGTTGACGAGCGTTAAAAGACAGTCAACAATAAATTAGGATGCTGATGCATTTATTACTTTCACTTAAGCTTTATGCTGCTATTATCTTTTGTTTTTGTTTGAACGATTTTCTGTAAAACTATTAAAGGAACTCAAGAAGCACTATTTGTATTTAAATTAATCTATTATCATAAAAATTGTCGTTATGCCACTGTTCTGAAAACAACTTTTTCTTTACTTTAAAGGCTGGTTTTGCATTCCTTGCAGTATATTCTAGTAGATCGCCCTTACATAGAAATGACAGTGCATGTGTTGTCTACCTTACTGTACTTGTCAAAATAATGTTATCGTTTAGTATCCCAAGACCGAAATCAGATCCGTTATATTGCATGTGTATGGGGAAGCAGTCGTTGGGGTCACGGGCTGCCCGGAAATCTTTTACAAGTAAAACTCAATTTTGGATTGCAACTGCGACGAGTCCAACCGTTCACTATAGACCCCAAGAAGAGAACGCATAGATCTATGCGTTTTTGAGATGGAATATGGGAATCCAAATAAATCAATTCGTATTTCGTTAATAATGCATATATTCAAGGGCAAGTTTTGAACTTTATGGCGGCGAAAGTTTTGTAACATAAATTAAATAGTTAAAGTTAAAATGATAAAAATACAGAAGCACGTATAGAATGGTTACCAAGTTTCTATTTCAAAACAATCGTTTAAGTTTTGTTTTCTTAAAACAGATTAAAAGGTCACTTTGAAAACCACCGAAGACGAAAAATGTGAAAATATTACAGGCTCGGTTTCATTGAGCCTGTTAAAGACTTTAAAGCATATCAAAAAAAAAATACCGCATCGTAATTAGAGCCAACTTGGATATCAAAAGGACAGGGAAATAGATAGATCTAAAAAAACATGGCAGTTTTTCCCCCCTTTTTTTTACTTTAAACAATGATCACCTCACTTCGCTAAACTTCCGTTAACTTCTGAGAACATTCACAACATTTGCACTGGAAAGCGCAAAAAGCAAAATCTCTCTTTAAAAGACAATATTTTGACAATTAAACAAGTTCTGAGCATTCGTTTCCTCCTAAATGCTTGTTTAAAACATCTCCTCGTTTACTATAAGCCTCTACTGTTTCACGACCGTATGTTTGGTGATTTATACCACAAGAAAGAAATTTTTAAAATTAACACATGGGTAGAGGTGTTCATCAATTTTCAAAGTCAATGCATGGACATGAGTTTTTTTGAAACCCGCATAATGTCATCTAACATGGCAAACACTGAAATTGACATCATTAAAACTAACAAACAAAAACAGGAAAATGTGCGAGAACCACCAATATTACATGTTTAAGTTCAGCATTCTAACGAAATTGTTGAAGATCAGAATAGTCAATTTAATAATTTGAGTCCCTGTCAGGCTGCTCATCCCCCCACCCTAGGACAGTGACGAAATTGTGTTGTTGAACTCTAGATTTTAGAATACATTTTTGGTTGAAAGTGTATGCTAATGACCGACTAGCTTTTTGTAAACTTTTGTTTACAGACAGCCTTCCCGCAAAAGTCGGAGCGTGCTCGATTGGAAATTCCGACATTTAGAACAGGGAGAACTACAATCGAGTGCGTCGGAACTGTGTTCTGGCAGCGTTCTACCCATTCCATCGAAATAGGTGGTGTGAATCGGTCAGTGTTTTATACTGCACCAAACTGAAATATTTTTAGATACTGTTTTTTTTTTGCCATAAAATAAGATAATGGTTACATTTCAGTACTATGCCAAGAATTTTACCAACATAAATATCAGAAATAGTGTTATTTTTCAGTAAATTATAAATATTGCTTTTTGTTGACTGATCTAATCAAAGCGCTGAAAGCGTTGAAATACTGGCGCGCTGGTTGAATCGAACATGCCCTGCACAGATACCATTACTGTAAACATATGAAACTATGTGTGATTTTTTCGTTAAACTTTGTGACAGTTACTATCGTCAACATTAGCAAATAATTTTGTATATTCAGGGATTTCAATAGATGCAGGCACTTGTATTTTGATGCAAGGAAATTAGGTTTTCCACTTTTTTTTCACCTGAATCTTAGGCGGGGGTCTTTTTGATGCAGAAGCGTATGATTAGTGGTTAAATTTTGCTAGAATAACGATGATCAGGCTCCGCCACAACTGAGTATTGTCAACAATGAAATGCACACGGCTCACGTACCTTAAGAGACTGAAACAGTTACAATCTTAATTTTTACGTCGATCGCAACAATGCATTAACAAAAATATTCGCCAACTTACTGACGGTCTCCCCAGGATTTTTGGAAGGGTTGTCGCTGGATATTTCGTGGATATAAGCTCGCGAAACCTCATTTTTTAACTATCATTTTATACAATTTTATATTTGTACCAAAGTTTACTGCAAAAACTGTATATAGTACATAGATGTTTTTTTTTATCTCTTTAGAGCCAAGAAAGGTACAAAGTTAAAAAAACATAAATAATGTGAAACAATGTGTAAACAGTATGTCAACATGTGTTTTAATAACATAAACTGATCTGATCTCATCAAGTTACAATGCCAACTATATACTCTGTATAGTTAGTTTTTCACATTCATTGTCCAAGATATCTCACACATATCAAACTCAGTGTTTCATTACAACTGACAGAATTAGGATTAAACTTTCAAAAGCCTCTTTTCTTCTTGGGCCCAAGCGCTGACTGCCTTATTATAATCAAACTTCAGTACATCAGGACCTTCCATGGATATCATTAACAATGAATTTAATGTTGAATTGTTAAGCCTGCTTCTAAGCTTAGTCTTCACTCTTGATAAAGTGGAAAAAACCCACTCAGAATCTGAAATTAAATTAATTTACGATACCAGTAAACATATAGATAGCTTCACATATATAAAAATAATATCATAATAGGTATTCAGTTAACACAAACAGGTATAATAAATTTTGTAGTGCACCCCAAGAACCTGGTTTAAACCCCTAGTAGCAAATTATTTTGCTACTGACTGTTCCAAGGCGCTAACCCATACGGTTCCCCTTTTTTATTAAACAATCAACAAACAAATCATTTATTTTCCTCTCTTCTTTTTGCTGCAGGGGAGGCTGTGATTTATGAGTGTGGCGATTCCTGATATGCATATTTCCCTTTTTATATATAGTAGCATGAAATTGAGTTATTTTATTTATTTAATGCAAGTCACAAGGCTAAGTAAATATATATAAAAAAAACATTGCCAACTTCTTGCAACCAGAAGTAGACTTTCTTCCACTTAGGATCGACACCTGACTGGATCGAACTGGCTGTTCGAGGTAGCCGGCGTTGATTCAGTGTCTCGGCATGTTGGGGTACCGCGTCCGGCGTCGGAGTAATTTCACGACGTGAAGGGGTACTTGGCGTCGTAAGAGTCGCTCTTGAAGGGCTATCCGGAAATGATCTCGATCTCATTTCTAGAATTTTGAAGTTCAGAATGCCCGATGGAGTTGGCATCAGCCTCACAAGGCCGGTTTCTCTTGAAATAAGATAGAATTGACGAGTCGTCGTTCTTTCGCGCATGCATACTTGAAAATGTGTCCGACGAAAATGAACTGACCGTTACGATGATAGCGCAGTAAAATGCCACAGAATGTATTTCTTTTGCAATTTAAGTTCTAAATGCAACTTGCCAATAGATTTGTTTAAAACAATTCCATTATCGCACAATTATTTTCATACATGTATACAGTACAATTTTCGAAGTGTTTGTAGAAGACAAACACTGAACTAAGAATAACCAAATAATTACTCATGATCGCATCTCATTTAAATCATTGAACATTATGTTAAACACACCGGGTTCCGCTATTAATTGAGAATATCAAGAGTCAACAGAGCCAAAATACGATCAAACGACACCGACAGACTTGCGAATTCACCACGTGGAGAGGCGGAGTTATCCAGCTGATAGTAAAGAAATCGATTGTGATTGGTCAAATCGCCCATTGCTTAACCTTGAATGAGGTGTGTATTGAAAAGCGACCTGTGTTTACAATGCAAGAAACAGAAAATTATGACATGTCGATTTTGAATAAACGGATGTCGGCGAATTTAACACTTGTTGGAAATAGATCAAAGCTTGTTAACGGTTGTCTGGGGAGAACACTGGGACCCGGCCCGGTCCTTGTTAGCCGAGCAAAATCTCGATCCACAACTACTCCAACCTAACCAAAATGGCAACCCACGCTATCTCCCGCTTGTCACGTGACTGATTTGTTTTTAATCGTTCTTTTAATATCCTTTCCTTGCGAATCACAACATTAAATTGTTTTCTTGTTTTTATTTGTAGAATTATATTTCAAAGTTCGCATTCCTTCTCGAAATATTTGTATTTTCTTAAAATGCACTACTTTTTATGCCACACAACTACGAAATCTTTCAGGCGTAACTAAACTACTCATTCATATCCAGTTGCTTGTTCACTGCCGTAGCTGGTCATGATTTCACTCTACATTGTCCGATGGAATTTTTGGCATGGATGCTCCAAAATTACACGGAAACTTACTATCAATCGCTCAGAATTCGTGGAATGGTGTGCTGCATTGTGCTTCACACTTGTGCAGAACATTTCGGCCTGCTCTCGCGGTGACCACTTACTTGATACGCTCTCGTGGTCGCAATGATACATCCGAAGTTCAGGACTGCGCGTCGCAGAGTTCACAGCATCGTTAGTAAAATACTGGCGCATGCGCGCCAGTATTAATCAAAGCGCTGAAAGCGTTGAAATACTGGCGCGCTGGTTGAATCGAACATGCCCTGCACAGATATCATTACTGTAAACATATGAAACTATGTGTGATTTTTTCGTTAAACTTTGTGACAGTTACTATCATCAACATTAGCAAATAATTCTGTAAATTCAGGGATTTCAATAGATGCAGGTACTTGTATTTTGATGCAAGGAAGTTAGGTTTTCCACTTTTTTTCCACCTGAATCTTAGGCGGGGGTCTTTTTGATGCAGAAGCGTATGATTAGTGGTTAAATTTTGCTAGAATAACGATGATCAGGCTCCGCCACAACTGAGTATTGTCAACAGTGAAATGCACAAGGCTCACGTACCTTAAGAGACTGAAACAGTTACAATCTTAATTTTTACGTCGATCTCAACAATGCATTAACAAAAATATTCGCCAACTTACTGACGGTCTCCCCAGGATTTTTTGAAGGGTTGTCGCTGGATATTTCGTGGATATAAGCTCGCGAAACTTTATTTTTTAACTATCATTTTATACAATTTTATATTTGTACCAAAGTTTACTGCAAAAACTGTATATAGTACATAAATGTTTTTTTTAATCTCTTTAGAGCCAAGAAAGGTACAAAGTTAAAAAACATAAATAATGTGAAACAATGTGTAAACAGTATGTCAACATGTGTTTTAATAACATAAACTGATCTGATCTCATCAAGTTACAATGCCAACTATATACTCTGTATAGTTAGTTTTTCACCTTCATTGTTCAAGATATCTCACACATATCAAACTCAGTGTTTCATTACAACTGACAAAATTAGGATTAAACTTTCAGAAGCCTCTTTTTTTCTTGGGCCCAAGCGCTGACTGCCTTATTATAATCAAACTTCAGTACATCAGGACCTTCCATGGATATCATTAACAATGAATTTAATGTTGAATTGTTAAGCCTGCTTCTAAGCTTAGTCTTCACTCTTGATAAAGTGGAAAAACCCCACTCACAATCTGAAATTAAATTAATTTACGATACCAGTAAACATATAGATAGCTTCACATATATAAAAATAATATCATAATAGGTATTCAGTTAACACAAACAGGTATAATAAATTATGTAGTGCACCCCAAGAACCTGGTTTAAACCCCTAGTAGCAAACTATTTTGCTACTGACTGTTCCAAGGCGCTAACCCATACGGTTCCCCTTTTTTGTTAAACAATCAACAAACAAATCATTTATTTTCCTCTCTTCTTTTTTGCTGCAGGGGAGGCTGTGTTTTATGAGTGTGGCGATTCCTGATATGCATATTTCCCTTTTTATATATAGTAGCATGAAATTGAGTTATTTTATTTATTTAATGCAAGTCACAAGGCTAAGTAAATATATATAAAAAAACATTGCCAACTTCCTGCAACCAGAAGTAGACTTTCTTCAACTAAGGATCGACACCTGACTGGATCGAACTGGCTGCTCGAGGTAGCCGGCGTTGATTCAGTGTCTCGGCATGTTGGGGTACCGCGTCCGGCGTCGGAGTAATTTCACGACGTGAAGGGGTACTTGGCGTCGTAAGAGTCGCTCTTGAAGGGCTATCCGGAAATGATCTTGATCTCATTTCTAGAATTTTGAAGTTCAGAATGCCCGATGGAGTTGGCATCAGCCTCACAAGGCCGGTTTCTCTTGAAATAAGATAGAATTGACGAGTCGTCGTTCTTTCGCGCATGCATACTTGAAAATGTGTCCGACGAAAATGAACTGATCGTTACGATGATAGCGCAGTAAAATGCCACAGAATGTATTTCTTTTGCAATTTAAATTCTAAATGCAACTTGCCAATAGATTTGTTTAAAACAATTCCATTATCGCACAATTATTTTCATACATGTACAATTTTCGAAGTGTTTGTCTTCTAATCACAGAACTAAGAATAAGCAAATAATTACTCATGATCGCATCTCATTAAAATCATTGAACATTATGTTAAACACACCGGGTTCCGCTATTAATTGAGAATATCAAGAGTCAACAGAGCCAAAATACGATCAAACGACACCGACAGACTTGCGAATTCACCACGTGGAGAGGCGGAGTTATCCAGCTGATAGTGAAGAAATCGATTGTGATTGGTCAAATCGCCCATTGCTTAACCTTGAATGAGGTGTGTATTGAAAAGCGACCTGTGTTCACAATGCAAGAAACAGAAAATTATGACATGTCGATTTTGAATAAACGGATGTCGGCGAATTTAACACTTGTTGGAAATAGATCAAAGCTTGTTAACGGTTGTCTGGGGAGAACACTGGGACCCGGCCCGGTCCTTGTTAGCCGAGCAAAATCTCGATCCACAACTACTCCAACCTAACCAAAATGGCAACCCACGCTATCTCCCGCTTGTCACGTGACTGATTTGTTTTTAATCGTTCTTTTAACATCCTTTCATAGTTGTGCGAATCACAACATTAAATTGTTTTCTTGTTTTTATTTGTAGAATTATCTTTCAAAGTTCGCATTCCTTCTCGAAATATTTGTATTTTCTTAAAATGCACTACTTTTTATGCCACACAACTACGAAATCTTTCAGGCGTAACTAAACTACTCATTCATATCCAGTTGCTTGTTCACTGCCGTAGCTGGTCATGATTTCACTCTACATTGTCCGATGGAATTTTTGGCATGGATGCTCCAAAATTACACGGAAACTTACTATCAATCGCTCAGAATTCGTGGAATGGTGTGCTGCATTGTGCTTCACACTTGTGCAGAACATTTCGGCCTGCTCTCGCGGTGACCACTTACTTGATACGCTCTCGTGGTCGCAATGATACACCCGAAGTTCAGGACTGCGCGTCGCAGAGTTCACAGCATCGTTAGTAAATACTGGCGCATGCGCAGCATGCGCCAGTATAAAAACTAGGAAAACTTAGTTGAACTATGAAGTATGGCTTATTAAGACCATTAGGAGTTCTTTAGACTTCAAAAGATATAATAAACATGCAATTATGTAACACTTATTATAATAACCTATCATGATTCTGTTCCGACATCCAATCTCAGACTCTTCTCCGTCGTTATCAGAAAATAAACGACTGTTGTAAACCAAAAAACTAGAGGCCTCTGATTGGCTTCTGGATTACGTCAAGCCTGTTCTCTGTATCTATTAAAAAAAAATTCTCCAGCTTCTTATCAACTAAGCCTATTGCTCATTACAATAATTCAACATAACACTTTATTAAAGAGTAAATATAAACCATTTGTAAAAAAGAAAAGAAGAGGTACAGCTTATACTGTATTAAACCAGCATCTAGAAGGTGTAAACGTCGCCCTGAACGACAGGATATGGCAAACAGTGTGCAGTATTTGTGCAACTCGAATGGTTAACATTTAAACCCACGAAGCACTACGCCAGCAGTGGTTACAAGCGTCGTAACAATACAGATATAGATCTTATCATAATATGCATTCCAAACATATGAATGGCAATAAATCAGTGACCGACATTTAAGTGGCATCAAATTGCTATCAGCAACTCTGCTGTGATAACGGTAAACATACATCTTGTAATATGACTCCGAGTTCGTTGTATTTTTAAATCTAACACCAACTGGTGTTGTTAATCTCCAGCAGCAGTATGTACTTTACTTGCAAGCTTGGGGAATACCGCCTATTTTAAACCTCGAGGAAAGATAACTGAAGCTCGCTAAGGATTCTCTGGCGACTATAATCGCCAGACAAAATTGGTTTACTACTGTCGCTGTCTGCTGAAAGTACAGACATGCGCAGTGAAACAGTCAAGCAGATTCTGTGGAAGAGTCGGAATTTGATTCTGGCACAGTTCCGACAGCCCAATCGAGCACGCCCGGATATTCATTAGTCTCTAAGAAAAACATAAACGATGTCTTGCTTTTGACCAACAAAATCAATATAACGGATTGAATCTATTTCATATATGGAATCATCCTGAACAGTTGTTTGAATCAAATAACGTAACAGTTCAATTTAAACACAAATAATATTTTGCTATGAAGGTTTTCATCACGTGACTTTCTAAAAAAAAGACGCATAACATTTTTTTACACCCTGTAGAAAATACAACACACGTATGTTTATATAATTTAACATGTCGTTATATATCGGCTCAATTTCTGATTTGATGTTACTACAACCTCCAGATATTGTTTCATCAACATTTAGAAGACTTTTCTTGCAAATAGGGGGAACGGAATAGCATTCCCAAGCTCTAGACGGGCGGCTTTGTCTAAAGTGACCACGTCCGGTGCCGCTGTTAACCGGACCGGTGTTACCCTTCAAAGTTCAAGTTTGGTCCATTATAATTTGTCGGTCATCCTGATGACCGACAATAACATATACGCACATTACCGTAAAAGCTCGCTTGCTCGCGAGCCCCCTTCGGGGGCTCGCTCGCTAGAGCTCGCATATTAATTTTCATTTAAAAAATGTTCTTAAGTATTATTTTATTTCCGTTTCGCCGTAGAATAGACTCTTTCTCCGTCGTTATCAGAAAATAAACGACTTTTGTAAACCAAATAATGGTGGCCTCTGATTGGCTGCTGGATGACGTAACACTTGCTTTCTGCATCTATTTTAAAGTTTCCTCTCCAGCTTCTTATCAACTAAGCATATTGCTCATCTGAATAATTCATGATAAAAGTTGGGATAATTACTAAGGGCGCAGGGGACAGTTTCCGAGGCTTCCGCCGGGTCTGGGACCCCGTGCAAGCCTACATTGACCGAAAATAAGAACTTTGCACAGCTAAAATTGTGTTGTTGTACTGTGTTATTTTCTGATAACGACGGAGAAAGAGTCTATTCTACGGCGAAACGGAAATAAAATAATACTTAAGAACATTTTTTAAATGAAAACAACACAGAAAGTACAACAACACAATTTTAGCTGTGCAAAGTTTTTATTTTCGGTCAATGTAAGCTTGCACGGGGTCCCATACTCTGGTGGAAGCCTCGGAAACTCTCCCCTGCGCCCAAAATATGCACCTATTACGCGATAATGTAGAGTTTTTCCCTTGTCAGTAATAAATTAGGTCATCTAACATGGCAGCCAGTTGCAAACCAAAAGTGAACACTGTTTGTGAATGCTGACTTTCTGATGACCAATCTAAAGTTAGTTGATAAGTTTATTACGGCAGAATAAGCAAAATCAATCGGCTTTTATTTCTACAGAGGGAAATCCGACGAGTACGGCGACAATAGCGAAAACCGGGCTACAACAGTCGTTTATTTTCTGACAGAGAAAGAGTCTATATCCGAATGACAAAAAGTCCTTTCCGTGGAAAGGTGTCCTTTCCGGTATTAAGTCATACCCCGGAAGTGAAAAATGTCATGCTTGCATTAGTAACCGCTATTTATAGAATGGTCATGTGCTTGTAGTTGTGAAATCCAAACTGACAAAATTATTGTGAAGCATAATTTCATTCGCTATGGAACAAGACAATCACAGGTCGAAGGGAGAAAATGCGTAAGTGGTTTGAGTTATTGTTATCATAAGCAGGGTTCTCCCCAGAAATTGTTTAAGGTAGCAACAACCACCCATTTTTATATCCTGGAGTACCCGGTTTCGACGCACATAAGGTTTTATTAGATATTTTCACAACATTATGTTATATGTTTTACTCTGATTAAATTTGTTTACATTATCTAATCAGTAAGTTACAAATCTGCTTAATTTGCAGTTTCGTAACACACTATTTGCTATAAAAATCGATCGTTTTAATACATGCATATGATGGCAGCCATCTTTGTTTTCAGTACCCTATTTTTACGCATTTTGATTGGCTACCTATATTTATCATCACCCCCATGTATAATGTACTTCCAGGAAGGATGTTGTTTGCCTCCAACGACTTCCTGAAAAGGAACAACAAAAAAGCATTTTTAAATTTTATTTAACATGTTTTAAATCAAATTAATATAAGGTATAAGGATGATTCTGTGAGATTAATCTCTCTTGCTGTTTCTTCTTATTGGAGCCCCTGTTTCTTTGACTTTCTGCAAAGCAGTGGTCATAGCAGCTGGGTTATATTGTCTGTATGTTAGAAAACGAACCTAAAAGAGAAATAACAATTTATCCTTATCCCAAGGCATAGAAAAAATGGACGAAGTCTTTTTTTTTAAAAGATCAATTAAAAATCAATTTATGTAAACCTCCGCCTAAAATATAAGGCGTACATGGTACACAGGAGTGATTTTCGGATACTTTTATGAATGGAAGTCACATGACTTGTAACGTGACATTTACAACTTACTAAGAGCGAGCAGACGGAGCAGCTTTCAAATTTATTTCATACTCTATTTTCACAATTTCATATGTGTAAGTGGTCAGAGCTTTTAGTATTAAGAAAAAGGACTAAAATTGCATTCGATTACAAAAATTAAGTGAAATATTACCTTAGAATCACGGATTCTCTACATAGTAAGCGGCTGACCCAAAAACAGTGTCTTAACTATTACGACCGTGGGAAAGTGACGTCATAAAGTGTCGCTTATATCAAAACAAAGTGAAAACAAAAATGGCGTCGTTTGAGGTGTGCGTAGAAACGGGTTACTCGACGATAAATGAAAAAAAATGTACAAAACTATACATTTTCTGAAAGTACTACTCATGCCAATTAAGAAAATATATAGGTTGCCCATGTGGATGTATAACATAACTTTTTTGATAGACCAGAAAATACAAAAAATCAACATTACAATAAGGTCAATTTTTATTTTCAAGGAAATTCTGACCTCATATATTATGTAAGCAAATAAATATACTGGAAACACAAATTTCTGTTCTGTATACTTGTCAGCTATATACACATCAATTTTAACTGTACTTGAACATTTTCAAAGATGTAATCTTGTCAGTATCATCAGTTTTATTAGGTCGGGTGTCATGAAAACTGGCCTGAAAATAGACAAAAAGACAAAAAAAATGTGATGTATTTATATTTCTTTCAGTTTTCCGTTAAAATTTGATATTTTTGTTACAACAAACATGTTTTAAAGTATTTTCATAATAGAAAAGATATAGAAAATGATGAACATGGGCAAAAATCTGCCAAACAGAAGTAAAGTTACCCCACCCACCATCATTTAAGGAATATGTCATTATATTAATATATTTCAGAGATACTTTTTAAATGTTTGTAACTCAAAATATTCAAATTTTTACTGTACCTGAGAGTTTTAAGGCAAACCAACATCTTTTTAGTCAGAGGAACACAAAGAATCACACAAAATAAACTTGAAAAGAGAAAGAAATACACAATTAAGTAAATTCTTCGAGCTTTATATGAATCATAAGTCTCAAAAACTGTTAGTGTAAAAGTGTATCTATGAATGTATCAATGTGCAAAGTACAATTTTAAGAGAAAAAATGAAGTTGCAAAGAACAGTTTTGAGAGGAAAATGAAGTTTAAGCATATTTTAGTAAGTTTAAATATAACTCATAGTACACATCATTAGTTATTTTCTTTCTTATTAAAATGCTAACAGTTACTATCATGTTTGTTGGCTGTGAACACCCCCTATGTCATCACTCTAACTATCTGACCATATTAACTGCCACTGGATATATAAAATGATTCAGAGTCACTCGCCGTGATTGATTGCAAAACTGACAAACAGTATAAATTACTTATATCACTTACAATTCGAAGTGTACCTCAATGACTGTTGCTTGAATAACTGGAGCCTGCAGATGAAAATTCAACACCCCCTCTTCACTTTCACTGCTATCTGAAGACTCAAATAAGTCCTGGCTCATCACACCAGTAGTCAGCAGACAGTACCAGAAATTAGCATAATCACTCTGTCACTGATCAACGAGAATGGGATGGCAGAGTCTGTGGTGCAGAGAAAAAGTTCTCAAGTTTTCTGAAAAACATCAATTGCATTGTGAAAATTCACTCTTGATATATAAAAAAAAAGTCAACTTCCAAACTACACGAATACAAATTATTGAATGAAAATGCAGCATCGCTTTTCTCGGCAAATATTGTACGAAACAAATTGAGTACGAAAACGGCCGACAGAATTTTCTGTTTTTCATGTTAACAAAAGACTAGTCATTAAAGATAATGATTGCAATTGATTAATTTACTAAATGTTAGTTGAAATATTTATCTTAACATCAATAAAACTAGATATTTTACCTAATTTTAGCTCGATTCCATTTTTTTTCTGGGACGAAATAGCTCGTACTATTGCGCAATTCCGAATGAATAAGAATTACCTCCCCTGCTGCTGCAAGGCCCCTTGTCTATTCCGCATCAAAAATCTGTAAGTTTACGTGAGAAAAGACTCAAAAGTATGCATTTCTTTATTAAAATAATGATTTTCCCCTTAAATAACAATAGTTTTACCAGCGTATACGGTCTTTGAGGTAAAAAATTCAGAAACTGAAATTTTGGAGTCTACTTTTTTATCCTGTCTTGTTCTATTCAAGATCTAACACGTCATATACGTCAACTTTGACCTTTTTTCTACACATAAATTAACATATTTTCATTCGGTATGCTTGGATATAATCGCAGAACAGCGTAATGTAAAGAGGGTGTAATCAGGTCAGATTTTCGTCGATTTTCCAAAATTATCTCCCCTGCCAGGCCGGTACGCGGTTGTTGCTATTTAAGGGATAGCTCATCAAGACCGCGCACGAAGTCGATACTCAAAATTTTGTTACCACACCTACTTCCCTAAACAAATCCTCCCCCCCCCCCCCCCCCAAAAAAAAAAAAATTAATACGGTTTAGTTGTATCATGGCTTTGGAACTATAAAGAATGGGAAATGCAATAAAAGCAGCTGATATTAATGTGTATTGAGTACATATATCCTCGAGTACCCAGTTTTGACGCCCTTAAGCATAATAGCCAAATTATTTTTTTAAATTTACCATTCAGATAGAAGTTTTACTGTTTTTAACTGATTGAAATAAAATACAAAAAAATGTCAATAAATGGCTTATAAAATTTAAACGACAACTTCCCGATGTAGACCCTTGGGGGACCTGTATCTGTTGACAGTGCCCAGTTTTGACGCCTTTGCTTAGATGATGCATCAAATAATTCTCTCTAGTGTATACAGTATAAATTCCTCATTTTTATGTTTTGCACTCTCTCTTAGTAAATTCTGAGTCAAAAGAAATAAAATAAAGTGTGTATTTTATGATTGTCAAAGATCTGTTTAAGCTAGCTGATAAAAAACAGATATTTTTAATAAAGGTCAGACATCGTGTCAATGGACTCTCGAATGAGTGTCACCAGATAACAATGTAATTATTCAAATAAATAAACGTTTTCGTCTTCTGATTGTCTACATGCAATAAAATATTTTCAGCACAATTGTTTGCTCTTTAGATTCACCATACTTTTAAAATAAAGCTTCATAGACACTTCAAATTATCAAGCAAAGAACAATAAATATATAAAAACAATATAAGAAGTATATGTATTAGGAACAGTGTTTACTGATCTTAAAACACATACACATACTGCAATTCATACCTTACCAACTGTGCAAGTGTATGAGAGCTTCAGTTGTGCATACAGTTCTTACTTTTCTTGCTTACATAATTAAATTTTGGATTTATCAATGTAGGTAAAAAAGTGCATTAAGAATTTCTAATAAAAATGGAGGTAAACAATTAAAACCTTGTAAAAACTTCATGGAATCAATTTTTATACACATTTATGATAGAAAATAATACGAACACCATTTGTAAGCAGTTTGGTAGAAAATTACATCATTAGATATTATATTCAATGAAATAGAGATGAAAACAATTAAGGCGTCAAAATAGGGCAGCGTCAAAATAGGTCCTCCGACGATAGGCATCTTTTATATATTCATTCAGCACTTTTGAATATATCTGTGTCATTTTTATGCAGAAGTGAATATGGGTTGTTTGTATAGCAAAGGGTCAGGTGGTCTTCAATATGCTGCAATATTGGGTATCATCTGTTTGGAATAGATGAAAAGGGAACTTTGAAAGCCACCGAACACGACAAATATGAAAGTACTGCAGGCTCGGTTTGATTGAGCCTGTTCATGGGCAGTAATGGAAATGAGTGTTGGACTAAATATTAACTAAGCAAAATTAGTCCATTTCACACTGAGGTTGGTGATTTGGAAAAGAAATATATTTGTTTTAAAACTAATTATAGCCTGGATAAATAAAAATTACAACTTAAATTTCTGAGGTCGAGTATAACTTTATCAAATATTGCATGGTCGCGAAAATATATGACTTTTGCATTTTTCCGTGTTTCATTCCAAAATAAATCAAAGAATGAGTTAAAATAAATAAATCAACCTATTTTACTACGTTTTAAATTTTAAACGATCTTTAAAATTCTTAAAATATGTTTTCTAATGTTAACTTCAATCCTGGACAAAACATCAACAGCAACAAGTTGTCAACAAAAGAAATCTAGAAAATCGAACAGAAAACCCAAAACATTGACCAATTTATTATTGTTTTAGCTTAATTATTTGCCTGATGTTTGATAGGTATGGTTTTACCTTTACAAAAAGGTGAAATGTGCGTATCAGGAACTGCCACAAACCAGATAGAAATGCAAATTATGGTAAAATTTCCAGACGTCAAAGACTGGTCTTAAGCCCCACCTACCAGTTTTGATTCGTCAATTGGACATCGATTTGTGTAAACAGCTGTAATTTCTTAATGAGGGAAATAGCCTCAGGCTACTTTTGAGAGTAGACACATGATTACTTGGATTTTACAATCAACAGGAAGGCATAGCGTTAACTGTTTAAGGCATAGCGGGATAATTTAAGAGTAGCGGAAGTACAGCAGTTGAGATCAAAGCGTAGCGCTCCCGCTACTCTAAAATTGGCTGGGGAGAACCCTGATAAGTACTTGGAAGACGGACCCCGTTTTCTCCAAAAATGTGCATTAACTGGCCGCTCTACTGCATAAGGTTGCATAATTTATCACAGACACTTGTTTAGGGGTCATTTGCTGGCCCTATATGCCTATAGAGCTATATAGGCCTATATATAGGCTTACAGGTCTCTAGATCCAAAAGTGGGCAATTTCAGGAAATAAACAGATGATCTACAGCATGAAATACAACTACAATCACTTAGAACACAAAATATCCCAGTTTGAAAAATACATGACCCGATTTTCATGCTCAATATACAATCTAATACACAACTAAAGAGATTATGCATAATTCTATGTAATGTCATGATTCCCCACACTGTACTGGACAAATAATATTTCTTACAAGACACACAATTACCAAATTTCAAAGAAAAAAAGCAAAACGGCAAGAGACTGACTAATAACACGAAGATTAAAATTGTAAAGGCCTTAAATTATTGTAATGGAATTAAAGACCGTACTATATCTAGTTTGTTTAGATCAGGGCTCTCGCGAGGGGGCAACTAGGGATAAGAAGTCGCCCGATCCGGTCAAACTTCGCTTTGTCCAAGCATCAAAGCGAAAATGACTTCGCCTTAAAAATTCAGAAGCAGCTTACGTAAAACTTACCAAATTTCTCTTCCCCTTTCTCATGTATAATGACCTAATAATTACCTAATAATTACCTATAATTACCTAACTGGAGAAGTCTCGTCGCTTGTCATCTGATAACTTAAGCTCCGCCTACTTTCCATATAAGGAAAATCAATACTGGCCCTGGGTGAACATTACATCAATGATTTGATACCGTGACGTTAGCTGGTGTGTAAATTCTAATTTGGTCGTTGTGTCAATTATGAATTTATGATTGCTTGAAAATTGCCAATTATGACTGTTGACAGTTTGTGTATGTCGGCATTCTTTTAAAGCGGGTAAGTGTTGCATAATTTGTTTATATAAACTGATATCGCTAATTGAAAGCAATTATAAATGTGCAAATGACGAAAATAATTCATGCATTTTCATTGATTTATAAGTTGTGTGGCACTTGTATTTCTCGTCATTTTTGAGAATCAGTTATAAATTAACAATCAGAAATGTCTCTAATGTTCTGGCTACAGGGCGACTCGCCCTAACCGGGGAGTAAAGAAAAGCTGTCGGAATCAGAAAATTCTTGCCATTTTGCTTTTTCTGTCGCCCTTTCGAAGAAACGGCGATACATAGGGATCGTCCGTCCGTCCGTCACGAAAACTTAACGTTGCTTATAACTTTGCCATTTCTTAATATTTCTTCATGAAACTTTAAAATTATATTCCTTATGACAACACACTCGAGATGATACCTCATTCTAAAGGTCAAGGTCACATTTGATGGAGTTATGCCCCTTTTTACGAAAACTTAACATTGGTTATAACTTTGCCATTTCTCAATATTTATTCATGAAACTTTCAAACAATATTCCTTATGACAATACGCTCAAAATGATACCACATTCTAAAGGTCAAGGTCACATTTGATGGAGTTATGCCCCTTTTTACAAAAACTTTGCCATTTCTCAATATTTCTTCATGAAACTTCCAAATTATATTCCTTATGACAACACGCTCGAGATGTTACCACATTCTAAAGGTCAAGGTCATGTTTGATGAAGTTATTTCCCTTGTTACGAAAACTTAACATTGGTTATAACTTTGCCATTTCTCAATATTTATTCATAAAACTTTCAAATAATATTCCTTATCACTACATGCTTGTGATGATTCTACAATCTCAAGGTCAGGATTTCATTTGATGGAATTATGCCCTTTTTTGTGTCGCCCTTTTGAAGAAATGGCGATAGATAGGGACCACTTTGTCCATCGGTCCGTCCGTCACGAACACTTAACGTTGGCTATAACTTGCCATTTCTTAATATTTCTTCATCAAACTTTAAAATTATATTGCTTATGACAACACGCTCGAGATGATACCAAATTTGCAAGGTCAAGGTCACATTTGATGGATTTATGCCCCTTTTTGTACTTATATTTTGACACGAAAACTTAACGTTGGCAATAACTTTGCCAATTCTTAATATTTCTTCATGAAACTTCCAAATTATATTCCTAATGACAACACGCTCATTGTGATACCACATTCTTTAGGTCAAGGTCACATTTGATAGAGTTATTTCCCTTTTTACAAAAACTTAACATTGGCTATAACTTTGCCATTTCCTAATATTTCTTCATCAAACTTTCAAATTATATTCCTTTTAACAACACGCTCCTGATGATACTGCATTTCTTAGGTCAAGGTCACACTTGATGGAGTTATTCCCCTTTATATGAAAACTTAACATTGGCTATAACTTTGCCATTTATTAATATTTCTTCATCAAACTTTCAAATTCTATTCCCTATGACAATACGCTTGTGATGATACTATATTCTTAAGGTCAAGGTCACATTTATTGGAGTAATGCTCCTTTTTGTACTTGCATTTTTATTCCGACAGCACCAGAGACTTGGAAATCAGGGAGAAGTTTTGTCATACATGTAATTTACTTAATTAGGGAGAAGTTTGCAGGCAACAACATTCTTTCCTTATATAGTCTATACAAAATGACTTCTCCCATAGATCAAAGAAGGGAGAAGTTTGGTCACTTTAGGTAGACCACTTCTCCCAAGTCTCCCTCTAGTGAGAGCCCAGCATAGTCAAAAAATGCAACCTCCATGAAATTAATAGGAAGGCGGATCAAAGCAAAATGTACATCAATGAACTACCGACAGGTTTTAAAACATGACTGAGAATAATTATACCCCCACAAACGAAGTTTGAGGGGGTATATAGGAGTGAGCTTGTCGGTCGGTCTGTCTGTCGGTCAGTTGGTCGGTCGGTCGGATTCTTCGTTTCCGGATGATAACTCATGAAAAGCTTGACAGAATTGAATAATTTTTGGTACACAGGTATATCGTCATAAGATACAGGTCAAGTTGGATTTTGGGGCTGGTGGGGCCAGTGTCAAGGTCACTGCTACTAAAAATAGAAAAATGGTTTCCGGATGATAACTCATGAAACACTTCACAGATTTAATCCTTGTTTGGTAAAAAGATGTAACATCACAAGATACAGGTCAAGTTCGACTTTGGGGCTGGTAGGTCAATGTCAAGGTCAGTATTACTAAAAATAGAAAAATGGTTTCTGGATGATAACTCATGAAACACTTCACAGATTAAATACTTTTTGGGTATTTAGATGTACATAATATCAGAAGATACAGGTCGAGTTCCACTTTGGGGCCTGTTGGGTCAATGTCAAGGTCACTGTAACTTAAAAAAAGAAAATTTGTTTCTGGACTATAACTCATGAAATACTTCATAGATTTAATTATTTTTTGGGTCCAGATGTAACATAACAAAATATAGGTTAGGTTTGACTTTGGGGCCTGTGGGTTCAAGGTCAAGGTCACTGTTATTTAAACTTCAAAACTTTGTTTCCACTTAGTAAGTAAAGCTTGGAATGAGATTCTTAAATGAAATTTGGTGTATTGGTGAGTTTTGTGAAGATGACTTTTGGGATTCAAAGTAAGGGGTCAAGGTCACTGTTACTAAAAATAGAAAAAAACTGTATGCTCAATAACTTTGGTTCAGAATGAGATATTGTGATGAAATTTGCTATATAGGTAGTGTCTGGGAAGATGAAACTTTGTATTGACATTGGGTCTGATGGGGTCAAGTTCACTGTTCACTGTTAATAAAAATAGAAAAAATGTTTCTGGATGATTTCTCATGAAAAGTTTCACATTTATAAACAACTTTTGGCACACAGTTGTTAAAAGTTAGGTAAAGGTCACTAAAGGTTTCTAACATACTCAAACCATTTCTGCTCAATAAATTTAGAAGGAATGAGATATTGTGATGAAACTTGCTGTATGTGTGGCTACTGTGAAGACCACAGAGCCGCCACACTTTGAATTGAAAGTGGGGCACATTATGCCATTGATTCGAAGCATTCACAGTTCAATTATCAAGCACACATGTGGGGGTATTTAATCACTGTCAGTGATAATTCTAGTTTTTTGTTTCTTTCTGAATTGTGTGGATTATGTGATAATTATAGAGACAATCGAATTTAGTAATGGATCAATGATAAAATTAAACAGTAAGTATGCATTCACAAGTTTGCCCCGGGCTGTTATCTGTCACTGGGAAAGGTGTTAAAACACGGTTGTTTAAGGTTTTAGGACTGTAATATGCACTTTCGCAGATTGGGATTTTGTTGTTTTCATTTCCAAGTACATCCATTTAGACATCTAAACACGAGTTTTAAAAAACATTTACCATGCGTAACTCGAGAAATTTAGTATTTTAGAAGGGGACCCTCTGTTTCGGAAAATGGGCTGTAAAATCAAACACACTAGAAGCTAAATTCATCTCTATTTCTTTGAAACCTTGTAAAGTTTTGTAAAATAAAGGCTAATTGTTTAAGGACATCATATCTGAACAGGAAAAAACAAGCATTATGTTTAGAATTTATTTCTAACACTTTATAAATTGACTTTTTTAAAGTGTACCCCATCTTCGAAAATGCACATTTTTCTGATCCGCAAAAATTAAGCAAGTTTTTATCTGTGATTTTTGTGCATGTTTAATGCAGTAAAATAATTGTGTTATACATTAAAATTATCTGCAATGTGTATAGAATCAAATAAATTAAAAAGCACCTTACCATCTTCGTTTTCATTTTATTGGCTTACAAAATAGGTACCTATGGCCCAGACCAAACGGTTCAAAACCACAAAAACCAAAGCGCTCGGTTTACGAATGGTCATTTTTTGATACCCCCTCAATTTTTTTGAAAAACAATAAATAAGCAAGCAATTAGCTATGCTGGTTAAAATTTAACTTCAAAAAAGTAAATTTGGCAACCGTAACCATAGCAACCAAAGCATTATTTTATAGGGTAAAATCATAGTTCAAACACATAAAATTACTTTTATTGAAGACAAGTATCACAAAAAATACTGTTCAAATATATAAACAATAAAATAGCAACATTATCCTAAATGAAAGTATAGATTCCAAAATCAGTTTAGATTCATATCATAATAATGCTGCTGTATTATAAAAGAATCAGTATTTTGTAATAATATCATTACAATATTTCAGTTTTTATGGCTACTAGATCTAAATGAAGATGAAGAATAATAACAATTATTTTCGAATTTTAAAACTATTGATTATACCATTTTCCCCCCAAAATAAGTCACAATAATAAGCAAAAAAGAAGAAAAAGGAAAAAAAAGTTCCTCTCCCGAGGATTGAACCGGGTCCGTCAAAATTGAAGTCTTGATCGCTACCATTGCACCACAGAGAATATATCACATATATGTTAATTTTATATAACATGTATTCATTTCTCAGTGTTGTTCGTCTACACTCTTATTTTGAGTATTTGATATGAAAATATTTATTTACATTACATCAATTTCATATCCGCATTTTTATTATTTGATTTAGTAATTAATGACGTCATAATCGCGGGAAAAAACCTAAAGAGTAGTCTCCAGTTACGAAAAAAGTATCAACCGGAAACTTACGAATCGGCGTTCGGAAAACACGAATAAGGAACGACAAAAGTCGATGTTTGGCGGAAATATTACAGTTCTAAAACCTTAAGGGAAAAATGTGTACGTCATTTGTGTACATGTTACAATTTTGACTTCCTGTTTCCATTTTTTGCCGTTTCATGGTAAAAAATGGACTTAGAAAAAAAGGGGATCCACAGTACAACCGCGTTATAACCGAGCGCGGAATTAAACGAAGCTTGTTATAGTTCGAAGTGTATTCTTTGATCTTTTGCTTTGCTTACACTGTTGTATGATGGTCCAACAAGTTTTCGTGGTACTAACAGTTCAACTTCTTACTGCAACAATCATTATCAATAATCATGCTGGTTGGGAAAAGAAAACAAGTTTTGTTAAACTGATACTTATCTATTCACTTCAAAGAGATTCATTCAACGAAGGCTTTCCAAATTGTATTTCCAGTGTTTTTATTAACCCAACTACCAGCCATGTTATCCATGACGTCACCAACAGGTTTTCGGGGGTCATCTCAAATCAATAATACAACTTTACTAGTTTAATCAGCCTGACAGCAATTTTTCATTTGTTTATTACTTTGAGAAGCTCCCTAACATGTGATGATTGCTTACATCCCGTATTAAAGTAAAAAAAAAGTTTTCTGAGAGCTCATTTCAGAAGAGATATCAAGAATGAAGTTTCTTGATTATAAAGCAACTTGTTATTTGGGTTTTGAAAATAATTTGAAACTTGTGTAATGATTTAGGCATGTTTTAACCTGTTTCAACCGCATATTTTGTGAAAAAGTTAAATCTGTCAAAAGTATGAATCAAAATATGCGGTACATCTGCACCAGCTTTGATGTAAACGGTGTTAATATTAAATACCACGAAAACTGTTTATACCACGAAAACTCATTAGTCGACCATACAAAAGTAAATCTTACTGCATACTTACCTGAGTTGAATTCTCTTTTATCAGAGAAAAATTCAGATTTATCATCTTCACTATCATTTCCATTATCATCACTAAATGCTGGCTTTTATTGTCACCAGCAGACTAGTACTCAGGAAAATGACTGTCACTGATCTTATTCTTGCCCTGTTTGGGACTAGGTAAGAATTTCCTGCTAGTATCTGGGCTAAAGTTTAAAATGGATTGTTTAAATAATAATTATAACATGTCAATTTCTTGCAACCGTCTGATGCCCTCTGAATATTTTTTTCCGGTAAGGCGATTTTGGATTGCGAGATGTAAACAGAGCTTTTAAAAAATCAGCATCTAAACAAATATTGCACTAATCTTACCAAATCTGATATAGATAGAATATAAGTGCCCCTGTGTTGAATTCAGCCGAGCACTGGCTAGATAATTAAGAACATTACATCTATTTTTTCATTTTTCCGATGCCCTACTAACAAATATGTGCAGTAGGGAGTTTGGTTACAAAGAATTATATGCATGAATTCTGATTGGATGACTATTTAAAAATTTGATCAAACTGCTGCAAGAAAATGTGACGCGATAGACTCTGCTGCTAAAAATAGCTCGCTCTTTTGAAGTATATAAGGTCTAGCTATAAATTAGTATATTTATGCAATAAAGATAAAAAAATACTAGATAAACACTCAGTCTCACATACAGTACAGTATGTTCTTAACATGTTGAGCTGAAATCAATGAGAATAGGTTCGTATTTATTGTAAACTAAGTAAAAAAAACAACAGCAGTCATCACAATCAGACTTATATTTTGTGTGTTTCAGGGAAGTTGATGTTGGTAAGGAGTTTAAATCATTGTCTCTTGAGGCAAACAAGGGAAAGAAGAAGAATCCAGAGGAAGAAGCTGTTGCACCTGTGAAGAAGACAGAAAAGGCATGCTTCTAACCTTGTTTTATTATCAAAAATATAGGAATTCAGGAAAATTAGCATCTGACAAAAAAGACCCGTGTCCAATCATGTGCTAACTACAGTGGAGCTCCGCTAAACCGCGGTCCGATTTAGCGCGAAATCCACCATAACGCGGTCAGCCCTTGGACCCCGTTTTTTTTTCATAAAAGATAGTAAAATTCTATCAACGGCCATTTTTGTATATTTGGAAATGGAAAAAAAGGGAAGTAACAACGTAAATACCGCGTTAATCGATAAAGACAATGACGCTCGTTCATTAACGTATCGAGAATCGTTGAAACAATTGTGAAATGTTCCTTTATGATCTGTTGATTGTTTCCTAAGTTTATTAAAATATCAAACTGTCATAAAATTGTTAAGTAATAAATTGTTGTACAAACAGTGGGGCACCTAATCACCTACGCGAAAAGGTTACTGAATGGGTTTTTTCGCACCTACGGCAGATAAAATATCAAACTGTCATAAAATTGTTAAGTAATAAATTGTTGTACAAACAGTGGGGCACCTAATCATGTACGCGAAATGGTTACTGAATGGTTGTTTTTCGCACCTACTGCAGATAAAATGACAAAGGTGTCTGATGTTGAAGGTGTCAGAATTCTTTGATAAAACAGTTGTCTAATTTCACAAGAAATGTTGTACGATTTTATGTGCTAATGTGTTAGCGATACATGTGCTAATATGTTTTACAATATTATTATGAGAAATGAATATTATTATGATTGAAAATTAAAACAATAAAGATTAAACTGCACACGTATTGTTTTCCTTCAAAACAGCGTTCAGGTCAAACAAATACATGAGTTCCGCATATGACAAACGCCAGCAGAATAAACTTTTGTGAGTGAAATTCACAAAGTAATATTTTTATAGCACCTGTTAGATAATAACAAAACAACATGGAAACAAAGGATTTTATTTCAAATAACGATAAAATGATACGAGTAATACATGTATGGACTTCGTATAGTGTAAGTTCTATGTCCAGCGAATATCGCGGATCCGGTAATAACGCGATTTGATATGATGGACCCCAAAGACCGCGTTATAGTGGATCTCCACTGTAATTGGTTTAAATAATGCATTCTTTTAACTGGTTATTCATGTGCTAGTGATATGTCAGGCCAAAAATAAAATATTGTTTGTTTCCCCTTCCCACCCGACCCATTCATATCGGCGCGACCCAAAAGATTTTTTCCCAATTTTGAGTTGCACATTTTTTTTTTTAGCTCACCTGAGCTGGCTCAGGGTGAGCTATTAGGATCGATGAATGTCCGTCGTCCGTCGTCCGTCCACACTTAGTTCGTTAACACTCTAGCGGTCACATTTTTGGTCCGATTGTCATGAAACTTAGTCAGGATGTTTGTCCCAATGATTTCTCGGACGAGTTCGAATATGGGTCATCTGGGTCCAAAAACTAGGTCACTGTTACTAAAAATAGAATTTTCTTGTTAACACTCTAGGGGTCACATTTTTACTCCGATTGTCATGAAACTTGGTCAGGATGTTTGTCCTAATGATTTCTTGGACAAGTTCGGTTATGGGTCATCTGGGTCCAAAAACTAGGTCAGTGTTACTAAAAATAGAATTTTCTTGTTAACACTCTAGCAGTCACATTTTTGCTCCGATTGTCATGAAACTTGGTCAGGATGTTTGTCCCAATGATTTATCGGACGAGTTCGAATATGGGTCATCTGGGTCCAAAAACTAGGTCACTGTTACTAAAAATAGAATTTTCTTGTTAACACTCTAGCGGTCACATTTTTGCTCCGATTGTCATGAAACTTGGTCAGGATGTTTGTCCCAATGATATCTCGGACGACTTCGAATGTGGGTCATCTGGGTCCAAAAACTAGGTCACTGTTACTAAAAATAGAATTTTCTTGTTAACACTCTAGCGATCACTTTTTTGCTCCGATTGTCATGAAACTTGGTCAGGATGTTTGTCCCAATGATTTCTTGGACGAGTTCGAATATGGGTCATCTGGGTCCAAAAACTAGGTCACTGTTACTAAAAATAGAATTATATTGTAAACACTCTAGCGGTCACATTTTTGCTCCAATAGTCATGAAACTTGGTCAGGATGTTTGTCCCAATGATTTCTCGGACGAGTTCGAATATGGGTCATCTGGGTCCAAAAACTAGGTCAATGTTGCTAAAAATAAAATTTTCTTGTTAAAACTCCAGCGGTCACAATTTTGCTCTGATTGTCATGAAACTTGGTCAGAATGTTTGTCCTAATGATTTCTCAGACGAGTTCGAATATGGGTCAACTGGGTTCAAAAACTAGGTCACTGTTACTAAAAATAGAATTTTCTTGTTAACACTCTAGCTGTCACATTTTTGCTCCGATTGTCATGAAACTTGGTCAGGATGTTTGTCCCAATGATTTCTCGGACGAGTTCGAATATGGGTCATCTGGGTCCAAAACTAGGTCACTGTTACTAAAAATAGAATTTTCTTGTTAACACTCTAGCGGTCACATTTTTGGTCCGATTGTCATGAAACTTGGTCAGGATGTTTGTCCCAATGATTTCTCGGACGAGTTCGAATATGGGTCATCTGGGTCCAAAAACTAGGTCACTGTTACTAAAAATAGAATTATCTTGTTAACACTCTAGCGGTCACATTTTTGCTCCGATAGTCATGAAACTTGGTCAGGATGTTTGTCCCAATGATTTCTCGGACGAGTTCGAATATGGGTCATCTGGTCCAAAAACAAGGTCACTGTTGCTAAAAATAGAATTTTCTTGTTAACACTCTAGAGGTCACAATTTTGCTCTGATTGTCATGAAACTTGGTCAGGATGTTTGTCCCAATGATTTCTCGGACGAGTTCGAATATGGGTCATCTGGGTCCAAAAACAAGGTCACTGTTGCTAAAAATAGAATTTTCTTGTTAACACTCTAGAGGTCACAATTTTGCTCCGATTGTCATTAAACTTGGTCAGGATGTTTGTCTCAATGCTTTCTCGGACGAGTTCGAATATGGGTAATTTGGGTCCAAAATCTTGGTCACTGTTACTGAAAATAGAATTTTCTTGTTAACACTCTAGCAGTCATATTTTTGCTCTGATTGTCATGAAACTTGGTCAGGATGTTTGTCCCAATGATATCTCTGACGAGTTCGAATATGGGTCATCTAGGTCCAAAAACTAGGTCACTGTTACTAAAAATAGAATTTTCTTGTTAACACTCTAGCAGTCACATTTTTGCTCTGATTGTCATGGAACTTGGTCAGGATGTTTGTCCCAATGATATCTTGGACAAGTTCGGTTATGGGTCATCTAGGTCCAAAAACTAGGTCACTGTTACTAAAAATAGAATTTTCTTGTTAACACTCTAGTAGTCACATTTTTGCTCTGATTGTCATGAAACTTGGTCAGGATGTTTGTCCCAATGATATCTTGGACAAGTTCGGTTATGGGTCATCTGGGTCCAAAAACTAGGTCACTATTACTAAAAATAGAATTTTCTTGTTTACACTCTAGCGGTCACATTTTTGGTCCGATTGTCATGAAACTTGGTCAGGGTGTTTGTCCCAATGATTTCTTGGAATAGTTCGAATATGGGTCATCTGGGTCCAAAAACTAGGTGACTGTTACTTAAAATAGAATTTTCTTGTTAACACTCTAGCAGTCACATTTTTGCTCCGATTGTCATGAAACTTGGTCAGGATGTTTGTCCCAATGATTTCTCGGATGAGTTCGAATATGGCTCATCTCGGGGTCTTGGTCACTGTTACTAATAAGAACTTTGTTGTACTCAGGTGAGCGATAAAGGGCCATCATGGCCCTCTTGTTTAAAGGTGAGAATTATTGGGTACGAAACAAATTGTATACTGTAGGCGCTGGATCCCAGCTAGGTAATTCTTAAGTGCCTTGTTGAAATATTATTTACGAGAACCATATGTACGGAAGTATATATGATGCAAAATTTTAAGGAACTATCTCAGTAACCATTAGAGACACTTTTTTAGTTTTGAGGGTCAGATATCTAGCGTTTAGTAGAATTTGACACATTCTCAAATAGATGAAAAGGGAAAAGAGATACTCGCTTTAGTGCCAATACAGTTTCACATACTGTATCAATTTTGTAAAAAATAGTTTTATAATAGTATATTTTACACACAAAATAGTTCTAGAATGCTAGATTGTATCTATTCTAGAGGCTGTCATTCATGTTAGTTAAGGCTGAAAATTCATTGGCAAGATTTGTCATCTTCAAAAAAAAATTTTACCTACCTACCTTTTTTGTCTGGGTCGGGAAGGGGAAACAAACAATATTTTATTTTTGGCCTCATTGTCTTCAGTCTCAAAACTTATCATTTACGTTTGCCATAGAAAACTGGTATCAAGTCTCCAAACTGACCAATCACAAGTAAAGTAAGGGTATAAGTATCATTCACGTGTGTTGGGTAAAGATCGTGTGATCCAGCCCGAGTGAAATACGCACAAGGGCTGTAACGAGGCTCTGCCTTAGTGCATATTTAACAAGGGCTGGATCACATGATCTTTACCCAACAAAAGGGAATGATAATTTTTCTTGCATACCATATTTTTGCACATTTTGTTATACCCCCACAAACGAAGTTTGAGGGGGTATATAGGAGTGAGCTTGTCGGTCGGTCGGTCTGTCGGTCGGTCGGATTCTTCGTTTCCGGATGATAACTCATGAACGGCTTGACAGATTTAAAAATTTTTGGTACACATGTGTAACATCATAAGATACAGGTCAAGTTCGATTTTGGGGCTGGTGGGGCCAGTGTCAAGGTCACTGTTACTAAAAATAGAAAAATGGTTTCCGGATGATAACTCATGAAACACTTCACAGATTTAATCCTTGTTTGGTAAATAGATGTAACATCACAAGATACAGGTCAAGTTCGACTTTAAGGCTGGTGGGGTCAATGTCAAGGTCAGTATTAATAAAAATAGAAAAAGGGTTTCCAGATGATAACTCATGAAAAACTTCACAGATTAAATCCTTTTTTGGTACATATATGTAATATCAGAAGATACAGGTCAAGTTCGACTTTGGGGCCTGAGGGGTCAGTGTCAAGGTCACTGTAACTTAAAAATGAAAAATTGTTTCTGGACTATAACTCATGAAATACTTTATAGATTTAATTATTTTTTGAGACACAGATGTAACATAACAAGATATAGGTTAGGTTTGACTTTGGAGCCTGTGGGTTCAAGGTCAAGGTCACTGTTATTTAAACTTCAAAACTTCGTTTCCACTTGGTAACTATAGCTTGGAATGAGATTCTTAAATGAAATTTGGTGTATTGGTGGTTTTTGTGAAGATGACTTTTGGGATTCAAGGCCTGTGGGGTCAAGGTCACTGTTACTAAAGATATAAAATAAACTGTATGCTCAATAACTTTGGTTCAGAATGAGATATTGTGATGAAAATTGCTATATAGGTAGTGTCTGTGAAGACGAAACTTGGTATTGGAATTGGGCCTGATGGGGTCAAGGTCACTGTTACTAAAAATAGAAAAATTGGTTTCTGGATGATTTCTCATAAACAATGTTTGGCACACAGTTCTTAGATAAAAGTTAGATAAAGGCCACTGTTACTAACATATTCAAACCATTTCTGCTCAATAAATTTAGAAGGAATGAGATATTGTGATGAAACTTGCTGTATATGTGGCTACTGTGAAGACGACACTTTGGATTGAAAGTGGGGCACATTATGCCATTGTTTCGAAGCATTCCCAGTTCAATTATCAAGCATACATGTGGGGGTATTTAATCACTTTCAGTGATAATTCTAGTTTTTTTTCCTGTAAATATTTCTTTGCACTACTTTATTTATAGTATTGGAGTGATATATGCGAAATTCCATTGTTCATTCATAAACTGCTCAAGACGTACTGACGTTATAATGCGTGTTACTCGTTCTACATGAGGGTGCACGATCGTAATTTCCTACACGGGTGAAAACACCGGATGACCTGATATGGTATGCAAGAAAGATTGGCCTGTAACAGATCTGATCACAATCTAGTGAAGGGAGACATAAAGACCAGTCTGCCAACTGACCAATTAATAGCTAGTCATGGGTCACATGATGGATGGCTGGTCTCCAGTGACCAGTCTGCAAACTAACCAATCCAAAACTAGTTATGGGTGACTGTTCTCTAGTTGGCAGTATGCAAACTAACCAATAATAATTTTGTCCTGTGTAACTGGTCTCTGGTAGGCCAGTTTGCAAACTAACCAATCAAAGCAAGTCATGGGTGACTGATCTCTAGTGACCAGTTTGCAAACTAGCCAATCCAAAACTAGTTTAGGGTGACTGTTCTCTAGTTGGCAGTATGCAAACTAACCAATAATAATTTTATCCTGTGTAACTGGTCTCTGGTAGGCCAGTTTGCAAACTAACCAATCAAAGCAAGTCATGGGTGACTGATCTCTAGTGACCAGTTTGTAAACTAACCAATCAAAAGCTAGTTATGGGTGACTGGTCTCTAGTGACCAGTCTGCAAACTAACTAATAATAAGCTAGTCATGTGTGACTGGTCTCTGGTAGGCCTATTTGCAAACTAACCAATCATAAGCTAGTCTTGGGTGACTGGTCTGTGGTAGGCCAGTCTGCAAAGTAACTAATCAAAATCAAGTCAAGGGAGACTGGTGTCTAGTAGACCAGTCTTCAAACTGACAAATCATGAGCTAGTCATGGGTGATTGGTGTTTAGCAGCCAGTCTTATAACTGACCAATCATGAGCTAGTCATGGTTGATTGGTGTTTAGCAGTCAGTCTTATAACTGACAAATCATTAGCTTGTCATGGGTGATTGGTGTTTAGCAGCCAGTCTTATAACTGACAAATCATAAACTTGTCATGGGTGATTGGTGTTTAGCTGCCAGTCTTATAACTGACCAATCATGAGCTAGTCATGGTTGATTGGTGTTTATCTGCCAGTCTTATAACTGACCAATCATAAGCTAGTCATGGGTGATTGGTGTTTAGCAGCCAGTCTTATAACTGACAAATCATGAGCTAGTCATGGGTGATTGGTGTTTAGCAGCCAGTATTATAACCGACAAATCATAAGCTTGTCATGGTTGATTGGTGTTTAGCAGCCAGTCTTATAACTGACAAATGATAAGCTAGTCATGGTTGATTGGTGTTTAGCAGTCAGTCTTATAACTGACAAATCATGAGCTAGTCATGGGTGATTGGTGTTTAGCAGTCAGACTTATAACTGACAAATCATAAGCCTGTCATGGTTGATTGGTGTTTAGCAGCCAGTCTTATAACTGACCAATCATGAGCTAGTCATGGGTGATTGGTGTTTAGCAGCCAGTCTTATAACTGACCAATCATGAGCTAGTCATGGTTGATTGGTGTTTAGCAGCCTGTCTTATAACTGACCAATCATGAGCTAGTCATGGTTGATTGGTGTTTAGCAGCCTGTCTTATAACTGACAAATCATGAGCTAGTCATGGTTGATTGGTGTTTGGCAGCCAGTCTTATAACTGACAAATCATGAGCTAGTCATGGGTGATTGGTGTTTAGCTGCCAGTCTTATAACTCACCAATCATGAGGTAGTCATGGGTGATTGGTGTTAAGCAGCCAGTCTTATAACTGACAAATCATGAGCTAGTCATGGTTGATTGGTGTTGAGCAGCCAGTCTTATAACTGACCAATTATGGGCTAGTCATGGTTGATTGATGTTGAGCAGCCAGTCTTATAACTGACAAATCATGAGCTAGTCATGGGTAATTGGTGTTAGCAGCCAGTCTTTTAACTGACCAATCATAAGCTAGTCATGGGTGATTGGTGTTTAGCAGCCAGTCTTATAACTGACCAATCATGAGCTAGTCATGGTTGATTGGTGTTTAGCAGCCAGTCTTATAACTGACCAATCATGAGGTAGTCATGGGTGATTGGTGTTAAGCAGCCAGTCTTATAACTGACAAATCATGAGCTAGTCATGTTTGATTGGTGTTAAGCAGCCAGTCTTATAACTGACCAATCATGAGGTAGTCATGGGTTATTGGTGTTGAGCAGCCAGTCTTATAACTGACAAATCATAAACTTGTCATGGGTGATTGGTGTTTAGCTGCCAGTCTTATAACTGACCAATCATGAGCTAGTCATGGTTGATTGGTGTTTAGCAGCCAGTCTTATAACTGACAAATCATAAGCTAGTCATGGGTGATTGGTGTTTAGCAGCCAGTCTTATAACTGACCAATCATGAGCTAGTCATGGGTGATTGGTGTTTAGCTGCCAGTCTTATAACTGACAAATCATGAGCTAATCATGGGTGATTGGTGTTGAGCAGCCAGTCTTATAACTGACAAATCATGAGCTAATCATGGGTAATTGGTGTTGAGCAGCCAGTCTTATAACTGACAAATCATAAGCTAGTCAAGGTTGATTGGTGTTTAGCAGCCAGTCTTATAACTGACCAATCATAAGCTAGTCATGGTTGATTGGTGTTTAGTAGCCAGTCTTATAACTGACCAATCATAAGCTAGTCATGGGTGATTGGTGTTTAGCAGCCAGTCTTATAACTGACAAATCATGAGCTAGTCATGGGTGATTGGTGTTTAGCAGCCAGTCTTATAACTGACAAATCATAAACTTGTCATGGGTGATTGGTGTTGAGCAGCCAGTCTTATAACTGACAAATCATAAACTTGTCATGGGTGATTGGTGTTTAGCTGCCAGTCTTATAACTGACAAATCATGATCTAGTCATGGGTGATTGGTGTTTAGCAGCCAGTCTTATAACTGACAAATCATAAGCTAGTCATGGTTGATAGGTGTTTAGCAGCCAGTCTTATAACTGACCAATCATAAGCTAGTCATGGTTGATTGGTGTTTAGCAGCCAGTCTTATAACTGACCAATCATAAGCTAGTCATTGGTGATTAGTGTTTAGCAGCCAGTATTATAACTGACAAATCATGAGCTAGTCATGGGTGATTGGTGTTTAGCAGCCAGTCTTATAACTGACAAATCATAAACTTGTCATGGGTGATTGGTGTTGAGCTGCCAGTCTTATAACTGACCAATCATGAGCTAGTCATGGGTGAATGATTGGTGTTGAGCAGCCAGTCTTATAACTGACAAATCATGAGCTAGTCATGGTTGATTGGTGTTTAGCAGCCTGTCTTATAACTGACAAATCATGAGCTAGTCATGGTTGATTGGTGTTTATCAGTGAGTCTTATAACTGACAAATCATGACCGGTCATGGGTGATTGGTGTTTAGCAGCCAGTATTATAACTGACAAATCATGAGCTAGTCATGGTTGATTGGTGTTTATCAGTCAGTCTTATAACTGACAAATCATGAGCGGTCATGGGTGATTGGTGTTTAGCAGCCAGTATTATAACTGACAAATCATGAGCTAGTCATGGTTGATTGGTGTTTAGCAGCCAGTATTATAACTGACAAATCATGAGCTAGTCATGGTTGATTGGTGTTTAGCAGCCAGTATTATAACTGACAAATCATGAGCTAGTCATGGTTGATTGGTGTTTAGCAGTCAGTGTTATAACTGACCAATCATGAGCTAGTCATGGGTGATTGGTGTTGAGCAGCCAGTCTTATACCTGACCAATCATGAGCTAGTCATGGGTGATTGGTGTTTAGCTGCCAGTCTTATAATTGACCAATCATGAGCTAGTCATGGGTGACTGGACTCCGGTATGCCAGTCTTGGAACCAACTTATTTTGAAGGTTCAGACTTCTTACAATTGATGTTTTAGTATATTTAAAAAAAGTTTAAAAGTATACTGAGCATATCATATGATAATCATATTATCTGGAAATTTTATACTCCTTTACAAATTATAAGGATCTACAGTTTTTGGGTAGTTGTCACAGGTTTAGATATCAGTCATAGGTATATATATCAGTATTTGATCAGACTGGAGATGTTTGCAGGCAGGCTTCAATGTTGGTGTTTGCTCGATAACTTTAGGCCAAATGAAGCCAAACTTGGTTTGTGGGAAGCTTATATCAAGATGAAGCTTGGGATTGCTACCTAGGTCATTGTGATCAAGGTCATGGTCACTGTTTGCTTTAGCCTATTGATGTCAAACTGTCATTATTGCTAAAAATAGAAATTCAGTTTCTGCATTTTAATTTGATTTTACGACCTTTCTCACATACTATTAAGAAATTGTACCATTTGTTGTTGGTTGTTGGAAACAGTAGTTTTGGGGATTGGGAAAGGTAGGGGGCTTTGAATCAGGAAGACTCCGGTCAGCTTTGATTAAGGTACTGTTAAGGAGAGGCAGTTAAAGAAAAAAAAAAGCTGAAAGTATAAAAAAAAACAAGAAAATACTTTCTCCACATTTAATATCTTTTGTTTTATATCTTAATAATTCAAACAGTTACATTTTTAGGAACAAAAGGCGAAAGAAGCTCTTAAAAAGGAGAAAGAAGGAAAGAAAGAAGGTAATGAAGAGAATAAAAAATCTGATGAACTGCAAGAGAGAGAAAAATCAGAAGATAAAACTGCGGCTGCCCCCTCCGCAGAAGGTAATTACAGGGCTATTTGTCTATCAACAGCTGTTGTGGTAGTTTTTCCACCACACTCCCGAGTTAAGTTTGCTAATCGTTCATGTGTGTTTTCACAGGTACTGTTTGATTTAAGTTAAACATTAGAAAAATACAGAATTTAATATCAGGAATGTAAAGAAATATCTATACAGATGTAGCCATGAAAACACTCTTCAAACTTCACAAGATGTGTCAAAATCATTCTGAGACATTCTTTGAAAATACATCCACTTAACAACTGAAGTACACCAAAGTTCACAATCACTTCAGCTTCTATCCTACACTTGAGATATATTCAACTGCAGCAACTTTCAAAATGTAGTGGGGTATACAATTAGGCCCTGATTTGTGTGGATTCAAGTTCTGAAGTAGCTTTATGATTCCTAGTACAGTTAATGTGATTTACTCCATGGTTGGGTGGGGATGAGGTTCCATTTCTGGAAGGTAGCTTATGTCTACTTAGGTGTAGATGTACTGAAACTGAGAATGAAGTATCTCAGCTTTCGTCTGGCTGTCACTCTGAAAGAAGCCATCTGAGCAACCTAGGGAGACTGCTGGACACATTTCTGTAAGTTCTTGTATTGCTGCAATTGGGATATTGGCTTTCTTCCAGAGGTGAATCTTATGAATATGATGTAGCAGTCTGGTATGATAGGGCTTCAGCCACGTGTCCAGTAAAACAATGTCATGGTCACTTTTATAATTGATTGGTAGGTGAGATTTAAAGTGCACTTCATATCCTGGGTTTGAAATGAAAATAGTCCAAAGCATTATTAGCTCGTTTGGCAAAATTCACCACTTGTTAAAGGCCTAGGTCCATAGCTATATTATCTAAGAATGTTTGGCTAACACAAATTGGGTATTGGTTTTTAAGAACAGTGCAATTTCTCCAAACAATATCTAGAAGATTATGATCACCTGCAAATATATATATGGAACTTTTAGACGTAGACTTGGCCTTCTGCCCATGGTTTTCTCGTTTAGGGCAAACCCATTCATTTATCTGGGAACCATACACCGCTGAACATGGAATATTAATCTGAAAAAAACGCATTGAAGGTTCCATGTTTCCCGCCATATGCATATACCATCGTTTGGGTTAGTTCAAAATTGTATTGTTTATTGGTGTAAATTTTGAGTTGTGTTTAACCCGATGCTAGGCATTTCAATTACTGCCCATGAACACGCTCTATCAAACCGAGTCTGCAGTATTTTCATAAAAATTTGTCCTGTTTGGTGGTTTTTAAAACTTTTATAAAAGATCCCTTTTCAACTATTTCAAATCATTCAGTGCACAACGAGCCTCTTCCAGGTAAGATTTGGCGACCTTATTTGGTATAAAAGTATGCAGAGATGATCATCTTAATTCCAACTTGGATAGTTCCGGTCAGTTGCTCCAATGTGTTGTGAGAAGTGATGAATCTTGTAATGTTCAGCTGGAGTAAAAAGATTGTTCCCCGATGACTTTCCCACCTCATAGCGAAAGGATAAATAGAAATGGTCTTCATCCATCCTTGCATCCATGTGTGTGCGCTTGCAGATTTCTTGTCTGGTCCATAACTTCTCAACCCCTGGAAGGAATTTCATAAAACTTTTTCGTCAGATTTTCAACTCATGAAGGCGATGTGCAGAACCCATTTTCCAACCTGGCCGGCTCAAGGTCAAGGACACCAGTGCTGTTTAAAGATTTGAACCATGCACTTAATGTGAAAATATCTTTTGAACCATTGGAAAAAATTTCATTAAACTTTGGTCAAATGTTCACCAATGTGCTCATGTTCCAACCTGGCTGACTTAAGGTCAAGGTCACAAGTTTTTTTTAAAGATTTGAACCATGTACATCGTGTCCATTCCATAATTATCTTCTAAACCCCTGGAAGCAATTTCATGAAACTTTGGTCAAGTGTTCACCCCATCAAGGCGTTGTACAGAACCCATGTTCCAACCTGGTTGACTCAACTGTGTACTTCATGTCCCATCCATTACTTCTTCACCCCTGGAAGTAATTTCATAAGACTTTTGTTAAATGTTCACCTCATCAAGACAATGTGCTGAACCCGTGTCCCAACCAGGCCACCTCAAGTTCCAGGTCACCAGTGGTGTTAAAGATTTCACCCACTTATTTAGAAAGGATTTAGTGAACTTTATGTTAAATGTCTGCCTCATAGAGACAATGTCCAAACTTTTGTTTTAATCATGCTGGCTCAAGGTCACAAGTGGTAGTCAAAGGTTTGAGTCATGTAATGTGTGTCTGCTTCATAACTTTTAAAGTCCTGGAGGAATTTCATTAAACTTGGATCAAATATTAACCTTATTGAGATGATCTGCAAAACTCTGAGATGATGTGTAGAACCTGTTTCTAATATGCTGGTTCAAGGCCAAGGTCAGAAGTGGTGGTCAACAAGGTTTGAGTCAAGTATTTCCTGTCCAGTTCATTATTATGCCCCCCTTCGAAGAAGCGGGGGTATATTGCTTTGCACATGTCGGTCGGTCGGTATGTCGGTCCGTAGACCACATCTTGTCCGATCAATAACTAGACAACGCTTTGTGATACAGTCCTTATATTTGGTATGGAGGTTGGTCATGACCAGTAGAAGACCCCTATTGATTTTGGGGTCAGTAGGTCAAAGGTCAAGGTCACAGTGGCCTTGACCACAAAAACCTTGTCCGATCAATAACTAGACAACGCTTTGTGATACAGTCCTCGTATTTGGTGTGGAGGTTGGTCATGACCAGTAGAAGACCCCTATTGATTTTGGGGTCAGTAGGTCAAAGGTCAAGGTCACAGTGGCCTTGACCACAAAAACCTTGTCCGATCAATAACTAGACAACGCTTTGTGATACAGTCCTCATATTTGGTGTGGAGGTTGGTCATGACCAGTAGAAGACCCCTATTGATTTTGGGGTCAGTAGGTCAAAGGTCAAGGTCACAGTGGCCTTGACCACAAAAACCTTGTCCGATCAATAACTAGACAACGCTTTGTGATACAGTCCTCATATTTGGTGTGGAGGTTGGTCATGACCAGTAGAAGACCCCTATTGATTTTGGGGTCAGTAGGTCAAAGGTCAAGGTCACAGTGGCCTTGACCACAAAAACCTTGTCCGATCAATAACTAGACAACGCTTTGTGATACAGTCCTCATATTTGGTATGGAGGTTGGTCATGACCAGTAGAAGACCCCTATTGATTTTGGGGTCAGTAGGTCAAAGGTCAAGGTCACAGTGGCCTTGACCACAAAAACCTTGTCCGATCAATAACTAGACAACGCTTTGTGATACAGTCCTCATATTTGGTGTGGAGGTTGGTCATGACCAGTAGAAGACCCCTATTGATTTTGGGGTCAGTAGGTCAAAGGTCAAGGTCACAGTGGCCTTGACCACAAAAACCTTGTCCGATCAATAACTAGACAACGCTTTGTGATACAGTCCTCATATTTGGTGTGGAGGTTGGTCATGACCAGTAGAAGACCCCTATTGATTTTGGGGTCAGTAGGTCAAAGGTCAAGGTCACAGTGGCCTTGACCACAAAAACCTTGTCCGATCAATAACTAGACAACGCTTTGTGATACAGTCCTCATATTTGGTGTGGAGGTTGGTCATGACCAGTAGAAGAACCCTATTGATTTTAGGATCAGTAGGTCAAAGGTCAAGGTCACAGTGGCCTTTGCATACAAAAACGTTGTCCGATCAATAACTAGACAACGCTTTGTGATACAGACCTCATATTTGGTGTGGAAGTTGGTCGTGACCAGTAGAAGACCCCTATTGGTTTTGGGGTCAGTAGGTCAAAGGTCAAGGTCATGGTGGCCTTGACAACAAAAAACCTTGTTCGATCAATAACTAGACAACGTTTTTATGTTTATTTGTATAATAAAATAAAATACTTCTCAGTGTAAAGTTGTGATTATTTTTCCCCATGACAATTTCAAGTAAAGATATATATTAATGATCCATAACATTAATTTTAAACTATTTCAATATATGCCGTGTCATAAATAGGCACTGATTATCACTCACTTGTGTTTATTAAATGCTTTGGTTTCGTATGGATGGTCACTAAAGCCTGCACATTACTGGAATTGACATAACACTAGAGCTACTATATCTCCGCCAATAGCGAATATTTGATTTAAATTACAATAAAATCCTTTGTGTTAGACTAGGTTAATCTACACGCGCTTATGTTTGTCGAGGTAAATGTAATCCTCTCATTGGATGACCTGGTTATTGATATATAGGAGTTCCACCGTCTTGTAAATTGCTTTCATGACTGGTACCCTTCATTGCTAAAGCTTACAAAAGTCTCTAAATTTCCAAAAAATTAAATTCAATGCTAATAGATATCACTTGCACGTCAGGGGGGGCATTTGTGTTTGACAAACACCTCTTGTTTTAAAACGCCTTGAGGAAATTTATGAAACTTGGGTCACATATTCATCTCATTGAGACTTTGTGAAGAGCTTATATTACAACTGTGCTGCTCAAGGTCAAGGTTACAAGTGGAGGTCAAAGGTTTCGGTAACATTGAATGACAGGCCAAACAAGTGATGGTATATATATATACAGATCATTTCCTGATATGGGTTGTACTGTCAATGGTGAAACCAGTGTTGAAAAGCTTTCATACAAAAATCTTTACCTTTTAAGCATCCGTAACCTTTTCAGCATTCCCTTGTGTGGTGAGAAATATTGCTGTCCTTCAGACTGCCTTGTTTTTAGCTCACCAGAGCCAAAGGCTCTGAGTAAGCTATTGTGAGAGGGGGACCAGTGCCCGGGGCCAGATGTCCGTCGTCTGTCAACATTTTGTTAGTTAACGCAAGAGAGGCCATAGTTTCCAATCGATTTTCATCAAACTTGGTCAGAATGTTTCTCTTGGTGGTGTGGCGATCCCTTTCAAAACTAGGTCATCTTGGTTCAAAAACTTGGTCACTAGGTCAGATTAAAGCAAAAATTTTGTTAATGCAACAGAGTTAACATTTTTTATCCAATTGTCATCAAATTTGGTATGAATATTGATATTGATAATCTCTACTCAAATTATTAAAATGATGATCTTGAAATGCCCAGGGGCCCAGCCCTGGGGTTTTTAACTTCTTTTTTTTAAATTCAGTTTTTAACCTTTGATTATGCCCCCCTTCGAAGAAGCGGGGGTATATTGCTTTGCACATGTCGGTCGGTATGTCGGTCGTAGGGATGAGCACCGGTACTTGGGAACCGGTTAGTCCCGGTTCCTCGAGGTATCGTATACTCGGTATCGTTTCATTTTTCAGGAACCGGTTCTTTTAAACGATTCCTACATAATCTTATTTGCCTAACAATTTTAAAAGCTTTTAACTCGCAAGGAAATGGTAAAAACACGCCGAAAACTTACAATTTTAAATTGATACTTTCGGTTTTACTCCTCGCAAAGTGTATGGGGTATTGAGCAATTACGTTTATCCCTCTAGGCGATAATTGATTGTTGGTCCGAGGTATTGAGCGAATACGCTCATCCCTCTGGGCGATAAATGGTAGGCCTACGTCATCCGATCGTCGTAAACAAAAATGCCGGGTAATCGGGTAGTATTTTACCGATTTAAACGGTGAAGGACAGTGTAATTTTTGTCAGAAGGTTATTAAAGCCAAAGGAGGGACTACTTTAAACCTCATGAAATATTTGATAACCGTCCACAAAGACCGGGTAAAAGCCAATGAGATAAAATCATGCAAGGTAACCTTTAGCCTGTTGAGTGGTTCTTTGGTTTTTCCAATGCTGTAAACTCGCTGTTTTTAGATGTGTTATTTTTAACCACCAATAAATGTGAAGACTATAAATAAATCCTATGGGAACTGGGTCAAACCAGTGGTAGTAGATCTTATTTTAACCTCGGGTTTCCCCCAGAGGGATTTACCGAGCAAAAAAAACAAAACAACAGGGTAAAGGTTAATCTTGTCTATTTTTGTTTAATTTATTTTATATTAAAACAATATTCCCTGTATATTTCCAAATTGATCATTTTCATTCAGTTAATAAAAGCGATTTGGACTGGACTATTGTTAATCTATATCGATATTTATGTATTAAGAATAAATAGATAAAAACAACAACATGAAGACTGGATAAATCAATATTATTTCATACTTTCCTATATTTCCATCCCTTCCTATAATTCCGTCCCCCTTGAATAAACAACAATTTATAATAGGATGCATGGACTTGTGCACAGTACAAGAAAGTCATCATGAATTTTTTTTTAAAATTAATATTACAATTCTAAGAAAAGTAACACTTGTTACCAACTTACCCTACCCTGTGTAGATCTACTATGATCCTTTGCAGTTTATGTGTGTATAGTAATTGGTATCGGAATCGGTAAGAATCGGAATCGGTTAAAAAGAACCGAGTAGGTATCGGAATCGGTTAAAATCTAACGATACCCATCCCTAGTCGGTCGGTCGGTATGTCGGTCGGTCCGTAGACCACATCTTGTCCGATCAATAACTAGACAACGCTTGGTGATACAGTCCTTATATTTGGTGTGGAGGTTGGTCATGACCAGTAGAAGACCCCTATTGATTTTGGGGTCAGTAGGTCAAAGGTCAAGGTCACAGTGGCCTTGACCACAAAAACCTTGTCCGATCAATAACTAGACAAAGCTTTGTGATACAGTCCTCATATTTGGTGTGGAGGTTGGTCATGACCAGTAGAAGACCCCTATTGATTTTGGGGTCAGTAGGTCAAAGGTCAAGGTCACAGTGGCCTTGACCACAAAAACCTTGTCCGATCAATAACTAGACAACGCTTTGTGATACAGTCCTCATATTTGGTGTGGAGGTTGGTCATGACCAGTAGAAGACCCCTATTGATTTTGGGGTCAGTAGGTCAAAGGTCAAGGTCACAGTGGCCTTGACCACAAAAACCTTGTCCGATCAATAACTAGACAACGCTTTGTGATACAGTCCTCATATTTGGTGTGGAGGTTGGTCATGACCAGTAGAAGACCCCTATTGATTTTGGGGTCAGTAGGTCAAAGGTCAAGGTCACAGTGGCCTTGACCACAAAAACCTTGTCCGATCAATAACTAGACAACGCTTTGTGATACAGTCCTCATATTTGGTGTGGAGGTTAATCATGACCAGTAGAAGACCCCTATTGATTTTGGGGTCAGTAGGTCAAAGGTCAAGGTCACAGTGGCCTTGACCACAAAAACCTTGTCCGATCAATAACTAGACAACGCTTTGTGATACAGTCCTCATATTTGGTGTGGAGGTTGGTCATGACCAGTAGAAGACCCCTATTGATTTTGGGGTCAGTAGGTCAAAGGTCAAGGTCACAGTGGCCTTGACCACAAAAACCTTGTCCGATCAATAACTAGACAACGCTTTGTGATACAGTCCTCATATTTGGTGTGGAGGTTGGTCATGACCAGTAGAAGACCCCTATTGATTTTGGGGTCAGTAGGTCAAAGGTCAAGGTCACAGTGGCCTTGACCACAAAAACCTTGTCCGATCAATAACTAGACAACGCTTTGTGATACAGTCCTCATATTTGGTGTGGAGGTTGGTCATGACCAGTAGAAGACCCCTATTGATTTTGGGGTCAGTAGGTCAAAGGTCAAGGTCACAGTGGCCTTGACCACAAAAACCTTGTCCGATCAATAACTAGACAACGCTTTGTGATACAGTCCTCATATTTGGTGTGGAGGTTGGTCATGACCAGTAGAAGAACCCTATTGATTTTAGGATCAGTAGGTCAAAGGTCAAGGTCACAGTGGCCTTTGCATACAAAAACGTTGTCCGATCAATAACTAGACAACGCTTTGTGATATAGACCTCATATTTGGTGTGGAAGTTGGTCGTGACCAGTAGAAGACCCCTATTGGTTTTGGGGTCAGTAGGTCAAAGGTCAAGGTCACGGTGGTCACTTGTTCGATCAATAACTAGACAACGTTTTTATGTTTATTTGTATAATAAAATAAAATACTTCTCAGTGTAAAGTTGTGATTATTTTTCCCCATGACAATTTCAAGTAAAGATATATATTAATGATCCATAACATTAATTTTAAACTATTTCAATATATGCCGTGTCATAAATAGGCACTGATTATCACTCACTTGTGTTTATTAAATGCTTTGGTTTCGTATGGATGGTCACTAAAGCCTGCACATTACCGGAATTGACATAACACTAGAGCTACTATATCTCCGCCAATAGCGAATATTTGATTTAAATTACAATAAAATCCTTTGTGTTAGACTAGGTTAATCTACACGCGCTTATGTTTGTCGAGGTAAATGTAATCCTCTCATTGGATGACCTGGTTATTGATATATAGGAGTTCCACCGTCTTGTAAATTGCTTTCATGACTGGTACCCTTCATTGCTTAAGCTTACAAAAGTCTCTAAATTTCCAAAAATTTAAATTCAATGCTAGTAGATATCACTTGCACGTCAGGGGGGGGGGGGGGGGCATTTGTGTTTGACAAACACCTCTTGTTTTCTAAAGTTATCAACCAGACTTTATACCATCTTAAAAGTCAATCTTTCCTGAACAATTCATTCACTGGTTGTTCAGTGATAAAATTTGAAACACAAATTTTAGTAGCAGAGTGAAAATTTCAAGTGTCAAAGTCCAATATTTCTACCTGTCTTCAGCTATATATGATGTTTACCAGTTTATTAATTAATATTGGTCAAGTTGCTGGACAATGACCTGATGAACTTTGCTGCTTAGATCTGTGTTATGCAATATTAAGAACTTTGCTCTGAAAGATTTCATTGGGTAAATTTTGTCATTTTCTATGGATAGTGACCAAATAAACTTTCTTACTTTATAGCACTTTGAAAAAAGGCTTTTCTGAATATGTTATTCACTGTTTGTAAGTAAAACAACAAAAAGAACAACAACAACAAATTTGAAGCACATTCTCAAAATGTTAAGACTAAATTTAAGAAAGTCTTAGATGTATACAGTGTATGTACACAAACTGGCAAGTTAAGGCCACACTTTTTTATGCTCTCCGAACAAATTCGGGGGAGCATATAGTCGCCAAGTTGTCGTTCAGTCCGTCAGTACGTCCCGCATTCTTTAACACTCTAGCGACACATTTTTGCCTTGATTGTTTTGAAACTTGGTCAGGATGTTTGTCTCAATGATTTCTCAGATGAGTTCAAATATAGGTCATCTGGGTCCAAAAATTAGGTCACTTACTTAAAATAGAATTTCACATTTTTGCTCCGATTGTCATGGAACTTGGTCAGGATGATTTCTTGGAAAAGCTCTAATATGGGTCATCTGGGTCCAAAAACCAGGCCACTGTTACTAAAAATAGAATTTTCTTGTGAACACTCCAGCAGTCACATTTTTGCTTCGATTGTCACGAAACTTGGTCAGGACATTAGTCCCAGTAATTACTTGGAACAGTTCGAATATGGGTTATCTGGAATCAAAAACTAGGTCACTGTTACTAAAAATAGAATTATCTTGTCTTGGCTGTAAATTTGTTATTTCTCATTGGATTTTAAAATAACTTAGCACAAAGGTTCACCATGACAAGGCAGTGTGTTGAGTACAAAACCATGTCGGTTGGTCCAAGGTCAAGGTCACTGTTCCTAAAATTGTTAACACTATAGTGGTCACATTTTTGCTCTGATTGTCTGATTGCAAAGAAACATGGTCAGGACATTACTTTTTCAAATGACATTGGTCCCAGTTATTAATTGGTCGATTTTGAATATGGGTCATCTGGGGTCAAAAACTAGGTCACTGTTACTAAAAATAGAAAAATCTTGTCCAGGCCATAAATTTGTTTTTTCTCATTGGATTTTAAAATAACTTGGCTCAAATGTTAACCATGACAAGATGTTGTTTTGCGTACAATACCCATGGCTGTTTGTCCAAGATCAAGGTCACTATTACTAAAAATAAAATTTTCTTGTCACCATATCGAGCTGATGGGTCATACAACACAACTTTGTTGTATTCAGGTGAGCGATAAAGGGCCATCATGGCCCTCTTGTTTCCCTTGATTTTACCAAACTTGCACACAAATCTTACATCCATTGAGCAGTTCTTGACAGGTGAGCCACCCTATGGACCCTCTTGTAGCAAGGGTTATAGGCCCTTACTCTTTACTATTTAACTTCCAAATGCATATTTTTACTACATATGTATACCAATTCGATTTCAAAGCTGCATTTCGGGGGCATATGTCAATTTTCAAGTGACAGCTCTTGTTGTTGTTGTTCACTTGGTTTGCGATGATGTTCTTGTCAAAAAAGGCTTCGAAATTTTTTGCCCTTATAGTTTGTTTGGGTCTTACTCGTTTCAAATAGTGTTCGATGTTTATAGCTGGTACGTGCCCTTCCACCACTTTGTATAGGAACGTCAGCCTCTGGTGGCGTCATCTTTCCTGTAGCGGGGCCAGGTCTAGATCCCTCAGCATGGCGGTCACACATCCATTTTGTTTGGATCCGTAATCTTTCTTATAAAGCGTGCAGATGATCGCTGTATCCGCTCTAGCTTGTCAATGTCGCCTTGTTGGTACGGGTCCCAGATAACACACCCATATTCAAGTTTTGAACGCACTAGTCCTAGGTACGCGTTCTAACGGCAGCTAGAAGGACAGTGCCTTGGGTTTCTTCTCATGAACCCTCTAGCTTTAAGTGTCTCTTCCTTGGTAGCCGTTCCAACTTTATTCTTTAAACATGAATTCCAAATCTGGAATTCACACTACTTACTAATTCTGAATTACTGATCCGGAACAGGATCAAAAGCATTCTTCTCAAAAACCGTCAAAAAACAGAATGAAAATATTTATGCATACGATCCTGCCCTGATGACAGAGAATTGATATAACACACTTTTGCAAATCACCTTTTTCATTATCAGGCCAATAAAGTTTGTTTCTTGCGATAGATCCCACGCTTAACATCATCCGCGTCAAAAACTTTGGATGCAAGCGTCAGCAATAGTCTTTGTTGATGCAACGCTTGACTGAAAGTAAACAATAAATCAAAGGTTTAAGTTTGTAAACGTTCAGTTGAAATGCTATTTATTGCGACTAAACGAGTATTTTCTTTTAATGTTCCTGAATCTTCTAACATGGGGTAGGAAATATAAAAATTAACCGAAACTGGTTCATAACCTGAACTGGTTGACAAACTGTATTTATTGTTGACTGTCAATATAGCCAGAAATGAATAACCAACAATAATCAATGTATGTAGTATGTCAAAATATACCCATCTGGTATGTGCATGGGTTGTAGCACTGTGAATGAGATGAAACCAAAATGTAATTCCGTAAATAAATGTCAAAATCTTGATAACCATTGTGTCCAGATTTGATTCTAAGGGGCTTATTCAGACTGGTACATCGGATACTATTGTAGAATTGGTAAATACAAAAAAGAATTACTGTCTTTCTGAAACTTCAAAACTCATAAATTAAATTTCTCTTATGCAAACAATTTATAATATCTTCTAAAGATGAGGTTAAGTTTCTGACAAGGATCTTGATTATATTTTAATCACTTGCTTTGTATTGCATTTTGTGTTCTTGAAGAAAATTCCATATATTGCTTTGTTTAGTGTGATCACTGATCACACATGATTCAAGTCTGCATTCCAGAAATGTTTGAGAAATTTGAGTGATGTGTCCTTAAAAAGTATTTCAGAACTTCCATTTTCTAAACATATTTATAATTGTTAATTTAGATTTAGGTGTAAACCTTAGAAGAACTTCCAACTCCATTCAAACTGCAAGCAGAAGACTTTCAACTGTACCACAGTTGTCTAACTTGGTCAACACAGACACAAATGCCAGCAGTCAGCAGTCTGATGTAACTCAGGTCCTTGATCCTGTCAGTCTGTATGACGAGCGTCTGAACAGAAGGGCAACTGGTTTTACACCAGCTTTCCAGACTACAGGTTAGTGAAAAAAACAAGCAGGGAATAATAAGGAATTTTTTTTTTCAAGGTTTGCATATTTCTTAATGGTCATGTAAATTTGAAAATTGGAAACAATCTGTGAAAAGTTATGAAAATTTGGAACCAGAACCATGTTTGTATAAAAGACAGAAAGAATGTAAAAAGGTTAAGGTAAATTCTTATTTCAAAACATTTTTAGCTCGACTATTTTTAAAGTTTTGTCCCTCTTATTATGTCCCCAGGGGTTGGGGTTGGGGGGGGGGGAGACATTGATTTTGCCCTGTCTGTCCATCTTTCACACTTCGTTTCCACTCAGTTACTTGAGTACCCTTTGACCCAGAGCATTCAAACTTCATAGAATGATAACCCTTTTTGAGTAGAAGAACCCTATTGATTTTGGGATTAGTAGCTCAAATGTCGTCACAGGGGCCCAAAGAGTGAAAAACTTTTCTGCACAATAACTCAAGAACCCTTTGACCCAGAGCCTTTAAACGTCATAGGGTGATAGCCCTTATTAAGTAGAAGAACCCTATTGATTTGGGGGCAGTAGGTCAAAGGTTAAGGTCACAATAGCCAGAAGGGTGAAAACCATTTCCGCTCTATAACAGGAGTTCTATTTCACCCAGAGCCTTCAAACTTAATAGGATGGATGTCCTTATTGAGCAGAGGACTCCTATTGATTTTGGGGTCAGTAGGTCAAAGGTCAAGGTCACAAGGGCCCAAAGAGTGAAAACCGATTCCACTCAAGAACTTGAGTACCCTTTGACCCAGAGCCTTCAAACTTCATAGGATGATAGCCTTTATTGAGAAGAAGAACTCTATTAATTTTGGGGTCAGAAGGTCACAGGGGCTGAAAGAGTGAAAATCTTTTTGCACAATAACTCGAGAACCTTTTGACCCAGCGCCTTCAAACGTCATAGGGTGATAGCCCTTATTAAGTAGAAGAACCCTATTGATTTGGGGGCAGTAGGTCAAAGGTTAAGGTCACAGGGACCTGAAGAGTGAAAACCATTTCTGCTCAATAACATGAATTATTTTTTACCCAGAGCCTTAAAACTTATTACGATGGATGTCCTTATTGAGTAGAGGACTCCTATTGATTTTGGGGTCAGTAGGTCAAAGGTCAAAGTCACAAGGGCCTAAAGAGTGAAAACCGATTATACTCATTAACTCGAGTACCCTTTCACCGAGAGCATTCAAACTTCATAGAGTGATAGTACTTATTGAGTAGAAGAACCCTATTGATTTTGGTGTCAGTAGGTCAAAGGTAAGGTCACAGGGGCCTGAAGAGTGAAAACCGTTTCCGCCCAATAACAGTTACAGTTCTATTTCACCCAGAGCTTTCAAACTTCATACGATGGATGTCCTTTTTAGCTCACCAGAGCCAAAGGCTCTGAGTGGGCAATTGTGATCAGAGAGGGACCAGATGTCCGTCATCTGTCAACATTTAGTGTATATGGTCGTCTAAATGTTTGGAGCATTCTGATTGGTAGAACTATTGACGTAGTCCAGGAAATAATTTGCTTATAAATCGTTCGACCAATCAGAAAGCTTCTAACAAAAGCTCTGGGATTTCCGGAAGTTTTCAGAGCTTTATTTAACAAAATCTTATAATGCAAAATACTTCTCCAGTTTTTTTTTTCATGTGGATCAGTCTTAGAAGGGAAGTAGCACAATTCAACAAAACCTTGTGAGGCCAACTACTTCTACATCTTTAAGATATTGACTTGTAACTTTAAACCTATTTTTGGCATGAAGTGTAGATGTGCATGAAATCTACAAAATTGTGTTCTGCAACTTCTACAGTTTTCAACATTTCGACTTGAAACTGAAATAAAGAATTCTGCATGAAGTACGCATGTAAGTGACATATTTTTTTGTGGATCAAGTCCATTATTTATTGTAAGGGAGCATTATTTAACAAAATCTTATGACAAAAACTACTTCTCCTGTTTTCAAAATATTGACTTGAAACTTTTAACATATATTCGGCATGAATTGTACATGTGCAAGACATTTTTTCCTTCTGGATCAGTCCATTATTTTTTTGAGGGGAATGATTTAACAAAATCTTAAGATGCGAAGTAATAATTTTCAAGATATTGACTTGAAACTGAAATCATGTGTTTAGCATGAAGTGTCGATATGGTAGACATATTTTTATGCCCCCACAAAGTGGGAGGCATATAGAGTTGCACTCGTCCGTACGTACGTACGTACGTACGTACGTACGTCCGTACGTCCCCAAATCTTGTGGCATCAACTCCTCCTAAACTATAAGGCGGATTTCTTTCAAACTTGCACAGATGATCAAGCAGGATGTGTAGATGATCGTAAAGAAAGGATTTTTTCCTATGACCATTTTTACCAGAGTTATGGCCCTTTGTTAATTTCAGTTATTAAATCTTGTGGCGTCAACTCCTCCTAAACTATAAGGCGGCTTTCTTTCAAACTTGCACAGATGATCAAGCAGGATGTGTAGATGATCGTAAAGAAAGGATTTTTTCCTGCGACCATTTTTACCAGAGTTATGGCCCTTTGTTAATTTCAGTTATTAAATCTTGTGGCGTCAACTCCTCCTAAACTATAAGGCGGATTTCTTTCAAACTTGCACAGATGATCAAGCAGGATGTGTAGATGATCGTAAAGAAAGGATTTTTTCCTGCGACCATTTTTACCAGAGTTATGGCCCTTTGTTAATTTCAGTAATTAAATCTTGTGGCGTCAACTCCTCCTAAACTGTAAGGCGGATTTCTTTCAAACTTGCACAGATGATCAAGCAGGATGTGTAGATGATCGTAAAGAAAGGATTTTTTCCTGCGACCATTTTTACTAGAGTTATGGCCGTTTGTAAATTTCAGTAATTAAATCTTGTGGCGTCAACTCCTCCTAAACTATAAAGCGGATTTCTCTTAAACTTGCACAGATAGTTAAGCAGAATGTGTAGATGATCGTAAAGAAAGGATTTTTTCCTGCGACTATTTTTACCAGAGTTATGGCCCTTTGTTAATTTCAGTGATTTAATCTTGTGGCATCAACTCTTTATTAACAATCTAAGGGATTTCTTTCAAATTTGCACAGATGATCAAGCAGGTTGTGTAGATGATTGTAAAGAAAGGGTTTTTCTTACGGCCATTTTACCAGAGTTATGGCCCTTTGTTAATTTCAGTGATTTAATCTTGTGGCATGAAGTCCTCGTTTACTATTGGATGGATTTCTTTCAAACTTGCTCACATGATGTGCAGATGATCATAAAGAAAGGCTTTTTTCCTGCGACCATATTTACCAGAGTTATGGCCCTTTGTTAATTTCACTTACAAAATTTTGTGGCATCAACTCCACATTTTTTATATGGCTGATTTCTTCCAAACTTACACAGATGATTAGACATGATGTCTTAATTGCTGTAAAGGACATTGCCTTGCAACCATTTTCACCAAAGTTATGGCCCTTTGTTTATGTTAGTCATTAAATTTTGTGGCTCTTACTCCTCATTCACCACAAATTGTTAATACCTAGTACACAATTTTGTTACAAATGTACTTGCAGCAGTGGGGGCATCAGTGTCCTGAGGACACAGTCTAGTTTATCTGGATCTAGTCCATTAATTTGTGAAGGGGAGAACTATTGAATATTTCATTCATTGTTAGGTGAAAAGATGCGGACATCATTTCTGTATACTCTGACAAAGCAGTATTGTGGGGGTATTAATTACCTTCAGTGATAGCTCTTGTTTAAATTGTTGCAAAGTCAGCTGTGTATTAATTTTTTTCTTGATTTTTTTCCTACCTTTCATTTCATGAATCCAAGAATCTGGTGAGTGGGCCCTCTTGTTTTTTGTGTCACCTGCAATAGCATGTTGACACAGGGATACTGTTGTCTGTTGACGTCGTCGGCGGCAGCGGCCTCTGGTAGTCCATCAATTTTAATATGAAACCTAATGTTGTCTATAACTTTGAAAGTACTTGTCCTATTAACTTAAAACTTGGAATATATCATCAGCATGAAGAATGCTATCTGTGATGACAAGAATGATAACTCCAGTTTCAGTATTTTTAGTTATGCCCCTTTCAAATGACTTTAATATGGAACTTTAATATTAAACTTAATTATGTCTATAACTTTTAAAGTACTTGCCCTATTAACCTTAATATACTTGAAATATATCATCTGCATGAACAAAGCTATCTGTGACTTGTAATAAGAATTTAAAAATGATTTTGACTTTCTTCTTTTTTCAGACAGAATGGAAGACCCTTTATTCAGTACAAGTACTACAAAAATTAATGGAGATAGAATGGCTGGTTTGGAGTTGGAAGGGGAAGAGATAAATTTGGTAATCCTAAGCTTTGTCTGTTTGGCATCAAGTAGCGATAGTTATGTTATAATGTTATAGTGTTTTTATGCCCCTGACTATCAATCTAGTGATTGAAAATACGGCCACTGTACATTCATTTGTACGTCTGTCTGGTTAACCTGTTTTGGCAAGGTGTATATTTAAAATTTTAATGAATAAATATTATTTATCAATCTACAAAGCAGTGGCATGAAAGTTTACACACTTACTTTACAGTGCATGATCATGACCCTAAACAGTTACATAGCTCTGGCTAATTTATTGCTTAGGTTATCTCTGCGTTTTGCCAGAGGAATGGTTATCTTGTTTAAGCAAGCTGGATATTTCTCATTTACTACTTAGTGCTGTGGCATGACCATCTGTCATTTCGTCGGTCAGAAACCTGTGTGGCGGGTAACTCGAAAAGGGTGAGAACGGCAAACATGAAACTTTTCCGAAATGTTGATCATCAATGTTTCTGGCTCTGCCCATTATGACCTGAGTTATGGCCCCTTACGCATTTCAATATACTAGTAATGCATTCAGCATATAAACTTGTGTCATGTGCAAGTCTAAAAGTATAACAGTCATAGTCTTGAAACTTAACAGACAAGTTGACCATCATGTGTAGTTATGTACCTGGAACATTGTTTCTGGCCATAAAACAAGACCTATTGCCCTTTAGGCATTTCATTATGGTGCATTCAGCATGTCTCGCACAACTCAAAAAAAAAGAGCTACAACCATAAAACTTTACAGGTATGTTGACCTTCATTTGTGGTTGTCCACCTGGGATTTTGTTTCTAGCAATGTCCATAAAAACAAGAGTTATAGCCCCATATGTATTTTGGTATACAGTCAGCTAAAACTAGGTCACTGTTACTAAAAATAAAATTTTCTTGTTAACTCTCTAGCGGTCACATATTTGCTCTGATTGTCATGAAACTTGGTCAGGATGTTTGTGCCAATGATTTCTCGGAAGAATTTGAATTTGAATATGGGTCATCTGGGTACAAAAACTAGGTCACTGTTACTTAAAACAGAATTTTCTTGTTAACTCTCTAGCTGTCACATTTTTGCTCCGATTGTAATGAAAATTGGTCTGGGTGTTTGTCCCAATGATTTCTTGAAATATTTCGAATATGGGTCATATGGGTTTAAAAACTAGGTCACTGTTACTAAAAATAGAATTTTCTTGTTAACGCTCCAGCGGTCACACTTTGGCTCCGATTGTCATGAAACTTGGTCAGGATGTTTGTCCAAATGATTTCTTGGACGAGTTCGAAAATGGGTCATCTGGGTCCAAAAACTAGGTCACTGTTACTAAAAATAGAATTTTCTTGTTAACTCATTTTTGCTCCGATTGTCATGAAACTTGGTCAGGATTTTTGTGCCAATGATTTCTCGGAAGAATTTGAATATGGGTCATCTGGGTACAAAAACTAGGTCACTGTGACTAAAAATAGAATTTTCTTGTTAACACTATAGCGGTCACATTTTTGCTCCGATTGTCATGAGACTTGGTCAGGATGTTTGTCCCAATGATTTCTCGGACGAGTTCGGATATGGGTCATCTGGGTCCAATAACTAGGTCACAGTTACTAAAAATATAATTTTTAGCTCGACTATTCGAAGAATATGTCGAGCTATTGTACTCACTTGGGCGTCGGCGTCGCCGTCCCGCTTTGGTTAAAGTTTACGTGCAACCTACCCATATCTTAAAAACTACTATAGCTACAGCTTTTAAACTTGGCACACTTATTCATCATCATGTCCCAAGTGTGTATGCCAAGAACCATAACTCTAACTTTCATTTTGATCAAATTATGGCCCTTTTTTGACTTAGAATTTCAGGTTAAAGTTTGCGTGCAAGCTACTGTACAAACTCATAACTTCAATACTACTTATACTACAGCTTTAAAACTTGGCACACTTGTTCATCATCATGTCCCAAGTGTGTATGCCAAGAACCATAACTCTAACTTTCATTTTGATCAAATTATGGCCCTTTTTCGACTTAGAATTTCAGGTTAAAGTTTGCGTGCAAGCTACTGTACAAACACATAACTTCAATACTACTTATACTACAGCTTTGAAACTTGACACACTTGTTCATCATCATGTCCCGAGTGTGTATGCCAAGAACCATAACTCTAACTTTCATTTTGATCAAATTATGGCCCTTTTTTTACTTAGAATTTCAGGTTAAAGTTTGCGTGCAAGCTACTGTACGAACACATAACTTCAATACTACTTATACTACAGCTTTAACACTTGACACACTTGTTCATCATCATGTCCCGAGTGTGTATGCCAAGAACCATAACTCTATCTTTCATTTTGATCAAATTATGGCCCTTTTTCGACTTAGAATTTAAGGTTAAAGTTTGCGTGCAAGCTACTGTACAAACCCATAACTTCAATACTACTTATACTACAGCTTTGAAACTTTCAGCACTTGTTCATTATCATATCCCGAGTGTGTATGCCAAGAACCATAACTCTAACTTTCATTTTGCTCAAATTATTGCCCTTTTTCGACTTAGAATTCAGGTTAATTTTTGCGTGCAAGCTAGTTTCTTTGATACTTCTTGTTCTATAGCTTTGAAACTTTCAACACTTGTTTACCATCATGACCCTGACTATGTATGCCAAGAACCATAACTCTTTCTTTCACTGTTTAGCTCACCTGAGCCATAGGCTCATGGTGAGCTTTTGTGACCCGTCTTTGTCCGGCGTCCGGCGTCCGTCAACAATTTCCTTTAAACAACATCTCCTCTGAAACCACTTGATGGATTTTAACCAAATTTGTCCTGAAGCATCCTGGCACTGATGTCTACAAAAGTTGTTCAAATCATGACCACAGGGTCAAGGTCAAGGTCACTGCTGCTAAAAATAGAAATTCAGTCTTTGCTCAATTACTTGAGTTTGCTTAGGCCTATTGACTCCAAACTTGGTGTATGGGTAGCTTATATCAAATGGCAGCTTGAGGTTGCTACCCAGGTGTCTGTGATCAAGGTCAAGGTCACTGTTACTAAAAATAGAAATTCAGTCTTTGCTCAATTACTTGAGTTTGCTTAGGCCTATTGACTCCAAACTTGGTGTATGGGTAGCTTATATCAAAAGGCAGCTTGTAGTTGCTACCCAGGTGTCTGTGATCAAGGTCAAGGTCACTGTTGCTAAAAATAGAAATTCAGTCTTTGCTCAATTACTTGAGTTTGCTTAGGCCTATTGACTCTAAACTTAGTGTATGGGTTGCTTATATCAAAAGGCAGCTTGGGGTTGCTACCCAGGTGTCTGTGATAAAGGTCAAGGTCACTGTTGCTAAAAATAGAAATTCAGTCTTTGCTCAATTACTTGAGTTTGCTTAGGCCTATTGACTCCAAATTTGGTGTATGGGTAGCTTATATCAAATGGCAGCTTGGGGTTGCTACCCAGGTGTCTGTGATCAAGGTCAAGGTCACTGTTGCTAAAAAAAGAAATTCAGTCTTTGCTCAATTACTTGAGTTTGCTTAGGCCTATTGACTCCAAACTTGGTTTATGGGTAGCTTATATCAAATGGCAGCTTGGGGTTGCTACCCATATGTCTGTGATTAAGGTCAAGGTCACTGTTGCTAAAAATAGAAATTCAGTTTCTGATTAATAACTTGAGTTTGCTTTGGCATATTGACTCCAAACTTGATGTATGGGTAGCTTATATCAAATGGCAGCTTGGGGTTGCAACCCAGGTGTCTGTGATTAAGGTCAAGGTCACTGTTCTTAAAAATATAAATGCAGTTTCTACTTAATTACTTGAGATTGCTTTGGCCTATTGACTCCAAACTTGGTATATGGATAGCTTATATCCAGAGGCAGCTTGGGGTTGCTACCCAGGTGTCTGTGATTAAGGTCAAGGTCACTGTTACTAAAAATAGAAATTCAGTTTCTACTTAATTACTTGAGATTGCTTTGGCCTATTGACTCCAAACTTGGTATATGGATAGCTTTAATTAAGAGGCAACTTGGGAAAGCTACCTACGTGTCTGTGATCAAGGTCAATGTCACTGTTGCTTAAAATAGAAATTCAGTTTCCACTTAATAACTTGAGTTTGCTTTGGTTTTTTGACTCCACACTTGGTGTATGAGTAGCTTATATTAAGAGGCAGCTTGGGATTGCTACCCAGGTGTCTCTGATCAAGGTAAAGGTCACTGTTGCTAAAAATAGAAATTCAGTTTCCACTTAATAACTTGAGTTTGCTTTGGCATATTGACTCCAAACTTGGTATATGGGTAGCTTATAACAAGAGACAAATTGGGATTGCTACCCACGTGTCTGTGATCAAGGTCAAGGTCACTGTTGTTTAAAAATAAAAATTCAGTTTCTGGTTAATAACTTGAGTTTCATACTCAGGTGAGCGATTCAGGGCCATCATGGCCCTCTTGTTTATCAAATTATGGCCCTTTTTCAACTTAGAATTTCTGGTTAAAGTTTGCATGCAAGCTAGTTACTTTCATACTTCTTGTACTATAGCTTTGAAACTAAATACACTTGTTCACCATCATGACCCTGACTATGTATGCCAAGAACCATAACTCTTTCTTTGATTTTTATCAAATTATTGCCATTTTTTAAAGTAGAATTTCAGGTTAAAGTTTGCGTGAAAGCTAGTTACTTTGATACTTCTTGTACTATAGCTTTTGAAAGTTGTTCACTATCATGACCCTGACTATGTATGCCAAGAACCATAACTCTTCCTTTGATTTTTATCAAATTATTGCCCTTTGTAGACTTAGAAATTAGGGTTAAAGTTTGCATGCAAGCTGGTGAAACCTCATAACTTTCATTCCATAACTTTCATTCCAACACCTCTACCACCCCCACCCACCCACCCATCCAACCACCCACCCATGACCACCCACCACCACCACCACCCACCACCACCGACAACCACCACCACCCTCCACCAACCATCACTACCCACCACCACCACCCACCCACCACCACCCAACACAACCACCACCAACCATCATTACCCATCACCACCCCCCACCACCACCACCACGCACCCTCCACCACCCACCGCCCATTACCACCCACCACCCATTACCACCACCCACCACCTATTACCACCACCACCCACACACCACCAGCCACCACCACCGCCCACCACCACCGCCCACCACCACCACCCACCACCACCACCCACCACCACCCACCACATCCACCACCACCCACCACCATCACCCACCACCACCACCACCCACCACCACCACCGCCCACCACCACCAACCACCACCCACCACACTCACTACCACCCACCACCACCACTCACCACCACCACCACCACCCACCACATCCACCTCCCACCACCACCACCCCCTCCCACCCACCCATCACCACGCACCCACCCACCACCACTACCACCAACCACCACCACCCACCACCATCACCCACCACCACCAACCACTACCATCACCAACCACCACCACCCACCACCACCACCCACCATCACCTACTACCACCACCACCACCACCACCCATCACCACCCACCACCACCAACCACCACCCACCACATCCACCACCACCACAACGTAAAATTTATTGATTTCATATCTTGGATTATGAAACTTTTGTTCATGTGTGTGTTGGGTGTCATAAACTCCTGAATCACTCTCCAGTTTGAATGAAGCCCAGTTTAAAATGTGCTTAAATATGTCTGACTTCGAATAGTCGAGCTTGCAGTCGTTTCCGACTGGCTCTTGTATTCATTATGTCCAATTTATCACATTAGCTATGCAGGTGTTTTTAATACCAACAAGACAGCAGATTTCAAGTTAAAAAAAGAAAGAAAGCATCTTCAGCAACACTTGGTTTTTCGCTCAGACTTAATTTTTAGATAATATTCCTCAGATATTTGTAAGTTTTTCGTAAACATTCATAAAATAAGTTGCTTGTATATATTTCTGCTGACTACAGATCGAGACGAACAGAAACACAGCTCTGACCTTGGCATGCTTTCAAGGTCGTCATGAAGTGGTCAGTTTGTTAGTGGACAGGAGAGCTAACATAGAGCACAGAGCAAAGGTAAAGGCTTGACACTTTCCTATTACTGCTCTTGGTTAAAGTCCCACACAGTTAAAATTCTCATCTTGTAAAACAGTTTTGGCTTAGTCAAAGTGCCTGCTTGTAAATGAAACATTAACTCCAGAAGATGTAGGAAGCCCTTGAACAGTGGTAGTATGGGTTTACCGAGCACTAGATTCTGGTAAAAGTCGGACTCTAAAATAAGCAACTGCAGTTAGCAACAACCTTTTGTGTAAAAAATAACACTTTAAGGGAGTTTTAAAAACTTATTTAAGTTAAATGTTTATAATTTAAACCTTTGAAAGTATATTGCTACATGTTTTGGTTATTCACGCAACCAGTCTATATGTCGTGTTCTGTATTTATAGACTGGTTTAACACCTTTGATGGAAGCTGCCTCAGGCGGGTATGTTGAAGTTGGAAGGGTGTTACTTGACAAAGGAGCTGATGTAAATGCACCACCAGTCCCCTCATCCAGAGATACGGCATTAACAATTGCGGCTGACAAGGGACATTACCGATTCGTGGAGTTACTGTTGTCACGACATGCAGCTGTTGATGTGAAAAAAAAGAAAGGAAAATCTCCACTTTGGTTAGCATGCAATGGTAAGCAAACTGAAACTTCCATTTTCTGTACTTAGGTTGGAAAACAAACTTTCAGTGATGACATGAAAGAATTTTTTATTTGTTTTTCAAAAAAAAAAAATTAATCATTTCTTAGTTAAAAAAGAATCTCTTTTTCAGTAATTAGCATAAAATAGTCAGGTTAGTTGACTGAGCTGTAGAATATTAAATCAAAAGTTTCACCTAGATTTCTGGTTGCAGAGCCATAGTAAAAAGATAATAAAGTGAGAACTACATAGATAAACTACATTATGTTCTAAAATACAAGTTCTGAATGAGATTTTTTCATATGATGAAGTCTATTGGTTTCCCTGAAAAAAATATTTCCTTCATTTTCTTACAAGCATTTGTTGTAATTTATTCATCTACATTACATTACATTGAGCATATTGTTTTCCATTTGCTTGAGAGAGTAATGCTTCATGTTTTTAATTTACAATGGGACTTGCACAGAATATGTTGGTGTATTTCAGGCGGACATCTGGATGTTGTACAGCTGCAGGTGACAGCTGGGGCAGATATCGACAGTCAAGATAACCGGAAAGTGTCGTGTCTGATGGCAGCGTTCAGGAAGGGGCACATCAAGGTTGTCAAGTGGATGGTGAAACATGTCAACCAGTTCCCGTCGGATCCTGAACTCTCCAGATACATTGCTACCATCACTGATAAGGTACGGCAGTAAGCCAACATTCAGTATCCTGTGAGTTCTACATTTAAATGACATTAAAATTACTGAAAAGTGGTGTGTTCAAATGGTTCTTCTGTACATGATCATTGGATGTTAAAGGTAGGGAATTTGCACAAATAGGTGTAAAATTAAAAAAGAAATTCTCAAACAACTTAGTCTTTGCTATGAGTAGATAGAATTAAGGTTGGACTGTGGATCAGATCTATATTAGATAGAAATACTTTATAAATTTTAGGAATTGCAGAAGAAATGTCAACAATGTATGGAAATCATTGTCAGTGCGAAAGATCGTCAGGCAGCGGAAGCCAACAAGAATGCCACGGACTTACTGGAGGAACTGGACAAGGAGAGACAGGAAGAGGAAAGCAGGAAAGCTGCCGCGGCCAAGAAACGAGAGAAGAAAAAAAAGAAGAAGAAGCAGAAGCAAGAAGTAAAGGAAACTGAGCAAGGGTAGGAATAAGTGTTCTCTCTGTAATATATAATCTTTAAGATTTGCACCAGGGTTAGATTATGGGATCAGGATTTTTTTAGCTTCATAGGTTTTCAGAATATATGTTTTTTCTGTAGGTTGTTTCTGCAGTTTGGTGTATCATTCCAGATTTCCTTGATTTTATTATCCCATTTCACCAGACTTGCCTTAATATGTATATAATTATTATATATAATGACTTTTCTTCTAAAAGGAACAGCAAGAACTCGACACCAGAGCCCGAGTCTGAAGATTCTCAGCAGCTGGAAGCTGAGAAGGAAAAGGAAGAGGAAAAACTGGTGATACAACCCCCAGCTGCTACCACCACATCTACCTTGGGTACGAACTGTCCTTGTGACATACCTATACACTATGAATGGTCCATTTGTTACACCTATAACACAAGCTGCTATCATGAAATTCAATCCAACAGAGCAACCCTTGATCTAGTGGTGCTGAAAAAATCATGATCACAAAAACAACCAATAGAGGCCTGTATGTACAGTCATTAAGTCACATCCTTGCATTACGGCAATGACTCTTATTTTGAAGTTGTATCGGATGAAAAGGTTGTGTGCTGATGATAGAGAAACTAATGCCATAGCTTCCTCTGCATTTATCATGCCTGTTGTCATCTTCACTTTGGTTTTTTTTTGTTTAAGTCCATTTTTCCAAGAAACTATTAAATCTACAGCTTTGATACTTCACAGGATTGTTTGACATCATATTAGCAACCACATAGGCAGATGTCATGATTTTTGATGGCATCTTGTAAATAATTATGCCATGTTATAGCTTATAATTTTCATGAGTTTTATTTGAAAATTGTGCAAGGTGATAGCTAATTGAAGCTAACAACATAGACACAATGTTTTGACCAGAATCTTGGATTAATTCTATATCAGAAATCAGAGGAATTTCTAGACATGATTATCTGTTTATGATGACTATTGCTATTTTAATATATCAATTTAATGTTCTGTGTTGACAGGTTTGACGCTCCCTACAGTTACTGCACCAATTTATTCAAAGGCAAAGGGCAAGAACAAGAAATCTGAGAAGCGTAACAGCAAGAACGAGGCGGACATGATTAATCTGGAAGAGGACAGACTGACCCAGGATGAAAACAAGGATCCACGAAATAATAAACAAGATAGTACCCCCAGAAATAACAAGACAGAGAGCATTTCTAGAACAGAGTCCAAGAAAAATCGCAAGAATAAAAAAGAGGGTGATAAGGATCAATCCCAGCAGGTTATGGTGAAAGGAGGAAGTCCAGAAGAGAGAACGCCCAGTCTGGGATCAGGGCCGATGAGGGCTCCTGCGGAGAATGAGTCAACCAGTAAAGGAAGGTTAACATCCAGTAACAGGAGGAAGAAAGGAGAGAAGGGCCCAGTAAATTGTACAACAGGTCTGTTGCTCTTGTTAGTGATCTTTTTCTATCCAAAATTTAGCATAAATATTCAGCTATTTCTGAAATGAACAATGATGACTTGCTGTTAGCTGTTTATTAAAGTGATACAGAACTTAAGTCCTCTCTTTGAGGCCACTTTAAGTTAATAGACCACATCTTTTTGTGAGTTTAATAGAATAAATGGATGAAGTAGGTTGTTTTTTCTTTTTCAGCAATCGGTGATTTAGATGACTTTGGTAATCTCCCTTCAATTTCGGACAGGGATGTGGAAAAACTGAGGAAAACTGGAGATAAAACTAAAAGCAATCAGGTGTAAGTACCCTTTGAAGTATCTTTTAGAATGTTTTATCAAAATGTCAATTACATTGTAATATAATAAATAGTCTGCAACCACAGCAATAACAGGCCGATTGCAGACTATTTATTATTACAATAGTTATATAACCCTAGAGACATTATCGTTAACTTGTTATTAACGGTAACTAGGTAAACAGATAGGGTACTGGAGTAGCAAGGCAGTTGCTATCTATATCCAGTGCGGCAGTCTTAGTAGCTCGTCCGAGCGACCACGACGAGGGCTCCTGGCCGTAACACACTAATATTTTGTTAGTGTTTTTCTATGCGGTAGCATAACGCTACATACATGTAAACCATTTACTGCATAGATATGGCAATTGTCATGTGTAAGCAGTGTAGATACTGGTTCCAAGGTTATAAAGCTGAGTTTGGAAACCAGTCTCAAATCTCAAGCATCTGATTGGCTGAAATGGCGACTGGTCGCCATTTCAGCCAATCAGATGCTTGAGATTTGAGACTGGTTTCCTTGCTCAGTTTTATAACCTTGGGCACTGATCACTTCAGGATCTTCACTGGTTGCTTATTCCTTAGAAGTAACCTAATACATGTATATCTAACAGCAACCAGTATAGGTTTAGATTAGACTCCACAGATATGCAGGCTGAGCAGGTCAAGCATGGGATGTTAGCCACATTCTTGGAAAGAAATATATATATATAATATAAAGTCAATTTGAATCTTTGGTTTGAATAAAGATTGAAACACTAGAAGTACTTTAGTGTGAAATAATTCCAAACATTTTATGATCAATAGGGAAAAGTTATTAATAAGGGAGCATGTCTGATTTTTTAAAAAGTGGGGTTGGAGTGTCTTGAAATGGCCATTTTAAATGCTAAGAAGTGAAAATAATCGATGTTGATCAAGGGTTTTTTTTTTGCATTTTTAGAGAAAAGACACCTTATGAGAAGGCCCAGGAAGCCAGCAACCCCAGCATGCTGTCAGTGAAGACCTCGTCGGGGCTTGTCAACAGTCCAAAACGTGGACAGAAGAAGGAAGATGGTTGGAAAGAAGTCATTCGAAAGTAAGTTAATCTTGTATGCTGGTAAAGAAATTGATTTACCTTTATTTCTTGACAAACTGGTGCAACTACCTAACATGTGAAATTTATTGGTTCATACCTTTAAAATATAAATAGGAGTTGCAATAACATTTACTATAAGTGAACAATGTAAGACTTGGATTTTTAATCTCAACTTAGTGTCTTCTTTGCATTATGTTTGGTTTGGCATTATATTTGCAGATCAAAGAAAGTGCAGGTACCGGCATCAGCAATCCGTCGAGTAATTGGTCGAGGTGGAAGTAATATCAATGCTATCCGTGAGGTATCCGGCGCGAACATTGATGTGGAGAAGAATAAGGGCTCTGGTGACAGAACTATTACAATCAAGTTAGTAGTTTAATATTATTAGACAATGATGTCTTTAAAATATTCTTTACCAGAAATGGATAATGGATATTGCAGATTTATTAGTCGTGTGTTTTGCTAAAACATGGTGTTTTCTGAATGGTCTTCAATTCCTTTTATGATCTTGGGGTCAAGTCTTAAACAGCTTGTTGAACTCATTATGAGAAAATGTTACAAAAAAATTTAGTCTGTTTATACCTTCTTGCCTTCCTCTAGAATAAGACTGGTATATAATTGACATTGTTCTTCCATCTTTCTGTTTGCCAGCTTATGCTGCTTCATCAGACTTATATGTAAAGATTAGATGTTCAAACCGGTTGTATATTTTATCATAGTGAGATGTTAGGCCAGAGAAAAAAAATATTTTAGATTCTCATCTCTGCCCACCCCTGTCCAAAGCCACCCGCCCCAAAAAATTTTATTGGTAAAAAATCGAAACATTCTGTTCCGGACAGGGTTTTAGACCATCCCAAAATACCTTCCTAAGGTATTTCGTTTATAAAAAATAAAAATTAAAAAGTGCCCACCCGCCCCCTTTTTCCCCAAAATCCGGATGAGAATCTAATAATTTATTTTCTCTGGCCATATGGCTCATTTCTGTTAGAAAATGTCATATAATTATTAATTATATTGTAATCTTGTTATTTACAGAGGGTCTGCTGAGGCTACACGGCAGGCACATGCTCTGATCACTGCCCTTATCCCCGATCCAGACAAGGAGTTCACAGAAATAATTCCTAAAGCTAAGCAGAAACCACTAGCAGAAAACAAGAGCTTGTATTTCATCCCACCATCAGATACAATGCCGAGTACTGGTACTCCAAATCAAACAGGTTGCTCACAACAGAAGTCATCCAATAAGACTCTGGCACCTAGGTTACAGCAGCAGGCTGCTTTGTCGAGTGGTAATGCAGGCAGATCAGCCGGTTCAGGTCCTAGTGGTCCGAGCCCAGGCATGGTTTGGGGAAGCTCACCAGCACCAGGTTCAATGTCTCCGAGAAGAAATACTGGCCCTATACCAGCAGGTGCTCCTTATTCTGTTCCAATTACTGCTATGAATGGTCCAATGTCTGGTGATAAGTCAAACGTCACAAGGCAGTTGTTTTCTGGCGAGCGCCGTGGAGGATTTGGTAGTCCACACACAGTTCCAAGTGTTGTCACCATGTCAAGTATACCGGGCCCTATACCAGCTTCTCCTCAGTCATTCAGTGTAAGGCAAGATGGAGGCATGCAGCACCATGGTAACAGAGGCAGTCACCAAGGGAAGTTGGTTCCTGGCACAGTCAAATTGCTTCAGCGACCTGGAGGGGCAGGATCGAACAAACATGAGCCACAACCACTGCCAATAGTACCTAACCAATCCACAACCACTATCACAACACAGACTGTCACATCAGCCAATAACAGCTTGAACTTGTCATCTTCAGGCGAGTTTTCACCATTTGATAACTTCTTCAGCAATGCTGCCGAGCAGTTGCTAGGGAAGAGAGAAGATGGTATGAATGAGCGGATGAATTATTCTGCCGCTGCGGTAGTTCATTCTGTAAGTTCGGTTATGTCCCCAGAACCTAATTCTCCAGATCCTGCTCTACAGGCTAAGGCACCAGGGTTTAAAGCCCAGATGACAATGGGACCGCGAATGATGACTGCAATGGATATGAATCCAGGCTTTAGGGCACCAGCCATGCCCATCTCTCCACAGATGATGGATTTGAACAACATGAACATGCAGATGCAAGGATTACAGGGTTTCCCAGGTTTCCAGGGGCCACTAGTACCCCAGTCATTCCCAAACCAGAGTCCAAACATGTCACCGCGATCTTGTCAGTCCAGTACAGCTGGCCTGTCACCACGTTCCAACAGTTCAGGGTTCGACCCTCAGAGTGCTGCTAATCAGAAGGAAGAGTATACAACACCCAATCAGCCAATGACGCTACCGAAGATCAACAGCTCTTTGAATCCTAATGCTCCCGACTTCACCTCGAGATCTTACATCGGTAACCAGTTTCAAATTCCAGGAGGACCACCAAATTTTCCTGGTGGAGGTTTTGCCATGCCTCCTATTTACCAGCAAGAATTAGCCAAACAGTTGTTGTCAGTTTTTAACAACATGGGTCCAGGTCAGGTAAATGTGTCTGGTCCAACTTCAAGTCCAATTCCAGGGCAAGATCCATTGACCAGCATGTCAACTAACCCACAAGAGTTTTACCAGAACATGGCAAACTTGGTTCATGAGTTTGCAGCTGTGCAGAATCAGGCTCCTGGAAGTCCCATTCTCGGACCAGGGTTCACTCCACCAATTGTTCCACGCCCTTACTCACTGATGGCTACCCATGGAAGACCAAGCAGTGCACCCTTAGTAGGAGGGATGCTACCTAGAGGTAAGAAATCAGGGTTGGCACTAATCGACCGCCCCTGGTTAAAACCGGCGGTTTTAACCGGTTAAAACCGGCCTGGTCAATACTCCCAAAGTGGTTAATAGTGGTCAATACTGGTCAGTTCAACTTTTATCAAAATTTTCATAAAAGAAAAGAAGAAAACAAACCATTTAACTTTATTTAATATCTACTTAAGTTACTTTAGAACTAACTTCACTTGAACATGCTTTGTATTAGAAATTGTCTTATTTCCCTCAGTAACTGAGATCATAAAATCCCCAAACAGGGTCTTTTGGCTTCATTCTGGCAGGTTTTAGACAAAGTAAGAATTCTTTTAATGTTAGTGTTTTATCAATTTTCAGCAAAGAATGATTCAGTAACTTGATTTTTTTTTTATTTAAAGCAATGGCAATTTGCACCACTAGTAGGTGTTACACTCTTGCCAACTAACACTTTTGTATGACAATGGATGGTCTGGAGATGGAAGGGGTGTTGTGTCACACTTCTATTGTTTATTGAACTTGGGAACATGTCAATTAAGATGCCTTTGTGTTTATTTAAGGATTATCCAATAACCATAAAGTAGGTGTTAATACACCTGCCAGTTAACACTTGTGTTTGACAATTGATGGTCAGGAGACTGTGGGGTGATTGCACTTCCTTTGACCTCACAGATCTTTCCAAGTAAACATTTCATATAATGTATTGTACTGAGCACTTGGGCAAAGCTTACAGAGTGTTCTTTAATGAATCCAATTCATAAATTACATAAAACATAACAAACATTATATTTTATAACTTGAAACTTTATGCATACTACATTTATTGAGTTCAGTCTGTTTCTTATCATAAATGCCTATAATTATGTCATGCTGTTTATAAATACCATAAAGTTTCCACGTACTTATGAAAATGTGTCTGTAAGAATTGAATGTCTGAAGCTGAATGACCATATATTTTCTAACAATACACATGAGAACTTGTGCATTAAACCAATGAAAACAACACCTTTTGATTGGTACATTCAAATGATCTTACCCATCAAAGGAAATTAATATTTTCCACCTAATTTGGTTTGCTTAACTGGCGGAAAATACATTTCTTTTGCTTATTGAACATAGGCACATACCAATTAAGAAGTTGTGTTTATTTGAGGCTTATCCAATAAAAAACCATAAATGAAGTACCATTAAGGCCCTTACAGGGGCTATTGTAAGGGCCTACAGGATTTTAAATGATTCTAAGAACATTTTGGACAGTTTGGTTGTGAATAAAATTGAATTGACCAGTAATGACCAGTATTGACCAGAAATGACCACTATTGACCAGTAATGACCACTATTGACCACCGGCCTGGTCAATACTCAATTGACCGGTCAATAAGCCAACCCTGTAAGAAATACCTTCTTGCTTTTATATAATATTCAACATTTACATTGTTTCAAAACATTTGAAAGTTACTGAGAATGACTTGCAGCAAACGTTAAATACATGTACCCCTGCTTCAAAGAATATATGTTTATTTTACAGATGGAACATCACCGACTCCCATAGGCCCACCACGAGCTGCATCACCTCTTGCCTCCTCTACACCACCCATGCCAGATCTGATACGGCCAGGTTTAGAAGACCGTCGTCCACCACGACCTATAGGAGGGGAGAGAACCATGAGGAAGACTCCGGGGCCCCCCATGAGTACAGGGTTTGACTTTGGAGAGTCATACTGGAATTTCCATAGCAGTAAGTACAATTTCTGTTTTTTAAGGCAGGGCTTTTTTCACTGCTTATGGAAGCTGCTACTGCCATCTTATTTGGACAGGGCTTTTTTCACTGTTGATTGAAGTTGCTGATGCCTTTTTTGGGCCATTTTTTGGGGTGGGGTTGGAATCTGTGAATGGGTTTAAAAAATTCTCATATTTTGGTAGAGGATTATTGGAGCAGCTCATGATTTAAAAGAAATGGTTAGAAGGGATGAAGATTTTTACTGCTGTTCTGTTCATGTCTTTCTTGGACAGTAGTTAAGCTATACATACACCACCTATATTTATACATGCTCATACTATTTTGCATTCTTTTGATGGAATTGTTAAAATACTATTAAGTAGAAGTATGGATGATGTTTTTCTCGTCAGAATATTACCTTCACATCTGTACCACAAAACAACATAGCAAATTGTGTAAGTAGTTCCAGTTTTAAAACAAGTAATTGTAATGTATGAAGATATTTAAATGAGTAGCCTTGGTTTTATGTACTGATAATCCTTGTACATAATTCAGACATGGATTGGAATCCGAAGATGGGCTCTCCCGGGCTATCATCGGCCTCAATGCAGACCTCTGTCATCTCAACATCAGTGATTGCAGGCGGGGCCATGTCCACCAGTCCAGGTCCTACTGGAGATTTATTCAATATGGATGATGCGGGACCATCGGATGATATGAATGACCATAAGTTCCCTCAATATGTTCAGGTAAAACTTGCTGCAACAGAATGCACTTGTACTTTGTTCGCTGTATTATATTTAATTATTTTTTGTGCATATTTACTTTTAGGAAAAAAGGGTGAAAATCAAGCCCCAGCAAAACTTATCCATGTTAATGTTTTTGAGAATATTTCAGCTGCGTGAATTTATGCACATGCAGAAATGTCACCTGTGAAATGAAATGATACCACAGTATGACAACATTTAAGATGTGTGGTTTAGTCCTTTACTTAAAGGGGCAACAGGACTATATAAACCTCAAGATGGCACTGGGGCAGGCTTTTCTATAATTTTATGCATGTTACACATCAAGGAGCCCTTTTTTTCAAAATTTGAAAAAACTACTGAACAAATTATTTTGAAAATTTTCACAAATGTACATTGTAAGCCTTTTAAACATTTCATCTAAAAATTTAAGTGAAATATTAGTTATAAAGGTGACTCTTAGAAAAAAGTTTAAACCTGTCAGACAGAAAATTTTGAATTTGAATTTCCCTGGAGGTGTGTCTAACTGATAAAACACTGTGTTTGTAAACACACGCACATGCTAATGTTTACATTCAGCAGCAAGAAAGCATTTGCAATAAGACTGAAGCTTAATCTCACAGAGAATAATGAAAGTTTGGCTTTTTATCCTCTGTGCTCTATGTTGCCCAAATTATTTTATTTGCATCAGAAACTGCCATTTATAAAAATGTTTCCTTTCAATATTATAAATAAATCAACACGTAATAGTTTTCTATATAGAATCTACAAAAATTTAAAAGTTTCCCTCCTTTTTCAAAGATACCGTAGAACAATAGCCTGGTATCAGTAAACAAACCAGATTTCAGCTACTTCAAAGGTTACAACAGGATCGCAAATTAATTTTGTGACATTATCTTTTTATGTTGTGATAATAGAAACATTCCTGGCTAAAGTTATGAATGAAATATTTAGTGGACTGCTTGTCTTTTGCAACACATAGGAAAATATGAATTTTAATTAAAGAACACAAAAACAAAAAAGAGAGGAATTAGTCCAAGATATAAAGAAATTCAAAGGAACCCTGAAAGGAAAAATAGAAGTTCATAATCAGTGCAAATTCAAAGGAGTCTTCATTCTGTGTTCTGCTGTAATGCAGTGACTCACTCTGTACAGGCTATTTTTACTACAGTTAATTATAACTGGCAGATAGCTTGTATGTAAAGCCACACCCCAAAATACTCGCTGCCAAGGCAGCGAATGTTGCCCCTTTACCAAACAGGTAGACAACAATAATGAAGGTTTTCATATATTACAGGCACAATGATACTGCAGTGCATGAGAGGTGATTCACAAAATGTTTTGGTCATGCAGTTTTCAACTTGCATATCATTTAGAATCACTACTTAGATGTCTGATTTGGTTGAAACTTTAACTTAAGGTTATATCACTGCATGTTGAATTCTTACAGAACTGACTGTATAGCAAGTTTTTGATAAATCAAATTTTAAATTTGTACATTATTGTTACAGAGTTCTGGGTTACCGCCAATGCCATTATTTAATGGAGTGGGAGGTCCGTACCCATCAACTGGGTTTGGGAATGGAGATGCCTTGCAGGGCATGTGGAGTTCTATGGAAACCCCGAATTCGGAGGAAATAAACGAATACGGGGTGAGTGACAAGAAAAAGGTATAACTAGATCTTGGGTTACTGTTGTGGCGTAGAACTCTCGGTGATGGTATGATGTAGTGTTGATGTTGTGATGTACATGTAGATGGTATTTGTGAATGATTTACTTTGCTTGAATTGAAGAACTATTTATATCCTTAATTATTTTGATGGATGCATTCTGATTTGAAGAAGGTATCTGTGATTTGAAAAGTTGTACATGTCTGGAGGTTATCATGGATGCAGACATGAGATCAAACCTTTTATCCAATATAAAAACCGTTTATCACATCCAGCAGATCCATGCTGTCTGATCACCATCTACACTGTTTGCTTCTTGGTCAGAAATAACTGATGTGTCTGGAACTACACTACTAGTTTTCATTTATGCAATGAAAATCCTATCTAAGGAGGAAAGGGTTAAAAACAGCAATTTACATGTTTAACACAAAATGATTGAAAACTGGAACCATTGGTCAACAGCCTAAACAGAGAACAAGTTGATAAGTTGTAATAGTTTTATATCTCACATGTTTAAAATGATAAAGGATGTATTTTAAAATTTCTAAAAAGCATTTTAAAGTGGATTTGGTTTTGGCACTAGCATAAGCCTTAAGATAAACTCTACTTGTTTTGAAATAAAATGCCATCTTGAGCTTTTTGAATGCAGTAAAGTTGACCTCATTGAGAAGGTGAGACTTAAAGCAAAGGCACATGGAACATTTAGCCTGTGTATATTCCAGCATGCACTCTGGTTGGCAAATGTCTTTGAGCATAAATTGCTGGAGTTGAGAGGTTATTAAATTTATTCTTTACTTTGCAGATGTGGAACTGGAGCAAATGACTTGTGGGATAGTGGGGATGTTGGCTGTTGTTAACACCGATGGTGGTGATTTATTTGTGGAATAGCTTGCTATGGATGTCTGGTTGTCCTCTTGTGCGTTAGAGCCCGTCACAAACTGGATTTAGTGTCTATCACCTTGTCATTCTGATTTTTTGTTGCATCTATATTCTTCCATTCTCCAACATGTAAACTTTGAAATTGGTGTAGAGAGTAGAAATCAACAGTCTTTATTGTTCTTGATTTCTAAAATTATTCTTTTAAAAATTGATTGTAACGTTAATGGGTTTTTGTCATAATGATAATGCTTGGTGATTTAGTTAGAAATACAGATTTTGCATGTTTTAAAATTCAGAGAAATGTGTATAGAAAGATGCTGCATACAAAATGAATCTAAAAATATGAAAAAATAAATAAAATTGATAAAAAGAAATATTAAGTTATTGGTCACAATGTCTTGTAAACTTAATGTTGTTTAGTGCTATGTAAAGGGTTACGAAGAAAATAAAATTGATAATTGAATATTTCTGGATAAAACACTGTGTGCAGTTTAAATTGTGTAGATGTAATGGTCACAGAGTTTATTCAAATGAAACTGAAACAAAGACAGTATACTATAAAATATGTTAGTGTTTACCTGATGTTAATTTGATGCAGTACCATTGTCTTTTCCAATATGTGATAAATCTTGAATTGACTTCAAAATGTTAGTGCTCATTGCAGAAGCTACCTTTTGAAGTAAGGGGAGATAATCCTTTCATTATTTTGTCTGTTAAATGACTGAATGCCTAGCATTTTCCTCTGGTAATTGAGACTGTCAGTTGTATATTATTCTGATAACATGAATAAAATAATTGCATTGAACTTTGTGGTTGTAATTTATAATTTATTTGCAATTTTAAATAACTTGAAAGACCTTGTCCTGAACACAAATATATCCATGTTCTATTGCTGTAAAGTAACTAGGTAGGTAGACAGCGGCCAAGCTATTGTTAAATATTGTAACTATGTTTTTAGCTCGACTATTCGAAGAATATGTCGAGCTATTCTACTCACTTAGGCGTCGGCGTCGCCGTCCCGCTTTGGTTAAAGTTTGCGTGCAACATACCTATATCTTACAAACTACTATAGCTACAGCTTCGAAACTTGGCACACTTGTTTATCATCATGTCCCGAGTGTGTGTGCCAAGAACCATAACTCTAACTTTCATTTTGATCAAATTATGGCCCTTTTTCGACTTAGAATTTCAGGTTAAAGTTTGCATGCAAGCTACTGTACAAACACATAACTTCTATACTACTTATACTACAGCTTTAAAACTTGGCACACTTGTTCATCATCATGTCCCGAGTGTGTGTGCCAAGAACCATAACTCTAACTTTCATTTTGATCAAATTATGGCCCTTTTTCGACTTAGAATTTCAGGTTAAAGTTTGCGTGCAAGCTACTGTACAAACACATAACTTCAATACTACTTATACTACAGCTTTGAAACTTGGCACACTTGTTCATCATCATGTCCCGAGTGTGTGTGCCAAGAACCATAACTCTAACTTTCATTTTGATCAAATTATGGCCCTTTTTCGACTTAGAATTTCAGGTTAAAGTTTGCGTGCAAGCTTCTGTACAAACACATAACTTCCATACTCTTTATACTACAGCTTTGAAACTTTCAGCACTTGGTCATTATCATATCCTGAGTGGATATGCCAAGAACCATAACTCTTACTTCCATTTTGATCAAATTATGGCCCTTTTTTCGACTTAGAATTTTAGGTTAAAGTTTGCGTGCAAGCTAGTTTCTTTAATACTTCTTGTACTATAGCTTTGAAACTTTCAACACTTGTTTACCATCATGACCCCGACTATGTATTCCAAGAACCATAACTCTTTCTTTAATTTTTAATCAAATTATAGCCCTTTTTCAACTTAAAATTTCTGGTTAAAGTTTGCATGCAAGCTAGTGACTATAGCTTTGAAACTAAAGACACTTGTTCACCATCATGACCCTGACTATGTATGCCAAGAACCATAACTCTTTCTTTGATTTGTATCAAATTATTGCCCTTTTTCACTTAGAATTTAAGGTTAAAGTTCGCGTGCAAGCTAGTTACTTTCATACTTCTTTGTACTACAACTTTAAAATTTGTTCTTTATCATGACCCTGACTATGTTTGCCAAGAACCATAACTCTTTCTTTGATTTTTAGCTCACCTGAGCCATAGGCTCATAGTGAGCTTTTGTGACCCGTCTTTGTCCGGCGTCCATAGTCTGTCGTCCGTCAACAATTTCCTTTAAACAACATCTCCTCTGAAACCACTTGATGGATTTTAACCAAATTTGTCCTGAAGCATCCTGGCACTGATGTCTACAAAAGTTGTTCAAATTATGACCACAGGGTCAAGGTCAAAGTCACTGCTGCTTAAAATAGAAATTCAGTCTTTGCTCAATTACTTGAGTTTGCTTAGGCCTATTGACTCCAAACTTGGTGTATGGGTAGCTTATATCAAATGGCAGCTTGGGGTTGCTACCCAGGTGTCTGTGATCAAGGTCAAGGTCACTGTTACTAAAAATAGAAATTCAGTCTTTGCTCAATTACTTGAGTTTGCTTAGGCCTATTGACTCCAAACTTGGTGTATGGGTAGCTTATATCAAAAGGCAGCTTGTAGTTGCTACCCAGGTGTCTGTGATCAAGGTCAAGGTCACTGTTGCTAAAAATAGAAATTCAGTCTTTGCTCAATTACTTGAGTTTGCTTAGGCCTATTGACTCTAAACTTAGTGTGTGGGTTGCTTATATCAAAAGGCAGCTTGGGGTTGCTACCCAGGTGTCTGTGATAAAGGTCAAGGTCACTGTTGCTAAAAATAAAAATTCAGTCTTTGCTCAATTACTTGAGTTTGCTTAGGCCTATTGACTCCAAACTTGGTGTATGGGTAGCTTATATCAAATGGCAGCTTGGGGTTGCTACCCAGGTGTCTGTGATCAAGGTCACTGTTGCTAAAAATAGAAATTCAGTCTTTGCTCAATTACTTGAGTTTGCTTAGGCCTATTGACTCCAAACTTGGTTTATGGGTAACTTATATCAAATGGCAGCTTGGGGTTGCTACCCAGATGTCTGTGATTAATGTCAAGGTCACCGTTGCTAAAAATAGAAATTCAGTTTCTGCTTAATAACTTGAGTTTGCTTTGGCATATTGACTCCAAACTTGATGTATGGGTAGCTTATATCAAAAGGCAGCTTGGGGTTGCAACCCAGGTGTCTGTGATTCAGTTCAAGGTCACTGTTACTAAAAATAGAAATTCAGTTTCTACTTAATAACTTGAGATTGCTTTGGCCTATTGACTCCAAACTTGGTATATGGATAGCTTATATCCAGAGGCAGCTTGGGGTTGCTACCCAGGTGTCTGTGATTAAGGTCAAGGTCACTGTTACTAAAAATAGAAATTCAGTTTCTACTTAATTACTTGAGATTGCTTTGGCCTATTGACTCCAAACTTGGTATATGGATAGCTTTAATTAAGAGGCAACTTGGGAAAGCTACCTACATGTCTGTGATCAAGGTCAAGGTCAGTGTTGCTTAAAATAGAAATTCAGTTTCCACTTAATAACTTGAGTTTGCTTTGGTTTTTTGACTCCACACTTGGTGTATGAGTAGCTTATATTAAGAGGCAGCTTGGGATTGCTACCCAGGTGTCTCTGATCAAGGTAAAGGTCACTGTTGCTAAAAATAGAAATTCAGTTATCATTAATAACTTGAGTTTGCTTTGGCATATTGACTCCAAACTTGGTATATGGGTAGCTTATAACAAGAGACAAATTGGGATTGCTACCCACGTGTCTGTGATCAAGGTCAAGGTCACTGTTGTTTAAAAATAAAAATTCAGTTTCTGGTTAATAACTTGAGTTTCATACTCAGGTGAGCGATTCAGGGCCATCATGGCCCTCTTGTTATCAAATTATTGCGCTTTTTAGAATTAGAAATTAAGGTTTAAGTTTACGTGCAAGATGGTGAAACCTCATAACTTTCATTCTATTAAAACCACAACTTTTAAACTTTGTATACCTTTATTTTATCATACATCAGGTTGATGTTCAAAGGCCCATAACTCATCCTTGCTTTTTTTATTTAATTTTTGCCCTTTTTCACTTTGAAATTAGAATTAAGACTTAGAAATTATGGTTAAAGTTTCAGTGTTAGTGTTTTTCATAGGTAATGCTATAGAAAAGGTTTAAAACAGATTTACTTAACATACTTTGGATAAAAGTGTTGAGTGGTTATACTATACTATACCATACCATACCATACCATACCATACCATACCATACCATACCATACCATACCATACCATACCATACCATACCATACCATACCATACCATACCATACCATACCATACCATACCATACCATACCATACCATACCATACCATACCATACCATACCATACCATACCATACCATACCATACCATACCATACCATACCATACCATACCATACCATACCATACCATACCATACCATACCACACCATCACCAATAACAACACCACCAACAACAACAACACCACAAACAACACCGCCAAAAGCAACAACACCACCAACAACAACAACACAAACAACAGAAGGAACAATAACACAAATAACAACAACAACTCCACCAACAACACCACCAACAACATCCCCACCACCAACAACAACACCACTATCACCACCAACAACAATAACACCAACAAGACAACCAACAATAACACAAAGAACAACAACAACACCATCAACACCACCACCAACTATACCGTAAACAACACCACAAACAAAAACACCACCATTAACAACACCATCACCAACAACACGAACACCACCAACAACACCACCAACATCAACACCAACAATAGCATCAACAACACCAACAACTAACAACAACATCAACATAACACTACCACCACCACCACCAACAACACCACCACTACCAACACCAACAACAATACCAACAACAGCAACTACACCAACACCACCAACAACAGCAACCAGCATACCATACCATACTATAATACACCACACCTCACCACATCACTTTAGGTGGGCAGGGATAGTGGGTTGATGGGTGTGGGATCAGGGGTGTATGGGCTGGGTTGTGTAAACACTCTTAAAAAACTACAATAATACATTAAGTGTAATTTATTGATTTCCTAACTTAGATTAAGAAACTTTTGTTCATGTGTGTGTGTTGGGTGTCATAAACTCCTGAATTACTTCCCAGTTTAAATGAAGCCCAGTTTAAAATGTGCTTAAATATGTCTGACTTCGAATAGTCGAGCTTGCAGTCGTTTCCGACTGGCTCTTGTCTTGTTAACACTCTAGCGGTCACATTTTTGCTCAGATTGTCATGAAACTTGGTCAGGATGTTTGTCCCAATGATTTCTGACACGAGTCCGAATATGGGTCATCTGGGTCTAGGTCACTGTTACTTAAAATAACTTTGTTGTATTCAGGTGAGCGATAAAGGGCCATCATGGCCCTCTTGTTTATTTGTAAGGTTATTTCTGACCTAAAAGTGACCAGTGCAGATCCTGATCAGACAGCACGGATGTGCCGGCGGATCTGGATATACACTGTTCGCCCACGAAATAAAGGTGTGTCTATGGAAGAAAAGGATTAACAAATGTTGTCTTGTACAGCATTGTCCCCACATCTAACAAACCTAATAGTGCAGCCAGGTCAGCCCAAACAGCCAGTCACCCACCTTCCAGCAGCAGCAGCAGGGATGATATCATTTATTAATTAACATAATGTTGTAATGTTCAGGCTGTTAGGCATAAAAGAAGACAGCAGTATTTCTAGCTTTTGTACAATCTGTCCTTCTTCTTAGAGGAGTGAACTAGTTGCTGCTGTACTGATTCAGTGATCATAAAACTTAATCTGGAGACCAGACCAAATCTCAAGCATCTGATTGGCTGAAATGGCAACCAGACTGGTCTCAAATCTTAGTTTTATGATCTTAGTCGCTGCTCTACTCATTAAATAGCTCTAGGTTTAATGTTTATCTCAAGCCACAGTTTGTCAAGTGCCCAGAACTTAGATTGAGTTGCTAAGACTGTCTGAACATGTTCTTCCCATGTTACTATACATAACACAACTAATATAACATTTCATAACATATAAACATGACATAAAAAATAAAAGCTGTTGTAAGGTGCTCATCCAGATATGTTCCCTTAGTTATTTTCAAAAAATTATTTAGCTGAATTAAGGACCTCAAAGAAAATAATCACATTTACCATATTGTCATTTGAACATCTTTTCACTGTATGGTAAAACAGATTTATGAATTGTATACTTGAGAAGGAAGGAACACAAAAAAAAATCATTCTTACTATAGAATAAGTTAACATAGCCTACATTTTTGCTCAGCAATTTTTCTGTGCTCTGTCTACCTACAGATACAGCCTCTACCCACAGAGCTACAGCAGCCCCTGCCACAACCACAACCGTTGACGTATAGTCAGGTAGTGCAACAACTACCTGGCCTGAAGCAACAAAAACCTCAACAACAGCAGCAACAGCTTCAGTACTGTCAGCAGCAACAAGAACAGCAGCAACTGTATAAGCAGCAGCATAATCAGCAACTGCAGCAGAATCAGCTGCAACAACAACTAACTCAACAGTTGCAGCAACAAGATTATCAGCAGCAGCAGCAACAGTCACAACAGGTGCCACCAATACAGTTGCAAGCCAGGTAACTCTTCAGGAACAAATACAGATCAACACACTGATGTAAACAAATTAAGACTTTTTCTGAATAAGATTATATGGACACAATGTAACTTGTAAGATGCCCATATTTCCATTTCAAACCTTAATAATCTGGTTTAAATACATTCAATACATTCATTCAGGTGGATGGACATGTTGCTCACCCAGTTTTGCCGAAAAAGCTTGCGTTACTTAAATTATTATGATCTTTGAAGTACATAGAATGTCTCAGTTTAAAAAAATTTTAGTAATCATTATAATTATACTACTCAAAATTAAATAAGGATCGCTTTACGTTTTATCAGGAATAATTGCCCTTACCAAGTTTCAACCGCTGTTCTGCTTTAACAGTTTGTCGGCTCATTTCTTCTTCGGCACAAAGCTGCTGTCAAATGAACAAATTTTCGGAATCACAGCAAATATTTTATCATTTCAACCTTATGTTACAAATAAACTCAATCCTTTATGTGATCCTTATCAAATTTTGAGTAGTATACTTGTACTGGTGCATGTTCAAGGCAAATTTCTTATCATTTTGCCCAGTGGGGGAGACATATTGCTTTTGCCCTGTCTGTCTATCCATCTGTCCGTCTGTCACACTTCATTTCCCCTCAATAACTTGAGTACCCTTTGACCCAGAGCCTTCAAACTTCATACGGTGATAGCCCTTATTGAGTAGAAGAACCCTATTGATTTTTGGGTTCAGTAGGTCAAAGGTCAAGGTCACAAGGGCCAGAAGAGTGAAAATTGTTTACACTCAATAACTCGAGTACCCTTTGACCCAGAGCCTTTAAACTTCATATGAGGATAGCCCTTATTGAGTTGAAGAACTCTATTGATTAGGGGCTCAGTAGGTCAAAGGTCAAGGTCACAGGGGCCTGAAAAGTAAAAACCATTTCCGCTCAATAACTGGAGTACTGTTTGACCCAGAGCCTTCAAACTTCATAGGGTGATAGCCCTTATTGATTAGAAGAGCTTTATTGATTTTGGGGTCAGTAGGTCAAAGGTCAAGGTCACAGGGGCCAGAAGAGTGAAAAACGTTTTCCACTCAATAACAGGAGTTCTATTTTACCCAGAGCCTTCAAACTTCATACGATGGATGTCCTTATTCAGTAGAGGACTCCTATTGATTTTGGGGTCAGTCGGTCAAAGGTCAAGGTCGCAGGGGTGGTGGCGCAGCATGGGGAAGGCATGTGTTTTTCTCAAAAAAAAAACATCTGGTTAAATCTCTACATTTAGGGAAAAATGGCGTAAATCAGGATGCCTCGATAGATGGCATTGTTTTTCAATAACTGTCATTGGCAAGTGGATTTTTTTTCATATTTTAATAAAGCTCTCCTTAAACATAATTTTGACAAAATTTCATAAGATTTGGACAATATTTAATTTTTGACGTCAAAACTGGGTGAGTAATCATCAATGTGTCCATCCACCTTAAGTGTTTCCTTTCAAACATTAAATTAGACAAGCAGGATACATTTTGCTAGTGCTGTAGTTTAAAAGACAGCTTGAATTCATATGGTCAGTATGAATTTCTAAGATTAAGTGTAGGAGTTGGATGACAGTATTTGGAAATGTTAACTTACAAGCCAGATATTTGTAATGTATTAAATAGAATGGGTTTATAATAGTGGAAGTTCCTAGAACTTGTGTGACTTGCTTACAACATCTGAGTTATATGTTTCAGGGTCGAGGGTGATGCCCAGAGTCAGGGGCAGACAACTGTACAGGGAGAGCCTAAGGGTGAGGACATGTTGCTGATTCCACCCCCTCCAGGTGTGCTTATACCAGGTTGGTTATATATTCAAGTTGACTTGTATAGAAAGCATTGTGATTATTATACCCCCACAAAGTTTGAGGGGGTATATAGGGGTGAGCTTGTTGGTCTGTTGGTAAGATTCTTCGTTTCCGGATGATTACTCATGAAAGGCTTGACAGAATTAAATAAATTTTGGTACACAGGTATATCGTCATAAGATACAGGTAAAGTTCAATTTTGGGGCTGGTTGGGTTAGTGTCAAGGTCACTGTTACTAAATATGGAAAAATGGTTTCCAGATGATAACTACTGAAAGGCATCAACTATTTTAAAAGTTTTTGGTACACAGGTGACCATGGAACCTTCAGTGTGGTATTTTCAGATTAATATCATTCCATGTTCAGCGGTGTATTGTCCTCAGATAGTGTCTGATAAGGATTTGCACTGGTTGCATTGGTCACATACAACCTAATGAATAAAAAAGCAAACAGTGTAGATCCTGTTCAGATGGTTCAGATGGTACAGATGTGTCTGCTGATCTGGATCTACAATGTCTGGTGAGCGATAGGGCCATTTGGCCCTCTTGTTATCTTTAAACCCTGCCTGATCTTCAGCATTTCAAGCAGGCAATGACTGGGATTCAGTATTAGTCATGTATTCCTTGGTTTTACCTCTTTTTATCCTATTGTAGCGGATTGGGGATGTAGGAATGGTCTTTGTCCTTCCATCAGTGCGTGCACATTTTGTGTCCAGTCCATTATTTTAAAACCCCTAGAAGGAATTTAGTGAAATTTTAGTCAAATGATCTCCCCAATAAGATGACGTGCAGAACTCATGTTCCAACGTCGCTGACTCAAGGTCAAGGTCACCAGTGATGTTTGAAGATTTGAACAATGTATTTTATGTCTATTCCATATCTTCTGAACTCTGAGAATAAATATACCACGAAACTTTAGTGAGATGTTCAGCCCATCAAGACGATGAGCAGAACCCATATTCCAACCTGGCTGTATCTGGTTCGTATCTCCTGAACCCCTGTGATGAATTTCATGAAACTTTAGTAAAATGTTCATCCCATCAAGATTTTTTTTTTTTTTTTTTTTTTTCTCGGGCCCCTTTTCAGGGTAACCCCATTTATTTTTCAACATAAGTGTAGTACAGTAGAATATCACATCAATATATTACTTTTTACAATCAATACATATATATGAAAAGGAGAGCTGAAATTCATTTTCAAACCAAAATCGACAGAATTGTCTAATAGTTTCATTACATTCTTAGGTATTCATTTACAAAAAGTTTATACATTTGTATTTCAATTAACATAATTGTCAATAGTACTGTACTACAAATAAGTGTAATAGAACATGAATATAACAAAAATTCACACATAAAGTTAAACATACTTCATTCAAATTAACAATTTACTGGTAAATATTTAAGTAATTTTTTCATTATGCTGTCCAGTTAATTAAGCTATATAACTTAGTTGGATTGACAAGGCATATTAACAGAGAGCAGTTGTAATTTTTTTTTTTACTAAATTCGACTAATTAACAGATTCACTTTTTCCCATTTATTTTAGAATTCTTCTAGCTTATTATTTCTTATAGCTATTTCTTTGTATATTTTTAATTGATATTTCATATAGGATTGTGCACCATTTATAGACGGAGTACAGCCCAGTGTTTTACAATGGTAGATATATAGCCTAATCTGCAATAACAATATATTTTCTGAAAGAAGTTTATTGTCTTTAAAACCAAAAAGTAAAACAGTTTCATCATATGCTGGAAAAGATTGAAAGAGACTAAGTAAATTTAATATAAATATTCTTGTTGTATGACATCTGCAAAATAGGTGTTCAATTGATTCACATTCTTTCCTACAAAAAGTACACAAAGGATTCTCTGCTAGATTCATTTTATGTAGAAGCTCATTTGTACCTAAAATTCTGTGTAGTATCCTTACTTGAAACCACTGAACTTTTGTATCATATGTTAGATTGAATGGAAGAGAATAAAAAAATTTCCAATCTTTAGTTTCAAAAGTAAGGTTAAGTTTATCAGACCATTTTTTCTGACTTGTTGGTATAGAACTGTTGGAGTTTAATTAATTATAGATGTCTTTACAACCTTTTTTTTGCTTTAAAATATATTTCATATAAGGTGGAAGACATGGTCTTGGTTCAACTTGGAGATTATTTTCATCAATGTTTAAGCTGTTTAAAAATGTTTTAACAGATTTGACTAAACTGAGGAAAGACAAAAAATTGGCTTTTAAGTGATACTTCTCATTGAATTCTTGGTGACTAAGAAATCTTTTATGTTCAACATTATATATGTCAGTAATATAGTGCACACCTGCATCAAACCATGCTTTTGTGAATGAACTTTTAGAGCCAATAATAATATTATGATTATAAAATACAGGTAAGCTTCCTACTTTATAATCGTTTAGTGATATTGTTTCTATATAATCAGAGAAAGCCATTAATGTGTCCTTCCAAAATTCATTTTTTAATTCTTTAGTTTTTTTGTCAAAGTAATGTTTACCACAGTGAAATAATTTATTCATGTCAACTTGTATTTTTATTACATTACTCCAGATACAATCTTCTGTCAATCTTCTTAGCCAGGTTAATTTAAGAGCTTTAATAAATGCAGGGAGATTGACCATTTGTAAGCCTCCTTCAGAGTATTCTTTTACCAGTACACTTTGTTTAATTTTGACATTTGTTTGCCAGATAAATCCATAAAATAATTTGTTTAGTTCATTAATTAAATTTTGAGGTGGACTTGGAAGTAAAATAAGTAAGTGATTGAATACAGGTAAAAGGAGACTTTTTATCACTGTTATTTTACCTATTGGTGTCAGAATTCTTCTTTTCCAGAATTCAATTATTTTCTTTACAGATTCTATTTTTTCTACAAAGTTTAGTTTAACCATTTTCCAAAGATCAACATGGAAATTTACTCCTAACATTCTAAATGTGTTTTGGTTCCATAGAAGTTTCCATTTTGTTTTAATACTATCGCTGCTGTACTTTTTTTGTCCTATCCATACAACTTTAGTTTTATCATAATTAACATTAAGTCCAGATAATAATGCATATTTGGTTAAAAGATATAAAGTTTCATCTAGTGATTGTTTTGAACCATCAAGAATCAGTGTTGTGTCATCCGCAAATTGGGATATTTTGTACTCAAAGTCATTTATAACTATTCCTTTTATATTTTTGTTTTCTTTGATTTTCAATGATAGAATTTCAGCACAAAGAATAAAAATATAAGAGGACAAGGGATCCCCTTGTCGGCAACCTCGGCTTATTTTCACAAAGTTAGAGAGATATCCACACTGAGTTACTGCTGATTTGGCATCCTGGTAAAAGACTGTAAACCATTTCTGTATTGAGGGTCCAAAATTAAAAAGTGATAGAGTATTTTTTATGAAATCCCAGGATAAAGAGTCAAATGCCTTTTCAAAGTCAATCAATAGAAGTAGGCCAGGAATGTTATTTTCTTCGGTGTATTGCATTACATCATAGATGAGTCTTGTGTTTTCACCCATATATCTATTTGGTATAAAGCCAGTTTGTTCTCTACTAATCAATAAATCAAGGACACTTTTTATTCTGTTTGAAATACTGCCTGAACCTATTTTGTAAACTGTATTTAATAAGGTAATTGGTCTCCAATTCTTCAAAAAAAGTCTTGATTTGTTTTCTTTTGGAATACATGTGATTACACCCTGAGACTGAGTTATTGATAAATGTCCTGAAGAGTATGCATGATTTAAAGCTCTTACAACAAAAGAACCTAATTTACGCCAAAAGACTTTAAAAAAATCTGCACCAAAGCCATCTGTACCAGGGCTTTTATTATTTTTCATATTAAATAAAACTTTGCTTGCCTCAGATAGTGTGATATTACCTTCCAGCATGATTGAAGTATCATCTGAAAGTTTTGGGGCTGATAGACAACTTACAAAATCATTAAATCTATCCAGTGAAAAACTGTTTTTTTCTTGAAAAAGGGTTGCATAGAACTGTTCACATTCTTTGAGAATTCTATCTTGATCAGTAATAAGTTCTTCATCAGTCTGCAATTTCGATATAGTTTTTGTTAAATAAGAGTGTTTTTCTAAATTACAAAAAAAGTTAGTAGCTTTTTCATCCTCTGTTATTTTTTGAATTCTAGCCCTAATCATGCTGCCTTCAAGTTTTTCTCGTTGCAAGTCATTCAGTTCATTTCTAAGGATTTGTAGTTGTTCTAAGTTATTTTGATCTAAATGAGTTTCAATATTTTTTATTTTTTCCAAAATTGATTGTTCTTTTTTAGCATTGTTTCTTTTTTTAAAAGCTGCATATGAAATAGATTTCCCCCTAAGTTCCATTAAAAGTGTGTCTAAAAATAACTGATCATCAATCACAAACTGTATATCATTATTTGAAATAGTGTGTAAGTTTTCCATGTTATAAATAGGTAAGGCATACTGTTTAATGATTTCATCTATTTTTTTATTTATGGTTTCTAGGTAAGAGATGTCTTTCAGTAAAGAATTGTTATGTTTCCATAACCCTTTTCCATGTTTAAGGATCTGCAAAGATTGCAAATGGCGAAAAGTTGCTAAATTTTCAAAATTGAATTTTGATGGAAATACTTACTGCCACCTAGATGTTAGTAAATAAATGTATTCAGCTATGGATGTAGTAAATGTTTGCAAGCTTAATTTAGATTAATTCATTTTCTAATTACTAAGCACATACTAAAACAAAAGAAAAACCGTTTGCATGAGAACTCTGAAATTCATGAACAATATACCAAAGCAACTCGTACCTGAAATAAGTATATGCTGGTCTACAATGTTTAGTGCCCATTCGTCAAAAAAATGTTAGGGTTTTCAAGAAATTCAAGGAAATATTACTTCCTGGTTCAAAGTGAAAGTACTTTCACTTTCACTTTGAACCAGGAAGTAAGGTTTTTCTTGAATTTCTTGAAAACCCTTACATTATTTTGACGAATGGGCACTAAACATTCTAGACCAGCATATACAGTAGAATCCGCTTATTTGAATAGCCTATTTGTCAAGACCCTTGATTCAATTAAGCGGAGTATCATAATATACGGAGCTTACAAATTCTGGCCAGTTTTTGATTTCGTTCGTATCTCCGCCATTTTTCGTCGGTGCGTCATGAGAAATACGCGCTTGTGAAATTCGCTTACGCCGTACCTGCCGTACCTGCCGTACCTGCAGCGTAACCTTATTAACTATATATGTGGAGAAACCCAAGATAAAAAAGATATTGTAAATAAACAATAATAAACAACGATCGTTTGCTTAATTTATTTTTCCTATACCGACATTTAAAAATAAAACAATTTACAACAGCACATAATCACCATAGATCGTCAAGTTTACAGCACATAGTAAGCACACATTTAAAAATAAAACAATTTACAACATCCTTATTTTATGGCAGCTTGATAGTTTGAGTAATTTCTCATTAATTAATGCAAACTGTTAAGCAGCTCATGTCAGTTCTCAACACAATTAATGCAAACTGTTGAGCAGCTCATGTCAGTTCTCAAAGTTCTCAACAGTTTGTTTTTGTGTCAACAGTTTGCACTTCATCAAGATTTGTTTGCCAAATCTAATTAACTTTCTAATTTATCGAGCAAGTTTTGATGAGTTTATTTGTTATTTTCACACATGTCTCGAACAGAACAACTAATTTTCTGTTTTATGTTTGTTTCTTTTTCGAATAAAATCATTTTTATTCGAAAATTTTCCGGTCTTACATAAAACGTAATTAGCTTATGAACGACAAAAAAAGGAAAATTCTCGATGCGGGGAAACCCCATTATGTGACGTCATTGCTATAAATGTACACGGTAAACACGCGTGCCAGTGAACGGAAGTCATTATTTAAAGTAGGTGATAAACAATGACAATAAATTTATGGAGTTTACCGGATATTAAACATTGCCTTGGGGCAGAAACTTGTGAATTTCAAGTAGGATTAGCGTTGTTAGGCGGTTTAAGGTGGGAAAGTGCTATCATAATAAACGGATTGCATGCGGTGACCTATTCAAATAAAGATACTTTTTATCATTGAAATAGATAGAAATGGTTTTGTGTTTTAATATTCTACTATAATAAGCGGATTATTCAAATAAGCGCTATTCAAATAAGTGGATTCTACTGTACTTATTTCAGGAATAAGTTGCTTTGGATTATTGTTCATGAGTTTCAGAGTTCTCATGCAAACGGTTTTTCTTTTGTTTTAGTATGTGCTTAGTAATTAGAACATGAATTAGACTAAATTAAGCTTGCAAACATTTACTACATCAATAGCTGAATACATTTATTTACTAACATCTTGGTGGCAATAAGTATTTCCCTCAAAATTCAATTTTGAAATTTAAGCCACTTTTCGCCATTTGCAATGTTTACGGATCCTTAAAGTCTGTGAGTTGAATATCAATATAAACCAAAGAGTGGTCAGATTGAACACTTGGCAGTATATCACATTTTTTAACATAAGGCAAAAATGAATTTGAAACAATAAATAGATCTAATCTAGCTTGTTGGAGAGGGTTTGACCTTCTCCAAGTATATCTTTTTAATTCAGGGTTGAATTCTCTAAAAGGGTCAAATAACTCCCTTTGTGACATGTATTGCAATAACTTATCCCTTGCTTTTCTATTGTTGATTGTCTTGTAGTTATGGTAGTCTAAAACTGGATCTAGAACTAAATTGAAATCACCACAGATTGTGAAAGAATCATTACCAAACTTATCAATTATACTAAAAATACTATCATAAAACTCAGGTTCATCTGTATTTGGACCATAAACAGTAACTAGAGAGATTCTCTTGCCTTCAACAGATAAATCTAATGCTATAAAGTTACCTTTCGAATCAACATATTTTTCATAAATTTCAAAATCAAAATTTTTTTTAAAAAGTATTGCAGTTCCTCTTGAACTGGAATTACCGTAACTACATATACATTCCCCATTCCATTCGGTATAAATTTGTTTAAATATGTCGGGTGTAAAGTGTGTGTCTTGTAAGCAAAAAATATTACCAGATGTGCTTTTTAGATATTGAAAAATCTGTAACCGTTTCTTTGTACCTCTTAGGCCTCTACAATTAAGTGAAATTATTATAACATTATTCATTATCTGTGCTTAAGTTTAGTTATACTAAATAACTGAACGCATATAGGAACAGCCGAATATATCTCTCCAAAAAGGAGAGTGAAAATAAGATGAATGAAAAATGGATGAATACATGTTGTTATAAATGTGTGAAGAACAATAATTTCAAAAATCAACAGAAACAAAGTGAGGTAAGATGTCATTTCTTACTTTTGGATAGTATTTTGCCTAAATGTATATTTAATCTGTATATATTCAGATGTATTTAATAGAATATATGTCTAGAATATCAAATATATATTCTTACTATATAAATAATAATTATAACGCACGAAACATATAGATTTCTAATTCGAAAGTAGAAAGTTTTGCAACCGCTGTAAATGGTGGTATTTATAAAGGGGAGGTAATCAAGTATAGAGATTGTATTCCCGGTTCCCCTCACTGACGCATCATTCGGTACTCGTATTCAATTAACTTATAGGGAAAGTTTACTGACTTTTGTTTTTTAACATGGATTGCATTAAAATGTTATAAATACCACCATTCACAATAATAAACATAGTATTACAAGATATATACATCATTGACTCTAGATAACACTAGAACAAGATTATAACATTGACTATTTCGCTTTAATAACAAGAACAAACGTAAAAAGTTTTTTTTAATGAAAAACAGAACTACTGTCCTGATATATTAATATATAACGAACTACACTAGTTTCGTCCTTGCAAAATTATTAATGAGTACATAATAACTGTGGAATGACAGTATATCACATTATGGTACACTAGTGCCACTGTTTTCGGTACTCGCACGTCTTGAGCTATTAAGTGTCTCTGTTTTTTCAGGCCATGGGAGGTCTATCCAATGTTGAAATTCTTTGAAGAGAATTTGTCTCGTAATCGATTCTGCCTCCGGATTTGCTGTATCCTTAAAAGCTGCGAATATTTTGCCTTCGTGGAACCAGCATCGTTCAATCCTTGTTTTGTCTTTAAGTCTTAAGGATGATAGCACCTCGTTATTCAGTTTGGTGAGGTCATGGTTTATGAAAATCCCAGTGCCTTTGAGAGCACTGGTTTTTTTCATAACGTTAATTTTGGTTTGTTTTCTCACAAACTGCACTATTACGGGTCTATTTTTTCCGGATTTAAAGCGACCTAGTCTGTGCGCGACTCCGATATCTGCTTCATGAATATTTAAATTCAGTTTATCATTCAGTAGCACCATTGTTTTCTCTATACATGTTTGCGACATTTCTTTTTCTTCGTCGTCGGGGACACCAGTAATACGTATGTTATTCTTGCGACTGTACTGTTCTTGTTCGTTTGCGACTCTTTTCCCTTCGATGCAGTCTTGGTTAAGTTTCATTTTAAGTTCATTATTATGCTCTTTTAATTTCTCTATTTCTTTTTCTTTTTCCATTAATGCGTTTTTTAGTTTATTTGTTTCTATATCTCGGTCATGAACGTCACTTTCAAGGATCTCTAAGCGTCTAGAGATAGAGCTGAGCAATTGTTCTTTCATTTCTAAGATAGTATCTTTAATTATTTCGCGAATGAAAGTTTTATCATTCTTTGAAAGTACGTTAGAGAGCTTCGCATCTAATTCGTCCAGTTTTTTAACAATACTGCTTTCACTTCCACTTTTGTTTGTTTCATTTCCGGCCATTTTTTCAACGAAGGAATCTAAAGTCTTCTGTTTTTTCTTATCTTGTTTTGATTTCTTTTTACTTTTTGAAGTTGTTTGCGATGACTCTTCAAAAACGCTTATATCTAGACTTTGTAGACTCGAATCACCCTCGCTCGCAGTAGATGAAAAGGCTCGTTTATTGCCGACATTCATTTTTGAAAAGGTGCATTGTTAGATATATATTACTGTACCATTAGTGTACCGTTATTGGCTTTGCGATCAGCAGTGATGAGCGATGAAGGTTAATCATGCGTGACGAGATAAATGGCGAGCCCCTCTTTAGATCCTTATATTGGAATGCAGGTGATAGTTTATCACAGGTATATATAGGTAGTATACCAAATGCATTCAATCAAAATGGCGGTTTCTTTTGTTCACTATTGTTCATATATAAGTTCTATATTCTCTATGAAAGCATATTCAAACTTATATCAAAATCGTACCGTTTCAAAGACCACATTGATATCCTATATTATCCATTAATTTATTTCCAATACATTTTGTTTCACGGCTTAAAATATCCAAAATTGAAGAGCAATATTACTACATGTCTATCGGTTAGTAAAGATCTTGTCAAGATGACATGCAGAACCCATGTTCCAACCTGGCCGGCTCAAGGTCAAGGTCCCCAGTGGTGTTTGAAGATTTGAACAATGTAGTTTGTTCTTCCATTTGTGCTTATTGTTCTGTTTTCAAATCCAGTGGTTTATTGCTATACAATATAATGCTACTGTGGTAAGTTTGAGAATCAGAAAGTGTAAGCAGCAGCAACTTAAAATCTAGGGCACAGTTCCATGCTAATTTATTTATGTTATTTGTTTTGGAGAATTACTATTAAGAAGAAAATTTTTTTTGCACATTATCTGCAAGAAAATGTTGTGAAGAACATGGAGTGCTTTTTTATTGTAAACAATAACCAGAGTTGTCCATCATGACAGAATTTAGCATTTTTGGAAAATCAGAATGAATGAACTACAACCTTTACTTTATTGTTATTTACTATACTCCCTGAATCAACACATAGTCGCTGTGTTGTTCGTTCATCCTCCATTCGTGTCCTGCCCATAACTTTGTTATTTAAAGTTGCATTTTAGCTCGACTATTCGAAGAATAGGGGAGCTATCCTACTCGCCCCGGCGTCGTTGTCGGCGTCGGCGTCCGTTAAACAAATGCGTTAAACAAGATATGCACTTTGGTCCATAACTTAAAAACTACTTATGATATCAACTTCAACTTGGAATATATATTCACCATCAAATTCTGCATCATTACCCCAACAACACCCATAACTCTCCTACAAATATGTTTCAAGTTATGCCCCTTTTTTCACTTAAATTCTGCGTTAAGGAAAATGCACTTTGGTCCGTAACTTATAAACTACTTGACTACTTGAGATATCAACTTGAAACTCGGAATATGTATTCACCATCAAATTCTACATCATTACCAACAAGACCCATAACTCTGCTGTCAATATATTTCAAGTTATGCCCCTTTTTTCTTATATTTTGTGTTATGCAAAATATGCCTTTTGCCCATAACTTTAAAACAACTTGAGATATTGCCTTTAAACTTGAAATATATTTTCACCATCAAAATCTACATCATAACCAACAAGACCCATAACCCTGCTTTCAATATTTTTCAAATTATGCCCCTTTTTCACTTACATTTTATGTTAGGCAAATATACACTTGGCCCTTAACTTCGTTATGAATGAAGGGATTTCAAAATAACTTGGCACAAATGTTCACCATAACATGGTGGTGTGTCGCATACTATACACATGCCTGTAGGTACAATGTCAAGGTCATTGTTACTAAAAATAGAATTTTCTTGCAAAATCATGTCTGCTCTGTAACTTTGTTATTTCTTATTGGATTTTTAAATTACTTGTTATAATTTTTCACCATATCAAGAGGGTATGTCATATACATGCCCAAGCCTGTAGGTCGAAGGTCAAGGTCACTGTTACTAAAAATAGAATTTTCTTGTCCGGGCTGTTACTTTCTTATTGATGGAGGGATTTCAAAATAACTTGGCACAAATGTTCACCATGACAAGGCGGTATGTCCGCACAATACCCATGCTTGTACATCCAAGGTCAAGGTCACTGTTACTAAAAATAGAATTTTCTTGTCCAGGCTGTAACTTCATTATGAATGGAGGGATTTCAAAATAACTTGACGCAAATGTTCACCATGTTCACCATGACAGGGTGGTGGGTCACATACCATGCCCATGCCTGTAGGTCAAAGGTCAAGGTCACTGTTACTAAATAGATTTCTCTTGTCCGGGCTGTTACTTTATTATGAATGGAGGTATTTCAAAATCTTTTTGCACAAATTTTCATTATGACAAGGCTGTGTGTCCGCACAATACCCAAGCCTAAAGGTCCAAAGTCAAGGTCACTGTTAGAATCTTCTTGTCCGGGCTGTAACTTCATCATAAATAGAGGGATTTGAAAATAACTTGACACAAATGTTCACCATGACAGGGCAGTGTATCAGGTACCTTGCCCATGCCTGTAGGTCAAGGTCACTATTACTAAAATTATAATTCTCTTGTCCAGGCCGTAACTTCGTTAGAAATAGAGTGATTTCAAAATAACTTGACACAAATGTTCATCATAACAAGGTGGTGTGTCCAGTACAATGCCCATGCCTGTAGGTCCAAGGTCAAGGTCACTGTAACTAAAATAGAATTTTCTTGTCAGGGTTGTTACTACGTTAGGAATTGAGTAATTTCTAAATAATTTGGCAGACATGTTCACCATAACAAGATGGTGAGTCGTGTACCATGTCCATGCCTGAAGGTCCAAGGTCAAGGTCACTGTTACTAAAAATAGAATTTTCTTGTCTGGGCTATAACTTTGTTTTGAATAGAGGATTTTCAAAATAACTTGGCACAAATATTCACCATGACAAGGTGGTGTGTTGCGTACATTACCCATGCCTGTAAGTCCAAGGTCAAGGTCAAGGTTACTAAACTTTAATTTACTTGTTCGGGCTATAACTTCTTAATGAATGAAGGGATTTTCAAAAAACTTTGCACAAATGTTCACTATGACATTGCATTGCATTACCACCAACTTCTTCGCAGATATTTCTGTAATAAGAAGACAACAGTGCCACAAATACAAATAATTTTCTTGATCTTCAAGTTTATGCATATTCTTACAATTACTCGAACATCACTGTCTTTGAAATGCTATTATTCCCATCATTGCACTTGAGTGTCTGAAAATGATACATAGCAGGGGCATCCATGTCCTATGGACACATTTGTGGTTTCACTAATATTTTCACTTAAGTGCACTTCATCGATAACTTTGCAAATACTTAAGGTATCAACTTCAAACTTCTGTGCCGTGTGGCGGCTGTAAAAAGTCTCCCCGTACATTCAATCAGTGCTGTTATCAGTTACGTCCTTTGAAGGTCGGCTGAGCACGATACTTATGTACTATGTTTATGGTACTTCTAAAATTCCTTTTGTTTTAATATTTCGGCCAGTTTATAGATAGGTGGTTTCAATATCCCAGCCAATATAGATTTGGATATTGTCCAATCACCCCAAAGAATATACTTCCTGGTTTTTAAATTTTGCCTTTGGCGTAGTCTGTGATATGCAGGATTTATATTCTAAGATCCCCTGTCAAAATTCTATTCTGTTTAGTTCCGCCCATTGTTTTCTCGTTTAGGGCAAACCCATTCTTTTATCTGGGGACCATACGCCGCTGAACGTGGAATGGTATTAATCTGAAAATACCTCATTGAAGGTTCCATGTTCACCGCCATATGCATACCATCGTTTGGGATGGATCGAAATTGTACTATTTAATGGTGTAATTACTGAGTTGCGCTCAACCCGGGGCTAGGCGGCGTGGGCAGTAATAAGCATTCCCATTACTGCCCATGAACAGGCTCAATCAAACCGAGCCTGCAGTATTTTCATATTTGTCGTGTTCGGTGGCTTTCAAAGTTCCCTTTTCATCTAATTCTATTATATTTTCATTTCCGTTCTTCTTCTGTAACATTACTGAAGTGATTGATATTTGACAAAAAGTAAATGTCTCTAATAACAAATTACTAACAAGTTTTCGAATCAGAAATATTTCATAGTTATTCCCTTATTAGCTCACCTGTCACGTAGTGACAAGGTGAGCTTTTGTGACCTCCTGATGTCCGTCGTCCATCGTCCGTCGTCAACAATTGCTTCAATCGACTTCTTCTCTGAAACGGCTTGGCCAATTTTAATGAAACTTGCCACGTATGTTCCTTGCATGAAGCTCTTCCAAAGTTGTTCAAAGAAATCAATTCCATGCAGAACTCTGGTTGCCATGGCAACCGAAAGGAAAAACTTTAAAAATCTTCTTGTCTGAAACTACAAGGCCTAGAGCTTAGATATTTGGCATTTAGCATCCTCTAGTGGAGCTCTACAAAGATTGTTCAAATTTTTTCCCTGGGGTAAAAATTGACCCCGCCCCAGGGGTCACTTCATTATACCCCCGTATACGAAGTATAGGGGGTATATAGGAGTCATCATCCGGTTGGTTGGTTGGTTGGTTGGTTGGTTGGTTGGTTGGTTGGTTGGTTGGTTGGTTGTCCCGGTCTGTCTGTGGCACTTACAGCGTCAACAGTTTTCAAGATATCGACTTGAAACTTTAACCATATGTTCGTGAGGACATTTGCGCGAACTATGTTTTTTCTCATGTGCATCAGTCCATTATTTTTCAGAGGGGAGCCCGATTTAACAAAATCTTGTGACGCGAACTACTTCTACAGTTTTTAAGATATTGACTTAAAACTTGATACACATGTTCGGTATGAAGTGTAGATGTGCGTGACATATTTTTCGTGTGGATAAGTCCATTATTTTTCGCAGGGGACATGATTTAACAAAATCGTGTTATGCAAACTTCTAAATCTTGTGATGCGAACTACTTCTACACTTTTTAAGATATTGACTTGAAACTTGATACATATGTTCGGCATGAAGTGAAGATGTGCGTGACATATTTTTCGTGTGGATTAGTCCATTAGTTTTTGCAGGGGACATGATTTAACAAAATCGTGTTATGCAAACTTCTAAATCTTGTGATGCGAACTACTTCTACAGTTTTTAAGATATTGACTTGAAACTTGATACATATGTTCGGCATGAAGTGTAGGTGTGCGTGACATACTTTTCATGTGGATCAGTCCATTATTTTTCGGAGGGGAGCATGATTCAACAAAATGTTGTGAGGCGAACTACTTCTACAGTTTTTAAGATATTGACTTGAAACTTGATACACATGTTCGGCATGAAGTGTAGATGTGCGTGACATATTTTTCATCTGGATTAGTCCATTATTTTTTGCAGGGGAGCACAATTTAACAAAATCTTGTGACGCAAACTACTACTACAGTTTTTAAGATATTGACTTGAAACTTGATACACATGTTCGGCATGAAGTGTAGATGTGCGTGACATTTTTTCATCTGGATTAGTCTATTATTTTTTGCAGGGGACATTATTTAACAAAATCCTGTTATGCAAACTTCTACACTTACTACGTCAACAGTTTTCAAGATATAGACTTGATACTTTAAACATATGTTCGTGAGTACATTTGCGCAAATTTTTTTTTCTCATGTGGATCAGTCCATTATTTTTCAGAGGGGAGCACGATTTAACAAAATCTTGTGACGTTAACTACTTCTACAGTTTTTAAGATATTGACTTGAAACTTGATACATACGTTCGGCATGAAGTGTACATGTGTGTGACATATTTTTCGTGTGGATCAGTCCATTATTTTTTGCAGGGGACATGATTAAACAAAATCGTGTTATGCAAAATTCTACAGTTTTTAAGATATAATACTTGAAACTAAAATGTATGTTCTGCATGAAGTGCGCATGTAAGCGACATATTTTTTTGTGGATCTGTCCATTTTTTTGGAGGGGAGCATTATTTAACAAAAACTTTTATTTTAAATCTTATGACGCAAACTACTCCTAATCTCCAGTTTTTAAACTTTAAACATACGTTTGTGAGTAGATTTCCATGACATACTTTGTTTCATGTGAATCAGTCCATTATTTTTTAGCAGGGGAGTATGATTCAACAATACCTTATGACACGAACTACTTCTACAGTTTTTAAGATATTCACTTGAAACTTGATACACATGTTCGCATTGTTCGGCATGAAGTGTAGATGTGCGTGACATATTTATACCCCCGCATACGAAGTATAGGGGGTATATAGGAGTCATCATCCGGTTGGTTGGTTGGTTGGTTCGTTGACCCGGTCTGTCTGTGGCACTTACAGCGTCAACAGTTTTCAAGATATCGACTTGAAACTTTAAACATATGTTCGTGAGTACATTTGCGCGAACTATTTTTTTTCTCATGTGGATCAGTCCATTATTTTTCAGAGGGGAGCACGATTTAACAAAATCTTGTGACGCGAACTTCTTCTACAGTTTTTAAGATATTGACTTGAAACTTCATACACATGTTCGGCATGAAGTCTAGATGTGCCTGACATATTTTTCGCGTGGATCAGTCCATTATTTTTTGCAGGGGACATGAATAAACAAAATCGTGTTATGCAAACTTCTAAATCTTGTGATGCGAACTTCTTCTTCAGTTTTTAAGGTATTGACTTGAAACTTGAAATATATGTTCGGCATGAAGTGTAGATTTGCGTGACATATTTTTCTTGTGGATCAGTCCATTATTTTTGCTGGGACGTGATATAACAAAATAGTGTTATGCAAACTTCTACACTAACTACGTCAACAGTTTTCAAGATATCGACTTGATACTTTAAACATATGTTCGTGAGTACATTTGCGCAATTTTTTTTTTCTCATCTGGATCAGTCCATTATTTTACAGAGGGGAGCACAATTTAATAAAATCTTGTGACGCGAACTACTTCTACAGTTTTTAAGATATTGCCTTGAAACTTGGTACATATGTTCGGCATGAAGTGTAGATGTGCATGACATATTTTTCGTGTGGATCAGTCCATTATTTTTGCAGGGGACATGATTTAACAAAATCATGTTATGCAAACTTCTACACTTACTACGTCAACAGTTTTCAAGATATCGACTTGAAACTTTAAACATATGTTCGTGAGTACATTTGCCCAAATGTTTTTTTCTCATGTGGATCAGTCCATTATTTTTCGGAGGGAGCACGATTTAACAAAATCTTGTGACGTGAACTACTTCTACAGTTTTTAAGATATTGACTTGAAACTTGATACATATGTTCAGCATGAAGTGTAGATGTGCATGACATATTTTTCGTGTGGATCAGTCCATTATTTTTTGCAGGGGACATGATTTAACCAAATCGTGTTATGCAAAATTCTACAGTTTTTAAGATATAAGACTTGAAACTAAAATTGTATGTTCTGCATGAAGTGCGCATGTAAGCGACATATTTCTTTGTGGATCAGTCCATTTTTTTTGGAGGGGAGCATTATTTAACAAAATCTTTTATTTTTAATCTTATGACGCAAACTACTTCAGTTTTTAAACTTTAAACATACGTTTGTGAGTAGATTTCCATGACATACTTTATTTCATGTGGATCAGTCCATTATTTTTTAGCAGGGGAGTATGATTCAACAAAACCTTATGACACGAACTACTTCTACAGTTTTTAAGATATTGACTTGAAACTTGATACATTTGTTCGGCATGAAGTGTAGATGTGCGTGACATATTTTTCGTGTGGATCAGTCCATTATTTTTTGCAGGGACATGATTTAACAAAATCGTGTTATGCAAACTTCTACACTTACTACGTCAACAGTTTTCAAGATATCGACTTGAAACTTTAAACATATGTTCGCGAGTACATTTGCGCACATTTTTTTTTTGTCTCATGTGGATCAGTCCATTATTTTTCGGAGGGGAGCATGATTTAACAAAATCTTGTGACGCGAACTACTTCTACAGTTTTTAAGATATTGACTTGAAACTTGATACACATGTTAGGCATGAAGTGTAGATGTGCGTGACATATTTTTTGTATGGATCAGTCCATTATTTTTTGCAGGGGACATGATTTAACAAAATCGTGTTATGCAAACTTCTACACTTACTACATCAGCAGTTTTCAAGATATCGACTTGAAACTTTAAACATATGTTCGTGATTACATTTGCGCAATTTTTTTTCTCATGTGGATCAGTCCATTATTTTTCGGAAGGGAGCATGATTCAGCAAAATCTTGTAACATGAACTACTTCTACAGTTTTTAAGATATTGCCTTGAAACTTGATACATATGTTCGGCATGAAGTGTAGATGTGCGTGACATATTTTTCGTGTGGATCAGTCCATTATTTTTTGCAGGGGACATGATTTAACAAAATTGTGTTTTGCAAACTTCTACAGTTTTCAAGATATCGACTTGAAACTGAAATCATATGTTCTGCATGAAGTGCGCATGTTAGTGACATATTTTTTATGGATCAGTCCATTTTTGGTTGGAGGGGAGCATTATTTAACAAAATCTTATGACACAAACTACTTCTCCAGTTTTCAAACTTTTAACATACATTCGTGATTAGATTTGCATGACATATTTTTTTTTCATTTCGATCAGTCCATTATTTTTTAGAAGGGGAGCACGATTCAACAAAACCTTGTGACGTCAACTACTTTTACAGTTTTGTTTACATCCGGTGAAAACCCAAGTCGCTATTTTTAAACACAACTTTTGCAACAAATTTTCAGGTTTTCAATTATTTTTCAACTTTCACCCATGAAAGATGCAAACATCATTTCTGTATACTCTGTCAAAGCAGTATTGCGGGGGTATTAATCACCTTCAGTGATAGCTCTAGTTTTCATGTGGATCAGTCCATTATTTTTTGCAGGGGACATGATTTAACAAAATCGTGTTATGCAAACTTCTACACTTACTACGTCAACAGTTTTCAAGATATCGACTTGAAACTTTCAACATATGTTCATGAGTACATTTGCGCAAATTTTCTTTTCGTCTCATGTGGATCAGTCCATTATTTTTCGGAGGGGAGCCCGATTTAACAAAATCTTGTGACGCGAACTTCTTCTACAGTTTTTAAGATATTGACTTGAAACTTGATACATTTGTTTGTTTTGAAGTGTAGATGTGTGTGACATATTTTTCGTGTGGATCAGTCCATTATTTTTTGCAGGGGACATGATTTAACAAAATCATGTTATTCAAACTTCTACACTTACTATGTAAACAGTTTTCAAGATATCGACTTGAAACTTTAAACATATGTTGGTGAGTACATTAACGCAAATTTGTTTTTTCTCATGTGGATCAGTCCATTATTTTTGGAAGGGAGCGTGACATATTTTTCGTGTGGATCAGTCCATTATTTTTTGCAGGGGACATGATTTAACAAAATCGTGTTATGCAAACTTCTACAGTTTTCAAGATATCGACTTGAAACTGAAATCATATGTTCTGCATGAAGTGCGCGTGTTAGTGACATATTTCTTATGGATCAATCCATTTTTGGTTTGAGGAGAGCATTATTTAACAAAATCTTATGACACAAACTACTTCTGCAGTTTTCAAACTTTTGACATACGTTCGTGATTAGATTTGCATGACATATTTTTTTCATTTGGATCAGTCCATTATTTTTTAGAAGGGGAGCACGATTCAACAAAACCTTCCGACGTCAACTACTTTTAAAGTTTTGTTTACATCCGGTGAAAACCCAAGTTGCTATTTTTAAACACAACTTTTGCAGCAAATTTTCAGGATTTCAATTATTTTTCAACTTTCACCCGTGAAAGATGCAAACATCATTTGTGTATACTCTGACAAAGCAGTATTACGGGGGTATTAATCACCTTCAGTGATAGCTCTAGTTTTACATAGACTTATATAGGAAAAACTTTAACAATCTTCTTGTCTGAAACCACAAGGCCTAGAGCTTAGATATTTGGCCCTGCCCCAGCGGTCACTTCATTTTACATAGACTTATATAGGAAAAACTTTAACAATCTTCTTGTCTGAAACCACAAGGCCTAGAGCTTAGATATTTGGCATTTAGCACCCTCTAGTGGAACTCTACAAAGATTGTTCAAAGTATTTCCCTGGGGTCAAAATTGGCCCCGCCCCAGGGGTCACTTCATTTTACATAGACTTATAAGGGAAAAACTTTAAAAATCTCCTTGTCTGAAACCACAAGGCCTAGAGCTTAGATATTTTGCATTTAGCATCCTCTAGTAGAACTCTACAAAGATTGTTCAAATTATTTCCCAGGGGTCAAAATTGGCCCTGCCCCAGGGGTCACTTCATTTTATATAGACTTGTATAGGAAAAGCTTTAAAAATCTTCTTGTCTGAAACCAAAAGCTGAGAGTACTTTTGTACTCAGGTGAGCGATATATGGCCATCATGGCCCTCTTGTTTATTTGTAGTTGGATATGTTAGGGGCAAAATTAGGGTTGCTACCTTTAAGGTCAAGGTCACAGTGTGATCTTGAAGCAAAATAATGTAAGGCCCATAACTTTGTTTATCGCATTTGCATTTTAAAATTATTTCACAGAAATGATCTGATATGACAATTTGTTGCGTGTGAAATTTAGATCACTTCCTTCAAGGTCAAGGTCACAGTTTGACCTTAAAGCAAATCATGTTCAGCCAATAAATTTTTTATTAAAATTTGGATTTTTAAATTATGTGACAGGAATAATCCTCATGTCAATGCCAGTGAGAAAACTTTGGATCGCTACCTTCAAGGTCACTGTTATAGGACCTTGTAGCAAAATCATTTCAAGGCCATAATTTTGTTTGTGGGAATACTGGTCCAGCAAATTCATGACTGGCAAATTGTTTGGTTACCTGTGTACTTTACTGCATTATACAAAATAGTGTTAGGGGCATGGTATTTCTTGAATTCTTTGCTATTGTATGACCAGTTATATTGTTCCCAAACTCAGTGGTTGAAATAGCCATTCCTTCAACTGTCACAGGTACAGGTTTTATTATGTCTGATTTTGTAGCACTACTCCATATTCACCTTAATAGTTATACAGTTACAAACCGTTTTTGTGACAAAATACCTATTTGAGGAGCATCACCCATCTTTGAAGGTCTCTTGTTTAATTTATTCTTGATAAAATATAATACCTGCTAATAATAATCATATTCGAGCACAAAAAATAAGGAAAAATCTTTTTGACAAGTAGAACTAGTAAATTTACAAGCATATCAATGCACTGTGATCAGTTGTACAGATACATATAATTCTGTTACATTTAATCAGACAGAAAATACACTTTTTGAAACTTCTTAATCAAATATGTTAATGTACTTGGATAGAGAAAAACATTATTTTGTTATTGTATAAAACAGGGAAATATAGACATAATGCAATGTACACGTATAATGGTTAAGACCAGTAGGAAAACTACTTACAGTAATAATAAAAAATAATAACAAGTTTGCATTTTATCTCAATTTTTTATTTCAGATAGCATTTTATGATTACACATCTAAACCTCAAGCTGTATGGAAATTTTGAGAGTTTTTGTTTTCCTTTTTTGTCCTTCAGATATGCAAGTTTTATAATATTTCACTTGCAGTTGAAAGATGTAGAATGTATTTGTTAAGTTTAATTTGTTGACTCATTTCTTAGACATAAGGCAACTAGAAGCTCGTCTGGAAGGTCGGCAGCAAGCACTAGACTGGAATGTGGCTGAGATGCATAAGCTGACAGACTATGTGGAACAAATGCAACCTGTGTTGACGGCAATACAGTCACAGCTTAACACTGAAATATCTTTATCTAGGTATGTTTTACCTTGATTATTCATAAGAAATGTATCATAAACATTTATATTATGGTTGTATGCAAATCAAAATGTATGCAAACATGTGAGAAAATACTATGCTGTTTCATCTTAACTAAATTTGGAACTGGATTCAAAAATCTTGTTTGATGTAGGCTGTCAAGATCACTGATACTTAAAAAAGAATTGTCTTGTCAATGCTATAACTGTTTTGAAGGGGAGAAACAAGCTCAGTTCAGCTGTCACATAGTGACAGGGTGAGCTTTGTGATCGCCTTTCTTCTGGCATCCGTCCTTTGTCCGTTCACAATTGTTGTCCGCAATCTAGGGTTTTCAGTCTTTATCGATGTTCTTTAAACATGGCCAGAATGTTTATCTCAATAAAAATTATAGGAAAAGCTTGTCTGCACTCTAGTGGTCTTAATTTTGGTGCGATTGTCTTTAAACTTGGTCAGAATGTTTATCTCATTGATACCTAGGTCAAGTTCTTAACTAAGTCATGTGACCCTTAAAACGACGTCACTAGGTCAAATTAAAGGAAAAGCTTGTCCACACTCTAGCTTTCTTAATTTTGGTGGGATTTTCTTCAAACTAAGTCAGAATGTTAATCTCAATGAATATCTAAGTCAAGTTCAAAACTAGGTCATGTGACCTTGAAATCAAGGTAATAAGGTCATATTATAGGGAAATCTTGTTCGCGCAGTAGAGGTCTTAATTTTAGTCAGATCTTCTTCAAACTTGATCAGAATGTCTATGTCAATGATATCTATGTCATTTTCCTAACCCTTAAAACAAGGTCACTAGGTCAAATTAAAGGAAAAGCTTTTCCGCACTCTACTGGTCTTAATTTTGGTGGGATCATCTTCGAATTTGGTCAAAACGTTTATCTCAATGATATATCAATCATGTTCGAAAGTGGGTCATGTGACCTTGAAATCTAAGTCACTTGGTCAAATTATATAAAAAGCTTGTCCGCACTCTAGCAGCCTTAATTTTGGTCTGATCTTCTTAAAACTTGGTCAAAATGTTTATCTCAATGATATCCAGGTCAAGTTCGAAAGTGTTTCATGTGACCTTGTAAACTAGGTCACAAAGTAAAATTGTAGAAAAAGCTTGTCTGTAACAGTCTTTCAGTCTGATCTTCTTTAAACTTGGTCGGATTGTTATCTCGATGATATCTAGGTTATGTTCGTAACTGGGCCATGTGACATTGAAAACTAGGTCACTAGGTCAAATTAAAGAAAAAGCTTGTCTGCACTCCAGCATTCTTAGTTTTGGGCCGATCTTCAAGCTTGGTCAGAATGTTTATCTCAATGATATCTAGGTCAAGTTTGAAACTGGCTCATGTTACCTTGAAAACTAGGTAACTAGGTCAAGTTATAATACTGTATAAGTGGATAATTTCGCTGGCGTAAAAGTTCGCGTTTTCTGTTTTGCCGGCGTTTCGCGTGCGGAAATGTTCGCGAAAAAATGATTTCATGAAATTCGTAAAAATTACACGTCGTTATATTCACTCTAAATTATTTGGTTGTCAAAAAAGTCCATGGTAAAAACTGAAAGTAGTCTCCCCAAACTTGGATTGTTAAATGACAAACTGTGAATATCGTGTTTCGACAGTCAATTAGCAACCATCAATGAATTGTTTGCCCTTTTAACAGATTACTCTATTATTAACGATAACCCTGTGTGAAATCTGACCGCAGTTTTTACCTGTTTACGTTGCAGGTGTGATCAAACTGCTATTGCCATTTTCGACGTGTTTAAAACATAATGTGCTGGAGAATTGACCTAATAACAACAAACTTTAAGCCAATACATGCACGTTGGCTTGTGAAGGCCCATGATTTACTTGCATATCTGCATTTACCGATCTACATATATACAAATAACATAGACAGTTAATAGTTTTCAAAGGAATTGTCGTTTAGTTTATCAAATTTAATTAGTACAATTGTGTATAAGTTTTGATATTTGGTATTAATTGTACGTTTACATGGCTTTTAATCTGTACAGGTATACTATGTAGTCTTGTATTAAAGTTCAATGATCATAATGCTTTGTTTTACCATAGTCCGGTGTAAGGGTAAAATTTTGCTTGTACATAACCTCTAATTTACGCTGGCTGATAATTTCGCGATTTTAATCAAATCGCGAAATACGCGAACATTACATCCTCGCGAACATTACCACTTATACAGTAGAAGCTTGTCTGCACACTAGTGGTCGTAATTTTGGTCTGATCTTCACTTTCATTACCATAACATCTTGTTTTCTTTCTTGAACTTGCCATATTGCATTATTGGTTCCAGAGTTATGGCCCCTGAAAGTGCTGAAATTAACTATTTAGACCTAGTATGCATAATAGAAGCTTCATTTTTGATTTGAATATATTAAGACTTGGGGAATCACTTGGGGAATGTCATTGAAAGTTCAAAGCCATGTTTTTACCAAGCCTAGATGTGCATATCGTCAGGAGTTTCTTCTCTGATTATTTTTGCCAGAGTTATGGGCCCTTTTTTATTTTTTACTCTTAACTTCTATATAAAAATCTTGTCCATGCTTCATCTCCAAAAACTCGGTGGATTTCATTGAAATTTCACAGGAATGTTTGTCACTAAGCCTGGTTATGCATAATTTAAGAAATTTCCGCTTAGTCCTTAGTCATTTTTACTATGACTTCTATAATAAAATTTTTCCCCAGTTCATCTCCAAAACCATTTAGATGTTTCTATTGAAATTTCACAGGAATGTTGGTAACCTAGTCATATTGTGCATATCTTCAGCGTTTTCTGCTTGGGTTTCTTTTAACAGAGCTGGGCCCTTAGTCATTTGGTTTTCTTAACTTCTATATTTCTTGAGAGATTTACTTCAAACTCCTTATCATTACTTATATTGTTCTTTATCGTCACCCACATAATATGTGGTAAGGTCCGTAACTTGAATAATCATATATACAGGATAAATATATCTACCCTATAACCGTAGAATTTTCCTTAAAAATTGTCATATTTTATTCTAACTTTTTAGCTCACCTGTCACGTAGTGACAAGGTGAGCTTTTGTGACCGCCTGATGTCCGTCGTCCGTCGTGCGTCGTCAACAATTGCTTCAATCGACTTCTTCTCTGAAACGGCTTGGCCAATTTTGATGAAACTTGCCACAAATGTTCCTTGCATGAAGCTCTTCCAAAGTTGTTCAAAGAAATCAATTCCATGCAGAACTCTGGTTGCCATGGCAACCGAAAGGAAAAACTTTAAAAATATTCTTGTCTGAAACCACTAGGCCTAGAGCTTAGATATTTGGCATTTAGCATCCTCTAGTGGAGCTCTACAAAGATTGTTCAAATTATTTCCCTGGGGTCAAAATTGGCCCCGCCCCAGGGGTCACTTCATTTTACATAGACTTATATAGGAAAAACTTTAAAAATCTTCTTGTCTGAAACCACAAGGCCTAGAGCTTAGATATTTGGCATTTAGCATCCTCTAGTGGAACTCTACAAAGATTGTTCAAATTATTTACCTGGGGTCAAAATTGGCCCCGCCCCAGGGGTCACTTCATTTTACATAGACTTGTATAGGAAAAACTTTAAAAATCTTCTTGTCTGAAACCACAAGGCCTAGAGCTTAGATATTTGGCATTTAGCATCCTCTAGTGGAACTCTACAAAGATTGTTCAAATTATTTCCCTGGGGTCAAAATTGGCCCCGCCCCAGGGGTCACTTCATTTTATATAGACTTATATAGGAAAAACTTTAAAAATCTTCTTGTCTGAAACCACAAGGCCTAGAGCTTAGATATTTGGCATTTAGCACCCTCTAGTGGAACTCTACAAAGATTGTTCAAATTATTTCCCTGGGATCAAAATTGGCCCCGCCCCAGAGGTCACTTCATTTTATATAGACTTATATAGGAAAAACTTTAAAAATCTTCTTGTCTGAAACCACAAGGCCTAGAGCTTAGATATTTAGCATTTAGCATCCTCTAGTGGAACTCTACAAAGATTGTACAAATTATTTCCCTAGGGTCAAAATTGGCCCCGCCCCAGGGGTCACTTCATTTTACATAGACTTATATAGGAAAAACTTTAAAAATCTTCTTGTCTGAAACCACAAGGCCTAGAGCTTAGATATTTGGCATTTAGCATCCTCAAGTGGAACTCTACAAAGATTATTTAAATTATTTCCCTAGGGTCTAAATTGGCCCCGCCCCAGGGGTCACTTCATTTGACATAGACTTATATAGGAAACACTTTAAAAATCTTCTTGTCTGAAACCACAAGGCCTAGAGCTTAGATATTTGGCATTAAGCATCCTCTTGTGAAACTCTACAAAGATTGTTCAAATTATTTTCCTGGGGTCTAAAGTGGCCCCGCCCCAGGGGTCACTTCATTTGATATAGACTTATATAGGAAAAACTTTAAAAATCATCTTGTCTGAAACCACAAGGCCTAGAGCTTAGATATTTGGCATTAAGCATCCTCTTGTAAAACTCTACAAAGATTGTTCAAATTATTTCCCAGGGGTCTAAATTGGCCCCGCCCCCAGGGGTCACTTCATTTTATATAGACTTGTATAGGAAAAACTTTAAAAATCTTCTTGTCTGAAACCACAAGGCCTAGAGCTTAGATATATGGCATTTAGCATCCTCTAGTGGAACTCTACAAAGATTGTTCAAATTATTTCCCAGGGGTCTAAATTGGCCCCGCTCCAGGGGTCACTTCATTTTATATAGACTTGTACAGGAAAAACTTTTAAAATCTTCTTGTCTGAAACCACAAGGCCTAGAGCTTAGATATTTGGTTTTTAGCATCCTCTTGTGAAACTCTACAAAGATTGTTCAAATTATTTCCCAGGGGTCTAAATTGGCCCCAGGGGTCACTTCGTTTTATATAGACTTATATAGGAAAACTTTTAAAATCTTCTTGTCTGAAACCACAAGGCATAGAGCTTAGATATTTGGCATTTAGCACCCTCTAGTAGAAATCTTCAAAGATTGTTCAAATGATTTCCCTGGGGTCAAAATTGGCCCCGCCCCAGGGTTCACTTTATTTTATATAGACTGATATAGGAAAAACTTTAAAAATCTTCTTGTCTGAAACCACAAGCTGAGAGTACTTTTGTACTCAGGTGAGCGATATAAGGGCCATCATGGCCCTCTTGTTTATTACTTGAGATATTTACAAATGATCCTTGTCATCTTTCACATTATATGGAGTATGCTCTATCTCTTTCACGGGCATATTATTATTTTATATGTATACCAATTTGATTTCAAAGCTAAATTTCGCAGGGCATATGTCAATTTTCAGTGACAGTTCTTGTTTTTAACCAGGTTTTCAACGAAAACTGGTTATTGTAATGCTGGTCAGCGGGAAGGTGTCAACTTTTGAGTTTGCTTTAGCCTATTGAGTCCTAGCTTCTATCAAGAGGCAGCTTGTGATTGCTACCCTGATGTCCGTGATCAAGGTCAAGGTCACTGTTGTTAAAAATAGAAATTCAGTTTCCGCTCAATAACTTGAGTTTGCTGAAGTCTATACGCCTTTCCAATAATTCGGTGAATTTTTCGGTTACCTCCCCTATTCAGTCACGTGACTACTATACAGGAAAAATTATTGCTCGCTGTATTAATGTAATAGGGAACATGTACCTACAACTTTCGTTTTTATACCCCCGCTTCGAAGAAGAGGGGGGTATACTGTTTTACCCTTGTCCGTGCGTCCGTCCGTAACAAAATTTCCGTCGCAGTTTTCTCAGCAACTATAACATGCAGCAGCCTGATATTTTGCATATTGCTTTATCATATAGTCCCATATGGTGTAAAGCAATTTCATGCTCCTTGCTCATCTACTTCCTGTTTGCCGCATATTTTTAGATTTTGTTACTAAAAAGATGCATTACATTGACCAAAAGGCATGTTAATTTTCCGTCGCATTTTTCTAAGCAACTATAACATGCAGCAGCCTGATATTATGCATATTGCTTTATCATAAAGTCCCATATGGTGTAAAGCAATTTCATGCTTCTTGCTCATCTACTTCCTGTTTGCCGAATATTTTAGGTTTTGTTACTATAAAGGTGCATTACATCAACCAAAGGCATGTTAATTTTCCGTCACAGTTTTCTAAGCAACTATAACATGCAGCAGCCTGATATTTTGCATAATGCTTTATCCTATAGTCCCATATGGTGTAAAGCGATTTTATGCTCCTTGCTCACGTACTTCCTGTTTACCGAATACTTAGATTTGTGCACATAGTTGATATACATGCACAATTTCTGTCGCAGTTTTCTAAGCAACTATAACATGCAGCAGCCTGATATTTTGCATAATGCTTTATCCTATAGTCCCATATGGTGTAAAGCGATTTTATGCTCCTTGCTCATCTACTTCCTGTTTACCGAATACTTACATTTGTGCACATAGTTGACATACATGCACAATTTCCGTCGCAGTTTTCTAAGCAACTATAACATGCAGCTGCCTGATATTTTGCATAATGCTTTATCCTATAGTTCCATATGGTGTAAAGCGATTTTATGCTCCTTGCTTATCTACTTCCTGTTTACCGAATACTTAGATTTGTGCACATAGTTGACATGCATGCACAATTTCCGTTGTAGTTTTCTTAGCAACTGAAACATGCAGCAGCCTGATATTTTGCATAATGCTTTATCATATATTCCCATATGGTGTAAAGCGATTTAATGCTCCTTGCTCACCTAACTTCCTGTTCACCAAATACATAGATTTTTATATATAGATGACATACATGCACAATTTCTGTTGTAGTTTTCTTAGCAACTGAAACATGCAGCAGCCTGATATTTTGCATAATGCTTTATCATATATTCCCATATGGTGTAAAGCGATTTAATGCTCCTTGCTCACCTAACTTCCTGTTCACCGAATACATAGATTTTTATATATAGATGACATACATGCACAATTTGTGTGGCATTTTAAAAAGATGCGAACATTATTTCTGTATACTCTGACAAAGCTGTATTGCGGGGGTATTAATCACCTTCAGTGATAGCTCTTGTTCATCATGAAATTTCTTTTTTTAAATATATTTCCTTGTTTATCGTTGAACTAGTAATAATACATCAGCATAATGAAATTTTTTTTATCAAGAATAGTTTATAAAACAACAAATCTAATTTGACTAAAAGTGTAAAGTCATTATTCCTCGCGCCGAGGTTTACTTTAAACGACTTAAGCAGCCTGTGTTCTGTCCACGGATAAATTGAGTGTCGTTTCCGGCTAAGCGTGTCTTATCAACTACTGACATGCCGGCTGCGATTGATTTTGAAAGCGGCATGTCATAAAAATGCCAAATTGTCGCGCACAAGGGGTCCCCTGTCAATTACTAAGAAGAAGATATCACTGACCAATAGAGTTCGGTTTACTTTTTTATGTACCTCCACCTCCCAATTAATAAGTACAGTGTATGTCGAAATCCTTAATTACTGAATCGGGTAACAAAAGTATTTGATATAGCAGTTATATAAATTATTAATCCTTAATACGACAAGTAGAACCATAAGACATCAATTAGAAACTCATCTTAGCAGAACATTTTATAAATATTCAATCAAGCCATTGAGCGTTTACGCCAAAATGACAGTATTTCAAACCTTAGCAGTCTTAATGTTAATATAAATGTTCCCATCATTATTTGAATCCGGCAGCTCCATCTTTATTAGAATCCAGCATCAGAATCCTTGAATTTTATTCTATGAATGATACTCTTACGTAAACGAACAATCAGATAACCTTATTGATCCTTCTTAATTTCAAGACAGAATCAATCGTACCGTATTTTTGCTTGTGAAGTATACGTGACGTTTTCAAAAATTCAAAAGTATTTGTTCGTTGAACATTAACGGTACGATGAATTCAAGTGATAGATGAGTACAAGTATAACGTACAGATACTGTAACCGAATGTTGGCATGTCACGATTTCCAGAGTATAGTACATTACCAGTCTTAGCAATTTGCGAATTTCATACCAGTTAAATATAATTTTAAGTATAAAATACATAAAGATGAAAATGCTGTATAGAAATTTGTAACATTAATACTTACGTTTATGCGAATCGCGTTTCATACTGCCCACTATCAACAAGAATGGTACATGTTCTTACAATATTTAAAATGCAAATATCTAACAAATAGTGAAAATAAAAATGTCTGACTAGAATAACAGACCAGTAACTTATTTTCGACCGGCGGCGACGATTACACACATGAAATTTAATGAATTATGTTAGGCCTTATGTGCTTTCCTGTGAAGCCTCGTTTTGGGTTGATATCTGGTCACGGGAAGTAACTCGTACAGGACTGCGAAACTGTTTATTGGAAAGGCGTATTGAGACCAAATTAATATGTGGTTAGCTTATATCAAGAGGCAGCTTGGGATTGCTACCCAGGTGTCTGTGATCAAGGTCAGTGTCACAGTTGCTAAAAAAAGAAATTCAGTTACTACATAATAACTTCAGTTTGACCTATTGACACCACACTTGTTGTATGGGTAGCTTGTATCATAATGCAACTCGGGATTCTACTCAGATGTCTATACTCCATCGTTGAAATCCTTGTTTTGACGCATTGCAACGCTTCTTGTTTAATTTTGTTTTTGCTGATGTTGTACTTGCAAAAAAAAATTTTCACACCACTAAAAACATGCTACAGTATACCCTAATTAATAAAGAATTTCTTTTATATTAAATTTTAATTACTTTTTGTAACTGCGTCTGTCAAAGGTAAATGGTAATGGTATAGGATTTATAGTCTAGTATCTTACAGAACATAATATTATTTTCTTGACTTTCACATTTCTTCCCTGATCACTGGATACAAGTCATCCGTTAACAGTCGGCACCAAAAGCAGCAGTGGAACATCTGCTTATTTTCTCCATAGGTACCCAGGTGGAGAGAAGCAATGAAGACTAAATTTCTTGTTGTAAGGAAATGAGGGGCCTGACTAGGGCTCGAACCCTGGACCCCTCGATCCCTAAATGAGCACTCTACTACTGGACTACTGCTGCCTTCAGCCATCAATAAGTCTATTGAGTAGAAGCAAGTCAAAATAAAATTGCTGTTTTGTTAATAATATTTTGATCACTTGGTAGAATATTACCCCAGACTATCTGGTGATACAAGTACAGGTAATATATCACAAATCATGTGCTAAGAAATTTACTTAGTAATTAATGAACAAAACTATTGTTAATGGAATGAAAAGGTTGCTTAAAATATGATGATCATTTACAGATTTTTTGAGACAGTTAGAGAGGCAGTAAAGGACGAGGTTGCTGTGGCAATGAGAGAACTGGCTAATACGATATATGACACTGTATTAAGGGCCATGTGTTCAGGGGCAGTGACCGCGCAGAGAGCCACTCCGGACCCTCAGGTGGAGAAGGCTCACATTATGGATCTCCTCAGACAGGGGAAATTAAGTGCTGCTGTCATCAAGGTATGCTTATTATTTGTGTACAATTAACTGTAAAAATCATTCTATTCATGAATTTTAAATTTTATTTATAAGAAGAAAGTATTTAATAATACTGTGATTTAGCCTTAAACATATGGACTGTTTGTAGAAACTGCAAGAATATTCTACCTATAAGTTCAGTAAAATTATTTTCATTGTATGTTTTTAGATATTCTTTGTTTGATCAGTGAGAAATCAATAAAGACAAAAATCATACATGTTTGGCATATTATAGATCCCTCTGCCTATGTGAAAAAAACTATGTGTTACAGAGTTTATGGTTAACTAGGGATTTGTTGATATTCATCAACCTGTTTAATCACATGTGAATGCCATGGTAATAAATAAAGTCAGAATATCTTATGTTAACTTTGTCTCTGCCATTTTTTCAGGCATTGTCAGCTGAAAACTAAGATCTTGTGATAAGAGTGTGTCAAGTGGTGAATCCGGATGGATTGTTCAACCAGTCACCTTGCCCGTTTAATCAGATAGTTTTACTATCCTTAATTCAGCAATTATCAACAGACTTGGAAAATCATACTAAACTCAAACAAAAGTTAGTTTATTTCTTCATAATTCTTGGGGTCAAAAACTAGGTCACACAGCCCAAATATGGTAAAACCTTTCTAAAACTCTAAGGTAACATTTTGGATCCCAAATTTCCTGAAAAAATGTGTCAGAAAGGTCAAAGAGCCCAAAAATAGAAATATCTTGTTAGGGCTCTAGAGGCTACTGTTTCAGTCCAAATATCATGGCAATTCGTCAGAAAAGTGGTTTGGTTGATTTATAGCTAAAGTTTTAATATTGGTCATGTGGGTTCAAAAACTAGGTTACAGGGCCAAAAAAGCAGAAATATCTTGTTAAGGCTCTAGAGGCTTCTTTTTCAGTCCAAATATCCTGGCAATATGTCAGAAAGGTTTTACGATGATTTCTAGTTTTAATAACGTGTCGTGTATTGAACACCTCATTTTCCAATTTTATCACAGTATTTTTTAACACCATAAGATTGAGAAATGACATTTGTCTTTTAATCAGTACACTTCTTGGATCTCTCTATGGTAATGTCAGAGTTTTATGCCTATTAACAGGAACGCCAAAATAGAAGTGGAAGTCAATTTCACACAGCCCTATTCTCGCACACATTATACAGGTCCTTAAAAACTTTGTTAAAAGCAGTTGTACTCGGGTGAGCGATAAAGGGCCATCATGGCCCTCTTGTTGCAATACCCATGTACATTGTATATCACATAATGAGTTGATATATTGTATGTTTCAGGTATTTGGCAGAAGCTGTGACGAACCTGGACCCAAGTGATAGTTTGACACAGGCAAAGAGGAAAGATGTGGTTTCTGAACTGAACCAAAATTTAAGAGCTTATTTGAAAGCTCATCCAAATAATCAAGTGACTCGCTCCTTAAAATTGTTACAAATGATGTCGGAATCACTTCTGAAATAGTACAGTTGCTGAACTGATTGATATTTTAGTGATGAAAGTACATGCTGGCCTGACTGTTACAAAACATGTTTTACTCCTATTATGATGCAGATTTCCCATTACTTTTTTTTCATCATAATAAATTATTTTAAATTTAATATAGAGAATCAAATTATAACATGACTGTTTAGTATCAAAATGTTCCTTCTTTTAAATCAATACATGTGTGATACTTGAAATTTAAAATTAGAAAATAAATATCAATTTATTGTAAAAACTACTAATTTTGTAAATTGTTTAAAAGAGAAAATTCATATTAGATCTACTCTTTCTTACATTTAAGTAAAATAAATTGAGAACCTGAAGCCAGACTTGATGATTAATATCTGATTAAAAATATTTTATTTCCTTTGAATTGTAAGGAACTATCACCTGTTGTCAATCTGAAGCTTTTGTTTAAATGTGCTTTAGGACTTACTTTTTTTAAATCTGTCAAAATCTCAATTGTAAAGTTGTAAATGTCAATTTTTGAAAAAGGTATATGAACAGAATTTTCTAGGATAACATGAATAAAAAACTTTGTGAATGAATTAACAGAAACTTTGTGACTAAATTAAATAATACTTTGTGAAAACTTTGTGAACTGTTAATAAGAACTTTGAGAACTTTAAAACTAAAAAGGAAATTGAGCTAGAAATCTTAAGACATTACTTTGTGAATCAAAACTTGTACTTTAAAAATTGTTATTGTCGAATTATTTTATAAACCGCAAATAAAAGCTTAAAAACCTAAAAGACTTTGTGTAGAACAACTACTCTGTGTAAAACAACTATTAACCCATGTAACACCAGCCGTTCAAATATACACTCACAGCAGAAGAAGAGAGAAACAACGCAAAAGTCGTTTCACAACTTAAACCTCATCATAATATTTCTTCTGCCAAAGAAATGTAATAACAATATGTAAACCATACCATCTCAGGAATGAGTTGGCTATTGGATTGGCTAGAGTCAGACTTTAAATAAAAGCCCCCTTCAAGCAATATACTTTTCACCTCTTCTTAATACTAAACCCTGCTTAGTCGGTAGCTAGAAATGTCTTAACATTTAAAGCCTTCAGCAGTAATCATCTGTAATGGGCTTGGCCATCATAAAACAGAAAAGTTATAATGATAGCAAATTGTGTTTATGTCAGGATAGAGTAGAGAAAACTTCATATTTTAAACATGGCTATTACATGAATGTAGATTTAAACCTTTGGAGAACAACCCTTAAATATATTTTTTTTTTTGGGGGGGGGGGGGTGTCTGTAAAGATTTTTACACTTCCAAGTCATTTCTGTTGATAATGTAAGTCAGGTCAGTGTGAAATTATATGTTTCTAACAAACATAACATTCCTGTTATACGAGTGCCTTGGAGTGTGTAAATAAATATGTTATGGTTTTCTTGAGGTTAAATAAAACTTTGACTTCAAAGTGTTTGTGTTCATTGCAGAACCTACATTTTGAAGTAAGGGGAGATATTTGTTGAATGAAACAATTCCCATAATTTCCTCTGGTAATTGAAACTGTAAGTTGTATATTATTCTGAAATCTGAATAAAATAAATGTTTTGTATTTTGTGTTTGTAATTAATGAGCAGTTTCAACACATGCTTGGATAATATTTTACTGTTGCATACACATGATTAATTGTTGTGGGCAATTTTAGTGGTTAAACAAGATGTTTGCTGTAAAGGTTTGCAACTAATGCTAGTTCACAATCTTAACACTTGTTACAGAAAAAAGAAATGGGAGCGTGAGTTAAAAAAAATTGCCCATACTGGGAGTCAAACTTGTACCAAGTTTTAAGGTGAGGGAATTAAACAAATGGTCAGAGAAAAATAAAAATCCTGAAGCCGGGGCAAAAAATAATTTTGAAGGGAAAAATTTATTATGTTTTAATTGACTGTGGCAATCTTCTTGTAGTTAAGAATGCGTTTACAAATAATAAATTAATGATCTTTACAATAGCGTTTTTAGCTCACCTGAGCACTTGTGCTCATGGTGAGCTTTTAGGATCACTCTGTGTCCGTTGTGCGTCGTGCGTCGTCAATTTTTGCTTTAAACAACATCTCCTCTTAAACCCCTGGGCCAAACTTGATGAAACTTGCCACAAATGTTCCTTGCATGAAGCTCTTCCAAAGTTGTTCAAAGAAATCAATTCCATGCAGAACTCTGGTTGCCATGGCAACCGAAAGGAAAAACTTTAAAAATCTTCTTCTCTGAAACCACAAGGCCTAGAGCTTAGATATTTGGCATTTAGCACCCTCTAGTGGAACTCTACAAAGATTGTTCAAATTATTTTCCTGGGGTCAAAATTGGCCCCGCCCTGGGGTTTTTCGTTTTTCTTCTTTTAAATTCTGTTTTTAACCTTTGATTTTCTACAGTTATCAACCAGATTTTGACACAAACTTTATACCATCTTAAAATTCAATTTTTCCTGAACAATTCATACACTGGTTGTTCAGTGATAAAATTAAAAACAAAAATTTTAGTAGCAGAGTGAAAATTTCAAGTGACAAAATTCCAATATTTCTACCAGTCTTAAACTATATTTAGGTTCAATGTAAGGTGTTATTATATTGCAGTACCACAGTATAGCTCTAGATGCTTGACAATGACCTAGTGAACTTTGCTATTTAGATCTGTGTTATGCAATATTTAGAACTTTGCTCTGGAAGATTTTATACTGTAAATGTTGTCATTTTCTATGGATATTGACCAAATAAACTTTCTTACTTTATAGCTCTTTGCAAATCAGGCTTTTCTGAATATTTTATTCACTGTTTGTAAAACATATTTGTAGCACATTCTCAAAATGTTCAGACTATATTAGACACATTTTTTGCATGGGCGAACAGTGTGATCCAGATCGTCCAAGAACTAGGTCACTGTTACTAAAAATAGAATTTTCTTGTGAACACCCTAGCGGTCACAATTTTGCTTCGATTGTCATGAAACTTAGTCAGGACACATTTTGTTGCATGGGCGAACATTGTAGATCCAGATCGTCCAAAAACTAGGTCACTGTTACTAAAAATAGAATTTTCTTGTGAACACCCTAGCGGACACAATTTTGCTTCGATTGTCATGAAACTTAGTCAGGACACATTTTGTTGCATGGGCGAACAGTGTAGATCCAGATCGTCCAAAAACTAGGTCACTGTTACTAAAAATAGAATTTTCTTGTGAACACCCTAGCAGACACAATTTTGCTTCGATTGTCATGAAACTTAGTGAGGATGTTTGTCCCAATGATTTCTCGGATGAGTTCGAATATGGGTCATCTGGGTCCAAAAACTAGGTCACTGTAACTAAAAATACGATTTTCTTGTGAACACTCTAGCTGTCACATTTTTTCTCCGATTGTCATAAAACTTGGTATGGATGTTTTTCTGAATGATATCTCGGAGGAGTTTGAATATGGGTCATCTGGGTCCAAAAACAAGGTCACTGTTACTAAAAATATAATTTTCTTGTTAACACTCCAAGGGTCTCATTTTTGCTCTGATTGTCATGAGAGTTCATCAGGATGTTTGCTCCAATGATTTCTCAGACGAGTTTGAATATGGGTCATCTAGGTCCAAAAACAAGGTCACTGTTACTAAAAATAGAATTTTCTTGTAAACACTCTAGGGATCACATTTTTCCTTCTATTGTCATGAAACTTTTGTCAGGATAGTTGTCCCAATGATTTTTCGGACAAGTTTGAATATGGGTAATCTGGGTCCAAAAACTAGGTCACTGTTACTAAAAAAAGAATTTTCTTGTGAACACTCTAGGGGTCACATTTTTGCTCAGATTGTCATGAAACTTAGTCAGGATGTTTGTCGCAATGATATCTCAGTTGAGTTTGAATATGATGTGATTGTCATGAAATTTGGTCAAAATGTATTTCCCAATGATTTCTCTGACAAGTTCAAATATGAGTCATCTGGGTCCAAAAACTAGGTCATTGTTACTAAAAATAGAATTTTTCTTGTTAACACTCTAGGGGTCACATTTTTGCTCAGATTGTCATGAAACTTAGTCAGGATGTTTGTCGCAATGATATCTCAGTTGAGTTTGAATATGAGTCATCTGGGTCCAAAAACTAGGTCACTGTTGCAAGAGACTATTGACTAAACTCAGGTGAGCGCTTTTAGGGCCATCATGGCCCTCTTGTTTAATAAACATGCAATAAATATTCGAAAAAATGGAAGACTGAAGGCTTTGTCAGAACTTTTAATAAGGATGTGTCGCTCATCTAGACCCTCCAAGGTTGAGTTGACAGCCAACTTCTAAACCTAGTAGACATTAGTGATGAAACTGTCTTGTCTTTGTCATCAGTGGTTGGATTTTAAAATAATTGGCAGTGTGAACATGTGTCATGCACAAAACCCATGATACTACATTCAAGGTCACAGCAACAGTTTTTTTTTTTGAAGAAGGGCAGGATTTATAAAAAAAATCTTGCAATACATACAAACTACTGCTACATTTTTCAAGATACTGACTTTAAAATTTAAACATTTGTAGATGTGTCTGACTTATTTTTCATGTTCATTATTTCATCCCTCACCGCGTAGTGGAACAGGTGGGGGGATATAGGGATGGTGTTCATGCATCCGTCCCTCTGTGAAACCAGACTTGTGTTCAGAGTTTGTGTCCTTTCCATAGCTTCTCAACCCCTGAAAGGAACTTCAGGAAACTGGTTAAATGTTCATTCCATCAAGACTATGTGCAAAACCCATGTTTCAACTAGGTAGGCTCAAGGTCAAGATCACCAATTGTGTTTAAAGGTTTGAACCATGTATATCGTGTCCACTGTATAACTGCTAGGGCCCCTGGAAGGAATTTCATGAAACTGATCAAATGTTCACCCCATCAATATATTGTGCAAAACCATTGTCCAACCTGGCTGAGTCAAGGTCACCAGTGGTGTTAAAAGGTTTGAACCACGTATTTCGTGTCTGCTTCATTTTTTCCAAACTAAGTCATTAACATTTTTTTTTGTCATTTCTTAGTGTCTAACTCTGATTTCTGTCGGAACCATCTAGCCTGATTGAAGTTGGCATCAGGGCAAAGATGTTATCAATCATCCTTTCAAATGTTTACAGTTGTGCACCTGTGGTCAGCCTCTTAAGTATGCGTGAAGTAATAAATTCCTGTAATAAATAAGACCCCTACCTTTCACTAAACAAATATCCAAGGCTACTTTGTAACATGATACTAAATGGTGTTGTAATTTCTTTGAATGGATAATAAAGCACGATGAAACAGTAATAAATGATGCAAAATTATTGTTTTGTTAAGCTGTGATTTGTTGTTTGTATATATTTTTGAGTGAAGAAATTACAAGAAAAAGTATTTTAACCGACATCCGATCACAAATTCATTGATGTGATAACAAAATGGAACTTTGTTTTTCCAAATCTAATATTTCACTTTTAAAACTGGAAATTTCAGAGATACTAAATAAAAAAATCCTACGGTTTTTGTGTCTGACTTACTGGAAAGCATTTACAAAAGGAGAATTAAAATAAAAAATGTTTTATGATAATGACGCCGGTAAACAGTTGTAGTAAATGGAACCTTCATTTTATTCTCTTTCTATTATTTACGAAATAAAAAGCCATTTTGCACAACATCTGGGTTGAAGGTTATAAAGCTGAGTTTGGAAACCAGTCTCAAATCTCAAGCATCTGATTGGCTGAAATGGCGACCAGTCGCCATTTCAGCCAATCAGATGCTTGAGATTTGAGACTGGTTTCCATGCTCAGCTTTATAACCTTGGGCACTGGTATCAACCTTATACTGAGTTTGAATAAGCTTCAATCGTGATATCTAAATATCAATCTGTATGATGAAAACTTACGCAAACTTTGCTCGATTTAATGGCATTTTCTTCGGGGTCTACATATTATATCAATTGAAATAATGACATTAAAAAAAGACAAACAGAAATCTGTTGAGATTCCAACACATAATTCCCTTATGCCATATGATTGGAAATCAAATGCGTTACTGCCAAGGCAATGAAACTGTTTATACAGGGCTGTACATTTAGCTTTAAATAACGTTATGGGCTATGATGGAAATATTTTGTGGAATATTCCAAAAAAGCTATAAATACGGAAGTACATCACGACTCAATGCGTAAAATCAAAGTATAGACTGTGCCCTTATAATCAGTGCTCGTACCGGGTATGGAGGGACGTGCCCCATGTGCCCCACGCCCCGCCATTACTTGATATAACCCTGTTAACCGTAAGTCATATTACCTATATTGATTCTACTTGAATGTGGCTTTTCAGGTATGTATTTTTTTAAAGGTACGTTTGGTTTAAGATGCTTTATAGAGCCGCCAACGTTGCGATCAAATTCCGATCGGCGGCATATAGAAATAGAAGGAACATTTTCCGCATTGATTTGAATGCTAACTGGGTTGTACGCGAAGGGCAAATATCGCATATATAGAAAAGCCCTTTTCGCGTACAAATAGTTGTGCTAGAGTAAAACCTAGAAGGTCTGCTGCAAAATAGCCAAGACATTTTGCACAGGAGTGAAGCGATGAACTAGGGAAGATTCAAGAATTAGGAAGTGCTCAGAATTTTGCACTGTCCTTCTAATTATCTAAGCTCCTATTTATTTATTTGATTACATTACATATTTAAAGTAACCATAGTGAGATTGAAGGGGGTATTTCAGTTTTAAAATTACCCGCTTTTAAAAGGTTACCAACTTTAACGATGTTGTCACATCAGAAATCATTTTGTTTCCGTGCGCTCCAATAATACAGGGAGCAGATCTGAAATCCTCCAATCAAATTAACGGAGTCCCCGAAATCTACCAATGAAGTTTGTGGGGTTTTCCCAAGAAACTGTTAGGATTTCCAACGATCGACCGTATTGAACCCCAGAAAAAAATCCAAATATACAAAAGCATGAAATTCAAAGCAATTACTCGAATGATTGGTATATTTCATGACAATACAATAAGAATTGAATACAGTAAATCTTGAATGATTTTTTAAAATAAATCTCAATCTAATAATTATGCATTTTAACCCGGTAAGTCATGAAGTGACGGATTTCAAGTAATGGCACCACAAAAACTTATGCTAAATTGATATCCAAAATAGTCAGTGATATTGTATATAGTCAGTGAAAAACTGTCAAAGGTAAGAATAATGTAAAGTTATGATATTTGAATATATCTATGCCTATTGTGACTATTGTCTGTCTGTGACCACTAGCAGAAATTTCAGCAGGTTTGTACCATGTTTTCTTTCAAAAGACACAATTCAGTCTGTGGATTACAGGATTTCTCCATGATTTCAAGCAAGTCTATTATTAATATAATGGTTCAGAAGGGTCAAACCCATATATGAACAAAACGTTTACTAGACTAGGTATGTAGATTGCTGTAGTCTAGATCAGCTAGATGTTCTGTCATTGATCAGTGTCACACTGCTCTGACGAACGTCTACAGACATCGCTATATAAAAAGTCTGACCGTCAGGTGGCGCTTTTGTATGGCAGCCAAACACAAAAACAAATCAACACTTAACATCAATTTAAATGTCTTCCTGAGTAATGAGTTACTAACAACAATATATAAGATCATCTTGTCTAACACATGTTTACATTAAGAGATATTTGTGTAAGTGTGTTTGGCCTTTAATTTCATGGATGCGAAATGGATAACAAACATTGTTGATTTCTTCTCTCTTTATAATTAAAAGTTTTATTTTTATAAGAATCTTCGATATTGTCAGTATCCTTTTGATTATGTGGGCATTTAAACTATTTTTGTTATGTGATGCTTCGTTTTTGTGTTTGATTGCAAATAGAATTTTAGGGATTTTCGAGCTTTATTTTTCTTCACTGTTCTAAATTGTCTTAACACTTTTGTCTTTTCGTAATTTGGAAATTTATAGACTTTTTCTAAAATTTAATCTAAGTGATTTCACTGTAACATGTTACTTAGGTCGCCATTAGGGTATGCCAAAGAATTGAAGTTATCTTAAGTAATTTAAGAAAAACAACATGTTTTTATGACAAAATGTTTCGCTTTAGACGTAATTTTGATCCAAAACGGTCAAAATTTAGAGAAAGATGTGATCTTCTTGTTGAAATGATTTTATTCTTAAATATTTCTAAGGTTGCAATAAATAAACTATTACGTATGTCTTTATGCCAGTGACAAGAATCCGTGTCGCCAACTTTGACGGCTTTAAACAGCTTTTTAAACCCTATGTATCTTTTTTTTAAATACATCCCTGAAAAGCTTACTCCAAATACAATCATTATATGTAATACTTTGTAAGTAACTTGTTCGTTTTTTATGCGGGTTCGCTCCCAGCTAGAGACACTCATTAAAACTCCACCCATGTCAACGCATTTTGGTTACACCGCTTAAACTCTACCTGACTTATGTTTATCGATAAATTTACCGGCTTGAAATACACTGTCATGTAACAGCTGCCCTGTACCAAATAGTGGGTACCCTGTGGCAGTCCTCAAGATGGCGACCAGTTAAGCGACGAAAATGTATGTGCTATTTTGTTTCCAATTTGTATACACATTGTAAGATATAGACTTGTACACTTGGATTATATCATGAAAAGGATTGTTGATTGATTTAATGATTGCCTGCTTTATTGCCGGTGTGTCTGTTTGACCCTGTAATTGATAAAAAATAAATGACCATATTGGCTATTTCAAAATTAATTCGAGAGCGACGACTGATCCCGGCTTTTTATTTTATGACAACTTCGTTGTTCTCGTAATATGTGATAGCGCCTCTAATTGCCTATCTTGTGGTATTACTATTTAACTGAACAATTATTTTGTTTTGTAGAAAATGCGATTCAGCCGGCAACACTGAAGTTGTGTTTTTGTTCATTGTACCATGTTATTGTTACAAATATGATCCTTTTTAAATCATGACACATCCGATTGAGCTAGCCCGGACATTTGCCCAAAAGGTAGATCGGGTGCCCTGATGTACGTTACCATCACAACTAACGGGTTATTTTACTGATGATAATACTGACGCCACACTGCACAAATAGCTTTTCTGTGAATTTCAATAGATGAAAGAGGAACTTTAAAAGCCACCAAACACGACAAATATGAACATTTTGCATGCTCGATTTAATATTGAGCCTGTTCATAGGCAGTAATGGAAATGCATATTACTGCCTACGCCGCCTAGCCCCGGCTTGAGCGCAACTCAATATTTTCACCATTAAACAGTACAATTTTGATCCATCCCAAACGATGGTATGCATATCAAGATTGAGGAGACGTCTGCAATAAATGTTAGTGAGCTACGTTTCATTCAGGATCTGGAATAGTGGTTTATGATATATATGAGACAATACTGAGTTCTTCGCAACCCAGCGTTTGGTGGAGTGTAAACACCAGTCAAGATATCCCCTTCGATTGGAGCAAACCTGTTTTCTACGGGATGTGTGAACCGGCTGCCAACTTAGATACACTTTCCGGTCATCCTTTGGCAGGAGTCTTGCTTCCCCGCTGACAGTATTTCTGCATCAAGAAAAACTAAATTCCGGTCAGTGGCCAGGTTAACCGAGTGGGATCAAATAATCGTACGCCTTCTTTCATCTCCTGAATGAAGACATCTTTGGATTGGTGAAACAATTTATCCAGCTCATCTGTCCATTGAAATGTTGTAGACTGCTTAAAAATAGCACGAAATTGTTTCATCTGCGGTGTCATGGCAAACGCATACGCCCCCTGGTTAATTAGCCCGAACCAAGCTCTTGCACATGTCAGATGGGGTAGGGAAGTTTCAAAATGCATCATGAATCTTTGTACTTGTTCATATGTTCTCTGGTGTGATTGTCGGACGAAATAAAAGGTGTCCTCTGCAAACTGGAATTTCTTATTGAAAGTGACAGAATTGCGAGCGCACAGTTAAACCATTTACATGCTTGGAAGGATGATGCTTCATTGGAATTTGCCCACATACATGCATCATATACACTTTCAACTTTAATTTCGAAGTCTGCAATAATGGCGCTGAGCATCTCCACAGGTCATGAGTCCCTGTACCTGTAGCGCCCCCATGGTGTGATGATGGTTGTGAACTGTCGGTCTTCTTCACGGAATGACACCGATTTATACCCGTTTCAGGCATCTGTCACCTTTTTTTCGTGCCTTGCGGAATGCGATCGGTCAGATGAAAGGAGGTTGGTACATAATAGGTGTGGCCATCGGAATGTCAGTTTTTAGGCTGCAAGTTAACCGTACGTCTTGCGGTACCATCAGCCTTGCAGGTGACCACCATCCTGAAGCACCCTATTTGTGGGGTATTAGAATCTACCAGCTCAAGCACAGCAATGTGATCGTCTTTCTAAAGACTTTTTCATGCTTGCATATTTGTGGATAGCTACTGGTTCTGCATTGGGGTCGACATGCAGTTGGAGGGGTCCACACTTCATAAGGGGCAGTTGTTGATGTTCATATATATAATAGGTTGTAGCATAGTAGTATGCAAGGAGCCACTCTTTCATATCACATTGTCCTCAAACCTATGGGTAAAATGGTGGACATAGAAGGTGCTTTTGGGAAAGAGAAGGTCACGTTTTTGCAGCCGTCCATGGCAGCATTGACGTCCATGGATGCCGCGGGTATTGCCTGAGGGAAGTCAATGTTAATTGCTATGTAATCACAAGATTACTGTTGTTAATACAGTACAAATGTTAATGTAATCACAAGAAACACAAGTGGCAAGAGAAACAAGTGACTCCTAGCAAAGGAAATCCTTTTCCTTACCTTGAAGACATAACAGAGCAAACATGCTGACCTGGTAGACCCAGCAACTGCCCTGATGGTGACATTACCTAAAGAAGCTCCCATCACAACAAGGTCCTAATAGCCCTACGCATCACAAGCTTAACTTTTCTAGACTTTCTGCAGTTTGTAAGGGTATTATTTTCACCATAGATATCGTGACTGATATGAGATTTTATGTGTCCTGAATTGGGTGTCCGAACAATACATGATCAGTTGGCAGATGTATGATACTCATTTGTCTTATTTCATGGGGTGTGGTTTTGAGGGTCTAGCCACCCAGTAACAATCGAAAATGTTTGGGAGGTGAAGTATTCTTATTATCTTGTATTCGCCCTGCTCTTCTCGAACGTAGTGTACTACTGGTCTCAGACATAACCAACCTTAAGTCTCAAAGTTGTTGGTCCTTGGTTGAAGACTAAGGCGTATGTGAATTGGGTGATTTCCTACGACTAATACCCTGAGTCCAGATGAAGCGACTTGATGAACCCGCACACCACAAGTGGAGCAAATATTACAGTTTCTGGATCTTGCCTTGCGGTTATCCTAATGTCCATGAGCAGAACGTCCACAGGACCAGCATTCGGCTCCAGGAGCCGAATTTGATTTGGGTCCTGTACTAGTAGTATACATGGTCTGCTCCAGGAACCGAATTTGATTTTGGGCCTGTACTAGTTGTATACATGGCGACAAGTCACCCACTGCACATTTTGCCACTTATCCTTCTCTTTCTGGGCACATTTTCCATGAGAGTTCTCTCCGTCTATAGATCACCCAGCAAATGAGACATGATTTTTGTATCAGCAACGCACCCGAGTCATCCAAGATTGATGCGACGGACCACGGTGCTGTCGTCTTTAACAGCTATATATAGTCTCTTAAATTGCACCGTGAAGATCTACCTCGGACATGTTAGTAGAATTGCCCTGTAGACCGGGCATTATGTCTCGGTCCTAGAGGGTGATATATCTTTATTTGTCCTAAGATGTATATATGCACAGTTATGCATTATTGCTTTTGTATCTTCAGTAGACCGTGTTCGATGTTTTGGATAAACTCCTTCAAATAGACAGCGTTCTTATTTATGAACACGGTCTGAAACAACCATGCCAGAAGTAAATTATCCGATTCCTGGTTGCGACTACACGACGCTCGACCTAGAAGCAGCTATTGTGGCCGCTCTAATTACAGCGCACAGCACCACCCACACTGCACCAACCACTGCAGCAAAGGTTGAAAAAGGTAAGAGACCTACTATCTCCGCCGCGAGCTCAGGCGAGGAGTTGTTCTTCTTTGAAACTAGGTGGTTAGACTGCAGATGCAACCTAATTAACAGGCCGGGATAGGGTTGTAGTGTCTTGAATGTTGTGACGAACCACTCAGAAAGGACCTCATACGATCTGCCAGAGATAGTCTCACCAATAAATGAATATAAGATATACTGACTGCGATCAAGAAACTTGCTGTTCGTGAAAAAAAACACAATGGTAGCGAGAGTAACGCTTCACAACTTGCGCTAAGACCGTGATGAACCAGTGCGTAGTTTTGGTGCTCGTCTACGAGGCCAAGCTGGCGTGTGCAAGTTTCTTATAAATTGCCCAAATTGTAACTTTGATGTCAACTACACTGACGCTATCCTACGTCATGTGTTATCTCGTGGCATTAGATACGATTAGATATACTAGGTGACAAGAATCAAGACATAGCCTTTGAGTATGTATTCCGGTTGTTAGAGGCAAAACAACATGTAAACGGTCTGCCTTTCTTCTACAAGATTCACACGCCGTAGAAGCTGCAAATGGTTCCCACAGAAAGACGAAACAGTCCACACTGCAGGAAAAGCAGGACTCATGCTCATACTGTGGAAAAAAAGGTCATGGCAAGAAATCTTCAGCACTCATTCGCAAAAAAGAATGCCCTGCCTATGGTAATAGATGTTGCTACTGTAACCGAGACCACCACATGGAGCAAAGTCAACCCTAAACCAGTGCGAAACCATCTCTCATCAGACAATGACGGCAAAGTTTCTTAATAGCATTAAGCGCTATGTGCAGTTCATTCCAAGGAAGAGAAGTGCGAGAATGGTACATTGAGACTGAGAACCTCTGTGAGGTTGGTGCACCCTATAACCTGGTTTAAACCCCCAGTGGCAAATTGTTCTCATGTTTGTAAATTGGTATCTATTTTGATGTCTTTTTTGAAATTGATCATTTCATAAACCATTCTTTCTCTTCCTCTCTTCTTCTTGGCTGTGTGAATAAGCTGTGTCTTCTGAAAATGACATTTCCTGATATGCTTATTTACTTTTTCATATGCATTTGAGACATTATGAAAGCATATTTAAAGGACACAGCGATTTGAAAAAAGTCACAATTCAGGCCGTCAGTGAGAATTTACCACGGTCATAATGATGAAAATCAGTTAATCCCTCCTTGTAGATGTCCCGAGCGCAACCCCCCCCCCCCCACAGAACATCTAGTATCATATCCCGCAACAGACTCCAACAGGGAAATACTAAAGCAGTACCTCCTTGATTATAATAAATCCAACACGTTCAACACATTGAGCAACAACTAATCCCTCTAAATGATGGCCCTCCTATGAAACTGATAATAGACCAAAATGCAACTTCAGTACCTATCACAAACCTATGCCTTTAACACTTAATTTACTCGGTGTTATTGAACTAGTCACATGGTGTCATCGAATGATTGTGTGTTCTGAAAAGGATGGTAAACCCAGACGAACAATGGACTTTCAATCACTGAATACGCCTGCTAAAAGTGAAACCCATCACATTCAGTCATCATTTCATCAAGCAATGTCGGTGCCACATGGTACCAAGCAGACTGTCTTCGATGCATGGAAAAGATATCACAGCGTAAAAATCTGCGAAGAAGATCGACATTAACATCAGTAAAATAACCCGTTACCGATCTCAAGCAGTGTTGGTATCGTATATCAGGGCTATCCAATCAACCGTTTGGGGATTGTCCCGGCTAGCTCAATTGGTTGCGTTGTCGGAATTGCAGGGCTAGGCGCTGTTGCCGTGGCTTTGCGGGTTCGCTCCTAGGTAGAAGCAATATCATTTCAAATTCAGTAACGCAGTGTGTGCAGTATGGCGGCCGTAAAAAGTTTACCCGTACATAAAATCAGTACATTATCAGTAAAATTACCCGTTACCGATGTCATGCAGTGATGGTAACGTATATCAGGGCTATCCGATCAACCTTTTTGGGGCGGTCCCGGCTAGCTCAATCGGTTGCGTGTCGGAATTACAGTGTTGTGGCCGTGACGGTGCGGATTCGCTCCCAGGTAGAGGCAATATCATTTTTATCACACCTTACCGCTAAAAAAAATGAAATATGCATATCAGGAATGGCCACATCCAGCATACACAGCCTCCCCACACAGCCAAAAAGTAGAGAGGAAAAGAGAGCATGGTATTACAAAAATCAGTTTCAAAATGGACGCCACAAACAAATAACGGAAGTGAGAACCGGAGGGGTTACCGCCTTGGAACGGTCAGTGGCAAAACAAATTGCCACTGGGGGTTTAAACCAGGTTCTAGGGTGCACCAACCTCACACTTGCCCCAACAGGTTCTCGTATCACAAAACAAGTACAAATTGTCTTGGTGAAATAACTCCAACCCACCCATCAGCTCAACAATGTTGCATGCAAAAGCATACAAACATATAAACATAAGAATTTAATAGCATTGCAAAGCCAAAGGGCGGGTACTCAATGATCTTACAGAGACCAGAGCACCTGGAGTAAACAAGAACACGATGACAGGGATAAAAGAAACAAATCGAGCTTCTAGGTTCTTTTTAGAAAAGATTTCCCCATAAACTTTCATAAACTCTTGTCCCGGTTAGCTCAGTTGGTTACGTCGCAGGAATTGCATGGCTAGGCGCTGTCGCCGTGACGGTGCGGGTTCGCTCCCAGCTAGAGACACTATCATTTTAAACCCCTGCCACCGTCGTGCAACCAAAGAGGTAAGCATAATGATCAACTGTAGATGGGTTAATCACCAGGCCTGCAGAGCGCTGTAAAACATCATGTTGGTAACCTTTCTTTTTAAATTTACAGATGGTTTTTACGAATAACCGGGAGAAATTAACATCGCCTTTTATCTTCTTAAGTTTATAAATTAAATCTCCATAAAAAACTGGCTGTGAAATACCTTGTTGCAATAGTGATTTTAAACTGCACCTGTATTTATGAATTAGATCTGGATATCGGCGATAAAACTTGCAAAAGGTTTTCCTTAATTTGTGATACCTATAACCTTGTTTTAAAAGTTTTTCTGTAATGCAAAGATTACGTTCATTGAAATCATTCACATCGTTGCAAGCTCTTGAAAAGCGAACAAGCTGTGAGATATAAACCCCGTAAGAAGTCGCACGAGGAACATCGCCGTCTAGAAACGGAAAATTTACTATATTAAAATTAAAATCATCTCTTTTATCATAAATTTTAGTAGTGACGTAACCATTGTTAATGGATAGATTTAAATCAAGAAAGTTTGCTTGCTTTTCTGAAGTGTTAGCTTTATTAAGCTGTAGTTCTTTAGGATAAATCTTATTAACCAGTAATGGAAAATGGTTATTATCTATATTTAATAAATCATCAAGGTACCTCGATGTGTTGTTAAAAGCTGTAATAATATCATCTTGATGTTCGGTAGAAAGAGATAACATAAAATCCCTTTCATAACAGTATAAAAACAGATCAGCAACAAGGGGTGCACAATTAGTACCCATTGGAATGCCTATTACTTGTTTATAAATAGAGGTACCAAATCTCAAATAAATATTATCCAATAAAAATGTGAGCGCCTGTTTAAGGTCTTGACAGGTCCATGAAGTATAATTATCATAAGAACCATCTGTAAAGAATGCCCTATGTTCATTACAAGCAATAAATGTTTTATTTTCTCTAGCAAAAGTTTTTTCAATGAGACTGGTTAGCTTGTCTCTTATTAAATTATGAGGGAGAGAAGTATACAAGGTAGAAAAATCATATGTAGACAAACAGAACGCCTGAAAATTATTTGATTTAAGTTTCTTCAAAACGTCATTTGAATTTTTTATAGACCAAAATAAATTTTTGCCAGTAGTTTCAAAAACTTTTTCGCAATACCTAATTACATGTTCTTTTATAGCTGTAAGACAACATGTAAAGAGCACGGATAACTTTGACTGCGCCATAGGGTTACATTGATTCAGGTGATGGCTATACAAAGCATTATGATGAGATAGTTGCGCAAAAATTACCAAATCACACCAAATGTATTGATGATGTTCTGCTGTGGGCCGACACAATTGAAGATGTATTGTGAGACATTTGTGGTCTTCATTGAATCATCCTTTACCTAAGTAAATTTGCATTTACCCAGGACACGGTGGAATTTGATGGTTGCCCAAAGTATATCCATGCCTTTCTGGAATTTCCAAAACCGAACGATATTACTGATGTTCGATCATGGTTTGGCCTTGTGAATTAGGCGTTTTACACATTCAGCATAGCGGGGAATTTGCTGCCGATCAGTGAGCTGCTCAAACCGGGTACCAAATTTCATAGAGATGAAACACTACAGTGTGATGAATCCAAGCTAAACACGGCAAAAAATTGTGCAGGGTGTTCAGATCTTTGACCCCAAAAGACAGATCTTCATTGCAACTGATTTGTCTAAGTATGGCATTGGTTTTGGGTTGCTTTAGAAACACCGTAAATGTTCAAACATACACCCATTCTGCTGCAAAAGTGGATGGAAAGTAACACTAGTAGGAAGCCGATTCACACACGCCTCTGAATCATGATATGCACCCATTGAAGGAGAGGCACTAGCGGTGGCAGATGCATAAGACAAAGCTCGCCACTTTGTCGTGGAAAGATCACCAAATGGTTCACAGGGACTGATTAGCTTTCTGCGAAGCATATTTGTAAAATTTGGTATACCGGACGAGCTGGCTTCTGATGGTGGACCTGAATTCACTGCCACAGCAACACGACGTTTTCTCCAAGATATTGGGGTGTTCACCACAGACTGTCTCCAGTGGCATTTTCACACAGTAATTGTCGTGCCGAGATTGATGTGAAAACAGTAAAGCGCCTAATTACAGATAACACAGATCATGATGAAGATCTTAACACAGACACTTTTATCAAAGGCCGAAGCTACAATACCGCAACACATACCTGGTAACTTTGAGAAGAGACTTTGAGAAATCGTCACATAAAGGATGCTGAAGGCCTTTCTGAACATACTAAACGGCTACCATTTCTAGTATTTGGTTATCATCTTCGTTTTCAGAATCAGACAGGGTCATAACCATTGAAATTGGACAAGACGGACAAAGTGATCGAGGTTCGCCAAATTTGAACACTTTTTAAATTTAATGGCTCTGGCGGGGTCACCTTGTGCAACCGAAAATTCCTTCGGAAATAAATTTCAGTAAAAAACCATCTGCCAAACGTAATAATAGATGCAGACCTTTACATATTTACATATACGGTAATAAAATAACTGCCTAATTGTCTGAAGTGTGTGAATGAGTGAGTGAGTAAGTGAATATTTGAATGAATGAATGATTGAATGAATGAATGATTGAATGAACGAATGAATGAATAAATGAATGAATGAATGAATGAATGAATGAATGAATGAATGAATTGCTGTTAAAATATAGTATTGTCGAATTGCTCACTGCGTCGCTCTTACTGTTTCGTTTCGTTTCGGGTAAGGACGAATGCTATAGTGACTTGTTAAAGAGAAAAATCATATATCAACCCCCACAAACAAAACAAAAACACATTGATTATTCTCAAAAAAATGTTTACTCACTGCAAACTATATTTCTCAATGTAACTCTTAAACTGTGTTGTATATGTAATTATTTGATTTATATTATTAATCTAATAATGCAATTTGTAAGGTCTGTGGGGGATGGCTCCCCGACCCCATCAGCACCTATGACGGGGATAATAAATGAGGTTACCCTGCAAAGGGGCCTGAAACGGAAAAAAAATAGATGCAGACCTTGCAGTCTGTAAACCATATGTATCGGCTGCTCCGCGATGACTTGCAGATAATTACTAGTCCTGATGTAATCCTATACACTGAACCATCTACCCCAGCACAAGGGATACAGCCTAAGATGACGCAGACACCAAGAAAATTTATTCCATCCCCCAACTCCACTCAGATTCGAATTCCTGAGCGTATGCATCTGTTTCCAGATTCAACTCCTGGATGTGCACCAGGCGTGCTTACAGAAGCTCCTTTAGTTCCTCCAGCGGCCTCACGACTACCAGAAGTATACCCCACTGCTCCACCTTTACGGTCCCGGGACCCAACAAATGAGCTTCGACGCACAACTAGATCTCGAGTTAAACCGGCTTGGCATTCAGATTTTGTGATGTGACTCACTTTATTTACTGTGCTCACGTTCTTGATTTCGATCATTTCATACCTTTAATGTGATTGACAGTTTCATGTTGTTTTTCACAAAGATTAATAGAACGTTATAAAGATGACACTACATTCAATAACTTGGGGGAAATAGAGGGTTATATACCTTTATTTGACTTAAGCTTTATGTATGCACAATTATGCATTATTGTTTTTGTATCTTTTCAGTAGACCATGTTCATTGTTTTGGATAAATTCCTTCAAATAGACAGCGTTCTTATATACTGACGAGGTGTTGTAATGCTGTGACGACCTTGCCTATGTCTTCTTCTGAATTCTCCAGTATTCTGATAACGAGTCCACAACCTGACAACAAGGCTTCAAGAAACATCTAGAACTGTCAATAAGGCTCAAAGAAACATCTAGAACTGTCAATAAGGCTCAAAGAAATATCTAGAACTGGCAACAAGGCTTCAAGAAACATCTAGAACTGTCAATAAGGCTCAAAGAAACATCTAGAACTGTCAATAAGGCTCAAAGAAATATCTAGAACTGGCAACAAGGCTTCAAGAAACATCTAGAACAATGGCCACCTCATGTTGCGTAAATCTGATTTTGATCATCTGCACCGCCCAAGCAACGCCAGTTGCACTAATACATTCATTTTGTCAAATATGCTGTCGTGAATGAACTGTACACAACAAAAAGAAAACCAAAATACCCATGCTTTGTAAATTGTGCTTGGGTTTCTTTAGGATAGTAACCGTCGATAACTACACACGAAATTTGCAGCGAATATCGAGTATGCTGCTGATGACACGTCTTATCAATCCTGTGGTATAGCATCCCATTCTGCTACAAGAGCATGAGCATTACGCCATACCATATTTGCGCTCCTTTAATTATTTTGTGCAGTGTTTATTTTTATCGTCCAATGTCTAGTATTGACTTGTGTACACTTTTGTTACTGACATAAGAATGCTTTGTTCAAAAAGTGTGATGTTAGACGATATTTGGTGCTTTTTTGGCAAAATTATAAATCTTTTGGTGTAGATTGTGGTTGCCATGGAACGTTGTAGTGCTGATGCGATGTCACTAAGAAGACATTAAACAGAACGGATAAACCTACGATCTACATTTTACAGCCTCATTCTAAGACTTTAGTTTTAAATGTAAATGTACATGTTAACATAAAATATAGCAATTAAAAAAAACTGAAACCAAGACCTTATATGGATATCTTTCAATTATAATTCTTATCACCTAATACTGAAGTACTCGTGTGTCAATCGAAACTTCATAAAATACAGTTTATTTTTTTTAGTTGAAGTACATCTGTGTTCATTATTGCACTCACTGTCCTCAGTAAAAAAATGAATAATACGACAAAATGCAGTTCGAAAAAAAAATCCACAAATAATCAATATTAATGTTTTGATATTTTATAACTTTGACAATATTGGTAACAAAAAATGCCCCCTTTTCACTTTCTATTAAATTTTGTTCACCTTTCCTCAGCAACCATTCAAGGTAGAGCTTTGAAACTCAGCTTAACTCACAAATGTTCATTTTAATATTGCGGAGTGTCGTATCTAAGAACAATGGTCCTACCTCTAAGGTCAAGGTCAGACTTGGGGGTTTAAAATGATAGTGCCTCTAGCTGGGAGCAAACCCGCACCATCACGGCGACAGCGCCTAGCCCTGCTATTTCTGCGACGCAACCAATTGAGCTAACCGGGACAACCCCCAAAAAGGTTGATCGGATAGCCCTGATATACGAAACAATCACTGCATGACTTCGGTAACGGATTATTTTACTGATAACAGTACTGACTATATGTACGGGGAGACGTTTTACGTTCGCCACACTGCACAAATAGCGCAACTGTGAATTTCAAAAGATAGAGTCTCTAGCTGGGAGCGAACCCGCACCGTCACGGCGACAGCGCCTAGCCCTGCAATTCCTTCGACGCAACCAATTAGGCTAACCGGGACAACCCCAAAAGTTGATAGTTGATCGGATAGCCCTGATATACGTTATCATTACTGTAAAACATCGGTAACGGGTTAATTTACAGGTAAAATTATCAAAAAAAATGTAGTTTATAAAGTAAGAACTATAATTAGGTTCATCAGCTTAAATGTACAAGAGAATAAGAGGTTAAGGTAAACTCAGAGTTTAGACTTCAAAATTTGTGCAAATTTATAGTTTCTTGAGCACAACTTTTTGCAACTAATGTAGGGATTTCATCCACATTTTATAGAATTCGACCTAAATGTAACGGAATAACAGGTGTTAGAACAAACATTTCTTCCAAGGTGGAGCAGGTCAACGTGAGGGATCTTAACAAAGCAAATTGTTTATAACATTTTTTCTTTAGTTACTTTATTTTAACTTGCATATATTTCTTCAGGGATGGGTGGAACTCAGTAAAAATTCTTCATGGTTCGGTTAGGTTAGGGTGTGGGTATGTGACTGACAATTGCCCTTATCCCAACCTGTTTTTTTTACTTTTTTTTTCGTAAGTTCCTAAACTTAACCCGACAGACATTTCTTCATGGGTGCGGTGGTGGTGCCCTCTATTCCGCCAACCAACAAACCAATAGTTTTTGTTTTTCTTTAATTTATAACTAAAACCAACAAAAAGCTTTAGCTTTTATTGTTACTGTTTACACTCACACTGACAAAAAATTATTCAGGGATGATGGTAAAAAAACAACAGCTGTAGTTTTCAGCATAAACTGTTATAATAGTTATTGATCCGAAAACTTTGGTTCTTGGGCGAAAATTCGGGTTTTCACCGATAATTATGGTCTCGTCAAGAATTATTGTTCTTAGACAAAGAACAATAGTATTCGGATTATCTTTGATAACTTAAGTTATTTGTGAAAACCCTAGTTCTCGCCGAATATCACGTGGTATGTAATGGCTGGACGTGGTTTTTCGAGCTCCGGGATATTCTTTGTTTTTTTGTGGATATAGTGTGTATTTATTGGATAATTTATATTCTACAAAGAGATAAGTTGCTATAGATTTCGTTTCTCAAATAGGAACCTAACTACTCCTGCAGAAGATGCTGTATTAAGTCAAGAAAGATATCTCTTTCTTGAAAATTGTATAATTTTATATATTGACATATTGACATATTGAAAAGTGTTGAAAGGTGTTGAAAATCTTGAGAAGCGCTCAGGTTATATTGAACTTGTGACTGTTCTGTATTAACAATTGTGTTATAACTGTACATATATAACTTTATTTCCGCATAGGGTAACTGTGAATATTGAAACCTGACACATCGGTATTGAAATCATTTCTAACGGTCGGACGGACCTACTATAACAATGTCTAATAACAGTGTTTTTGAGTTCGAGCCAGCCATGATTGATGAGAACACTTAAGTTAAAGTTCGGATGATTCCCCGCAGCAAAAGTACACCACCATCAAACAAGCCCCTACCACGGGACAATGTTTTTTCTGATAGCGATGATAATGTTGGTATTGTGCAAATGCTAAACACAGAAGCACAAACAAATGACTTACCACGAGAGAGTGAATTTCTTATTGAATTGAATCGTCTATTTGCATTATTTTGTGATCTTCCTTCTACAGATGAGCAAAAACTTGAAGAAACTAGAGTTATGCTCTTTAGTATTGTAAAAGAGAATGAAGAATTCCCATTTAGCCATCATGCCAGTCTAAAGAAACGTGTAATCACTCGCCGCGGAGAACCATTGTGTGTCAAACTAGCTAATGACATAATTTATTAGCTCTGATGTTAGTTATTCAAGTCGAAGATATGTCTTGCTTAAAGGATCTTATAAGCACATCACGTGGGCGGTCAAAATCGTGTACCACCGCAGTGTCTACACCTCAGCTTCCTGCTGCGAAACACCCTTTTCAGTGTCAGTGTGCAAAGTAATTACCTCTGCTCAGGGACTCAATCAGTGGTCTCCAAGCAGAAGTGCTTCTTCTAAAACAGGAACGTCTAGCAAACGAGAGAATGAGACTTAATCAAATCAGAGACATTGTAGAAATGTTGATGTCGGTTAAGTCTGACGTCAAATCATCGTTAGATACGGTTAGTGCAGACATAGCACGTTTATCCAGTGTGATTGCTGACCTGCTGAGTTCCGTCAAATGTAACGTCACCGACGTCACCGCAAGTGCAAGAATTGAAGCCTTGGAGAAATTTGTTGACACTGCTCCGGTGGTAGCAATTGCCAGATTAATGATGCATTGTTTGTAAATCATAATTTTAATGACAGCGTTCACTTATTTGAGCGCACGGCTAGTGTAAGCGATGATGCTTCTCAATCAAATATGCAACGTTATGTAAACGTCGAAAATCAGGGTAATGATATTATGAAAACCATTGAAAGCTCCTCGGCGATTCTTCCACCGTAAAGTCTTATTAAGGATACAAACGACCGCTCCTATGTCGTATCCTCGAAGCGCTCCATAAATCCGCGTTCTGATAACATTTAAGCAACGTGCAGATGGTGAATGCGCCGAGCAGTTTTCGCCGGTTTTCATAGACATTACACCTTTTAAAAGTGATCAAAGACTGTCAAATTGTTCTCGCAATGATGTAACGTTTGCGCACATTAATGCTACTTTGGGTACACCAAAAAGTCCTCGTGCCTTAGGGGCAAACTTGAGAGAGAAATCTAATAAATTAAGTTCTAATCCCCCTAAACCGATTCCTGTGAGAATCTCGGACCGTCAAAATTCGGCTGATATTTTCGACGATGAAGAGGACTTTAGCGTTCATGTGCGTAAGCGAAACAGGTCTAAACGATACTTTGTTGGTGGATTTAAGAGGTCAATAACAGTTCCTCTCTTAATGCAGTATATATCCCGTCGGGGCCCGAAGGCAACATTCATAAGAATCTTCCCTTCTAAACGCTCTGATGAGGACGTTATTATACGTATTAATGTTGAGGTAAACGATGAAATGGCTCTTATTGAACAGAAACGATTCTGGCCAAAAGGTGTATATTGTAAGCCATGGTTAAACCAGAGCTCACGGTACTCATATCAGAGGCCTGCACAAAATAATCCTATGTCAAATAAAGTAAAAAAACGAGGCAGTTATGACTCGTTTGATAGTGTTCACAGGAACAGATTTGAGTACTTGTGCTCGGGTGTTGATTAATAATATTAATTCATGTTACAAGCATTTAACCTAAGTGTATTAACTTGGAATGCAACTGGCATAATGTCGATTTGCTCATACCTATCAGACGTGTTACGCAAAAATAAAATAGTTATATGTGGCATTTTTGAGCATTGGCTTTATCAACACAACCTTAATTTCTTGAAGTCTATTGATAGCCAGTATAGAAGTTTTAGTATGTCCGATAAAAGTTTGTTACTACCTAGCAGCCGTAAAGTCGGAAAGGGAGTCAATTCTTTGGCATATTAAGTATGATAGATATATATCACAATTAGATATAGATGATGATAGGATTGTTGGTATACAATTGCAACTTTCTCCTTCTCAATTTGTGTTCTTTTTTTTAAGTTTACCTACCATGTAGAAACCATGCCATTGCTTGCTTCCGTGAGTATATTGATAAGTTGTATGATATATGGAATATGTACTGTCAGCAGGGACTAGTAATTTTTATGGTAGATTTTAACTCTTCATTCCTTAACTCTAGCTGCAACAAACGACAGTAGAAAAGCATACCTGTTAAACCTTGCTTATTTATGTAATATTGTTCCAGTTAACTCCCTTAGCTGTTGTACAGGTGCATCCATTACTTTTGTCACATATGACAACTGATTTACTTCGACAATTGATTGTATATTTATGCCAGTCGAATATGTAGATATTGTAGCACATTGTGAAATTCTTGAAGATGATTGTTTGAATGTCTCCAGACACAGACCGGTGCTATGTACTGTTAATTTACCTCTAGTTGAGGACTCTTATTATTATAGTTTTCAGCATGATTCTAATGTCAGCTGGAAAAAAGTAACCCAGGTACATATTGACTCGTACTTAGCTGCAATTCATTCAACATTATCTGGTTTCGAAGATGCCTTCACTTTAAATGACGAAGCGGAAATAGAAAGGTTTTGCTCGTTTTTAACTGACACCTTTGTCTCATGTGGCACACACGCATTTCCAAAGTCTAAATTTATTTAAAACCGTACTGGAACGAAGAACTCTCTGATTTTCATGCGGTTATGAGACATAAACGTGATACTTGGTGTAGAGCTGGTAGGCTAAGAAATCCTGCTAGCAAAGCCTTTAACGAATACAAATCGTCAAAACGAGTCTTTAGGAACTTACATAGAAAATGTATATCCGCGTTTTCAAAAGTAATAATAATGATGAAATAAACAGAACCGCCGAGCTCGATAAAGATCAATTTTGGAAACTGGATAACAAAAAAAGAAACAGCGCGAACATTAAAACACCTACTGCAATGTCATTTAATGGTCAGATATTTCGTGATCAAAAATAGATAACAAATCAATGGCAATTATATTTTGAAAATTTATATAGTCCCACAGTAAATGACTTGTTCGATCAACATTTGTATGATCATGTCAATATTTTGCTAAATGAAGCTGTTCAAAATTCCGTTCCTTCTCAACACGTAACTGTATCTTCACAAGAAGTTAAAGATGCACTTAAATCGTGTAAAAGAAATAAAGCTTGTGGGTATGGCGTGGTTTATTATGAACATCTTATTCTCGGTGGAGATCGAATCTGCGATTCATTCAATGTTAAAGTTCATCTCATGTTATCGAGACATCTTATCAAACTGGTTACATGTAGTAAAGTAGCATGAGAAAAATTACTATATATCAACCACAGTCTAAGGCATTGTCACCTTGTTAACAAACCCTTTTATAGTGTTCAAGGCTATAAGATTGAACAGTCTTAGATAAAAACATAGGTTCTCACGGTAGCTCTTGACACCCGGCGCGGGCCATAGTCGATATCTTGTGGTAATTGGTTAAGTCAGTATGTTTGAAACTGACTAGATAAATCAAGTTTTAATTGAACAGTATTCTGTTCTAAAATTTCTGTTGCATTTTAGATATGTATTTTGGTTCTTGAAAAAGAAAACAAAAACGCAAAATTTTGCATAAATTATTCAAACTGCCTTGATATGCAATCATTTTTTCTAAGCTTTCCAGCTTCCGTGTGTTGTAGATTTTTGTTTTAATCCTTTTAGAGCAATTTTGTCAAGGATAGATAGCTACCTACATATCTCGTGGCAGAAATATGCTACCATACATTGGTACAGTCTGTTTGACGTCATACGCAACCAATCAGCGAAGAATTCGTTTCCGATTGTTAATCTAATACGTGGACTATTCGGAAAGGTTAAGTTTACTTTATATGTAAGTAGATTTCATATTTTAAGAAGAACCTTGTTGATTTTGTTTGTTTTGACGACAATATTCAATACACTAAAAATACATGTAACTTTAACTTTCACTTTAACAGGTTTACGTTAATTTTCAACTATGTTAACTTTCTTTAATAATTTTCTTAAATTATTCATTTAAATGTCAAAATCATTTTTCCACTGTACCCGAATTTCCACGTTGTTGCTTTTAACTCGATTTTGTTCTAAAAAAACAACTTTATAATTCTATGAAATTCTTTGTGAAATTCTATTTTAAATCTCTTTAGCATCACAATTTAAAGTATCCTCAGTTATGAATTTAAAGTAAACACTATTGCACACAAGTTACAATGTGTCTGCAAAAAAGAGTGAGACATGATGTTCTTCGTATAATTTAGATAAAAAGCTTATCACACTTTTGAAAAATGAATTACACAAATAAAATGGGTTTTCCTTGCTATATTTGATGCTTCGTTGGTGGTTTCCCAATTCACAATTATGTGATTAAGTACATCGATCTCCTATTGTTTGGATATAAATTATTTAATATGAAACAATTATCAACATCATTTAATGGGGATATTTGAACCAATAGGTTAATCGATTAAGCTTAGATATTAATCACCACAACAGCAAATGTATTGATACTGAGTTGTTAAGGGAGATTAATATGTAAACAAATCAATATAATTGGAATATAATTCATATAGTTTCTTTGTTTTTTACTTTTTACTGACAACAAGCTTTCATTGTATAGAAAAAAAAACACGAAAAAGTGATATATATATATATAAGAAAATCGGATTACTTGTATTATGATGCAAAAATTTCTATTTTTGTATTTGAATCATTAGTTTTTATTCCAGTCATTAATTTTAATTTTGATAGATAATTATCACAATGTTAAGAATATTTTTAAGTAAATTTAACTGATCAAGTGTCATTGCTTGTGACATCTTGATCTTTATCAATTATATTTTATCAAAACTTGAAAGGATATGCCTTCTGTGACTTCCTAATGTATTTGACACTCATATTGTTAACTTAAAATTAATTATCTAATATGGCTTCGAGCATATGTGTCAGATTTATTACTGGCCTTATAAAAGGCAATGAAAAGCATTTTAGGGTAGAACGGAATATACCTTCTAAAGTGACAGTTGGATAAACCACTGTGCACTTGTTAACATAAATTTATATTGTGAATTCTACTTAAATTGTAAATCTATAATTGTTATTTGTTGGATCTACAACAGAATAAAATTGGAAAACCATCCGTTGTGGTAGTAAAACCAATTAAAGGAACTCCTGCATCGTAACAGCTTTATATTACTTGTTAAAAACGATATATATATATATTAATTATAGCAGTGTTAACAACGTATTTTCTTTGTTAGTGCTTATTAATAAGCTTATTATTGGTACTATAGGCCATTCGTTAATACGACACGTTAGCTGGAAAAAAAACCTTATAACTAAACGGAAAACAAAAATACCAAAGCCAGTAAACAGAATTACATACATGTATATTTTTGTTTAATAAAATGACACGAGAAGCTGAAAAATCAATATAATATAAAATCAAATTCGAAGAACACGATGGTTAAATCGACCTCGGCAGGACCAGAAATTATTTATAACACGATGTTTTTAATGGCAAACGTTTTTATATCGTTTCAGATTGGGACAGGTCAATTTATAATAAGATGATATTGCAAGAGTTCTAAAATTGGATAATATCAATTCAAGGAGTGTTCAGGGAATATGTGAATCATCGATTCAACGAGTGTTCTAGAGCATTGGATAACGTTTATTCAACTAGTGTTCTAGATAATTGCATGATCTGTATTCAACGAGTGTTCTAGAATATTGGATAATCTCTTTTCAACGACTGTTTAAGTATATATAAGATAACTTCCGTTCAACGATTATTCAAGTATACTGTACAACCTCCACTCAGCTAGTAAGATTTGAAACAATTCATTCACTACAAACACAAATACTGCCTTTGACCTTTATGGACGAAAGTGAGCCACGTCTCGTCAGTATGAAGAGCTAAACCCCACAGGGCTTGGCCCATCCCAGCTGCTCCTTTGTAGAACAGCGTGAAGAAGACTACTAAAAGTGTGAACATGGAAACGTCTCTGTATGTTTATACTTCCTGGAGAAGAGTGAACTTCTATCTGTTGGAAATCATCATACTAACATGGCAAGTGCCATGAAATTGCGAAAAACGCTCTCTCTTAATACGAAGCTTTTTTAATCATAATGGAATAAGGTGACAAGGGTGCAATTCAAATTGCAGGCAAAACACCCAATTTTTGCCAGCGGCTTGGGTAAGGGGTCCGGCTCTGTTCTCATCACTTTTGACCAAAAAAACAACAACATCATTTTAACACGTTGAAAAACTGTATAAAACTTAAAGTGTACATTTCCTCGTTTAGTGTACCTGTTCCGTTTTACATTCACATCTTGATCTGGCTACTACAATAGGCACCTTCGATATAGGTAAGTTTATTTCGGCATTTTCTGTATTTAAATGAGTTTGCTTTGAATTGTTTGAATCTGATGATCTTTATGTCGTTATATGATGGTGATTCAATCATATTCATTTATACGGTTTCATTTCAAAACGTTTCGCCTCATCATACTTTCTGCTAATGATATTCCTGTCAAGCCCCAATACACTATCTTCTCACTCATTTTTAACAAAACTATCTCATATTGGTAAAGTAATTTTCATATTGGCCCAGCAATTCTCGTATTGGCCCAGTTTAGTATGCATTTCGGCCTCGCGCTGATACGACTACCCTTGGCCCAATAACAATACCAATATGAATTCTCTTGATTTTAATATTCAATAACATTATATAACATGTTATTGCGTATAGCACGTTTGTAACATATGGCATTCCTGATCTTGGGGTTGTGTAGGATATGTTGTGTTTTTTTTCCTCTGTAACCTGTGCGGCTCTTTTGCAGCAAACAAGTTTAATTTCACATCTCTGTCATACCCTATACACAAGTAGATCACGATGGAATGTTTCCATTTGTTTTTATGGATATCTGGCATCTGTTTTTGTTGTTGTTGCTGTTTATAATTAAACAACAAATAGTACCCTTGTGTCCCATTTGTTTTACTTTTTTCTGTACATTTATTGGTAAATATTTTCTATTTAATAAGTCAACTTTTTTCAACTGTTTTTTTTTTTAAATAAATTTGCCTTTCTCTGTACATTTATTGGTATATATCTTCTATTTAATCCGTCAACTTTTGTCAACTGGGTTTTGATAAATTTGCCTTTCTCTGTACATTTATTGGGAAATCTCTTCTATTTAATCCGTCAACTTCTGTCAACTGGTTTTTAATAAATTTGCCTTTCTCTGTACATTTATGGTTATCCTCTGCTATTAAATCCGTTTACTTTTGTCAACTGGGTTTTAATAAATTCGCCTCTCTGTGTACATTTATTGGCAAATCTCGTCTATTTAATCCGTCAACTTTTGTCCACTGGGTTTTAATAAATATGCCTTTCTCTGTAGATTTTATTGGTAAATCTCTTCTTTTTAATCTGTCAACTTTTGTCAACTTGGTTTTAATAAATTTGCCTTTCTCTGTGATTTTTAGTAGGTCTCGTCTATTTAATCCGTCAACTTTTGCCAACTAGGTTTTAATAAATGAAAAGGGAACTTTGAAAGCCACCGAACACGACAAATATGAAAATACTGCAGGCTCGGGTTGATTGAGCATGTTCATGGGCAGTAATGGAAATGCATATTACTGCCCACGCCGCCTAGCCCCGGGTTGAGCGCAACTCGGTAATTACACCATTAACTAGTACAATTTCGATCCATCCCAAACGCAGGTATGCATATGGCGATGAACAGGGAACCTTCAATGAGGTATTTTCAGATTTATATCATTCCATATTCAGTCGCGTATGGTCCCCAGAAAAAAGAATGGGTTTGCACTAAACGAGGAAACAATGGGCGGAACTAAACATAATAGAATTTTGACAGGGGATCTTAGAATATAAATCCTGCATATCACAGACGACGCCAAATGCAAAATTTAAAAAGCAGGAAGTATTTCCTTGGGGGTGATTGGACAATATCCAAATTTATATTGACTGGGATATTGAAACCACCTATCTATAAACTTGCCGAAATATAAAAACAAAAGTAACTTTAGGAGTACTATTATAAGTATCTTGCATGAGTGTGAGGTGAAGATGGAAAAATCTGTCACCGAGGGGGAACTGTTTTGCGGGAACGAGGCTCTGCCGAGTTCCCGCCAAAACAGTTCACCCGAGGTGACAGATTTTTTCATCTTTACCGAATGTCCCATGCAAGATACTTTTTCTTGCATACCGTTTACTGTTCATAACATTTGTGTACGTATTAACAAACTAAATTTTGTTTCCTTACGCTGAAATATTGACGTTAACGTAAACCTTATTTTCTAAATGACGTCACTAACTTGAATAAATTACGTCAGATACTTGAAGACGTGACGTCACTCGTGTAGCACGCGAACGTTATCTTTTCCCTAGGGAAAAGATAAGATTTTCTTATAAGTATCATGCATGAGTGTGAGGTGAAGATGGAAAAATCTGTCACCGAGGGTTAACTGTTTTGCGGGAACGAGGCTCTGCCGAGTTCCCGCCAAAACAGTTCACCCGAGGTGACAGATTTTTCCATCTTTACCGAATGTCTCATGCAAGATACTTTTTCTTGCATACCTTTTATTATTTATAACATTTCTATGTATGTATACAAACTTTTTTATTTTCCTTATGCTGAAATATTGACATTAACGCTAACCGTTTTTATAAATGACGTCAATAACTTGAATATATGACGTCATTCACGTGACTCATTCTACACGGGGGGGGGGGGGTGTAGGATCGAAATTTCCTACACGGGTGAAATAACCGGATGACCTGATCTGGTATGCAAGAATTCCCCGGTAAAACACGTGGAAATACTTATCCGGTATGCAAGAAAAACATAGTACATAAGTATCGTGCTCAACGACCTTCAAAGGACGTTACTGATAACAGCACTGATAGAATGTACGGGGAGACTTTTTACAGCCGCCACACGGCCCAATAACAATACCAATATGAATTCACTTGATTAATAAAATTATAATAATATATAATATATAACATAAAAGAATGTGTAATTAGGTATTGTGAAAAAAAAATTGAAACCACTGGCAAAATTTTTTTGGTCTATAAAAAATTCAAATGACGTTTTGAATAAGTTGAAATCAAACAATTTTCAGGCGTTCTGTTTGTCAACTTATGATTTCTCAACCATATATATATTTCTCTTCCTCGTAATTTATTAAGAGCCAAGCTAACCAGTCTCATCGAAAAAACTTTTTCTAGAGAAAATAAAATATTTATCGCTAGTTATGAACATAGGGCATTCTTTACAGATGGTTCTTATGATAATTTTACTTCATGGACCTGTCAAGACCTTATCAATTTATTGGATAATATTTATGTAAGATTTGGTACCTCTATTTATGAACAAGTAATAGGCATTCCAATAGTACTAACTGTGCACCCCTTGTTGCTGATCTGTTTTTATACTGATTAATATGAAAGAGATTTTATGTTGTCTATTTCTATCGAACATCAGGATTACATTATTACAGCATTTAACAACACCTCGAGGTAACCTGATGATTTGTTGAATATATATCAAAACCATTTTCCATCTTTGGTTAATAAAATTTATCCTAATGAACTACAACTTAATAAAGCAAACACTTCAGATAAGCAAGCCAATTTTCTTAATCTTTATATTCAAAAGGAATACGTCACTATTAAAATATATGATAATAGAGATGAATTTTATTTTAATATAGTAAATTTTCCGTTTTCAAGACGGCGATGTTCCTTGTGCAACACCTATGGGGTTTATATCTCACAGCTTGTTCGCTTTTCTAGAGCTTGCAATGATGTAAATGACTTCAATGAACGTAATCTTTGCATAACAGAAAAACTTTTGAAACAAGGTTATCGGTATCACAAATTAAGTAACACCTTTTGCAAGTTTTATCGCCGATACCCAGATTTAATTAAAAATACAGGTGCAGTTTAAAATCACTTATGCAACAAGGTATTTCACAGCCAGTTTTTTTTATAGAGATTTAATTTATGAACTTGAAAATTAAAGGCAATGTTAATTTCTTCCAGTTATTCGTAAAACCATTTGTAAATTCAAAATGAGAAAAGTTACCAATAATATATTCTGCAGCACTCTGCAGGAATAATAACATGGGTAACGTAAAAAAACGGCCTTGTGAAAACCAGCTTATAGAACTTGTCAATAAAATATCAAGGAATCTTTCCTACCTGGTAAACAAACGACCTTATCCTGCTAGATTCCAGCAAAGACATATATAGGTCTCTGATTCCAGTAAAGCCTTCAACAAGGTCATCCACCTCAAATTACTTTTAAACTCAAAAGCATGGTGCCTCCAAACAAATCTTTCTTGGATCAGGTAATTTTTAATAGGCAGATCCCAATCTGTCTTGGTCAACGGCCAAATGGCGTGAGAGTGTAATGATTGACAGATATTCACATGGATCCGCGTATATGGTCCATAGCCGGTATTTAGTCACACCGTAATATTTAACGACAATCGAAAGTTAGGCCACGATATTTGGGATTCCGTTTTTTTTTGGCACCATGCCGAAATTTTCATAGGCCTATGGAAATTTTGGCCTAATTTTCCGTAGCACTGGGGAAGTAGGTCAGACGACCTATGTACAACATAGATGGCCATTCTCTTTGACAAGTTTGAGTCAATACTGTATGTATTTTTGATATTCAGTTTTAATACTTAAAAATTCGGCGATCAACAAACAGGAGCAGATTTCAGAGGGGTTAGTGAAAATATTTACTGAAAACTGACATCATCATAACATAATATTTCCAATAACTGTATTATCATAAAGTCATCATAAGTAAAAATTTCCGTTGCCAAGTGCTCAGTCTTACGCCACTCACTACAGTTGTTTGACCGGTTCCGGAGGATTTGTTAGATCCGGAGGATTCCGAATATTACTCACGTATTTCCGGTTGGCGCCTATCGGCGGCAAAATCTATTAATTCTAAGCTATCCATTGTGATATTTAATGCAGATGTTGACCTTTTGGTATTTTACTTCACGAAAAAAAAGTTCATAAAATGAATTACAAGGTGTTGCTGCTGAACCAATGAAAAGAAATCCCCTTTGGCGCCCCTAGCTATGATTTTAACATATGACTCATTTTCCACCATAAGTGACAAATGCTCGTTGGAACTAGCTAAATGACAACAGCGATAAGTCAACAATTTGCAGACGATTTTTAAATGAAACTTAAAAAACGAAAATTCTATTTTATAGAGGAGATATTTCCTACTTATATGCAAAAAACATCGACCCTAGATCGACCGTATAAAACAGTTTGTGCACAAAATATGAAAAACCCATCGGAACCGGACAACTAACTGTACTGATTTTTCTTTTCATACAAATACAATTATAATGTTCTTTCATCTAATTTTATAAATACTGTTAAAACAAAACTCTTAAAAAAATTAATTTTGTTTACACCACTAAATCGTCCCACTTAGTTCTCCGATAAGTAACATTGATATATGGACCCCTTACATTGCGTTATAATAGAGTTGCATTGTTATTTACAACTTTGTTTTTTACAAGGTTCAGTGACACTTGACATATTGCTAGCAGGCATTTGTGATATAAACAACGTTTAAATAGGATTGTTATACCCCCACAAACAAAGTTTGAGGGGGTATATAGGAGTCAGCTTGTCGGTCGGTCGGATTCTTCATTTCCGGATGATAACTCATGAAGGGCTTGATAGATTTATATAAATTTTGGTACACATACAGGGCTTTTTTTCACCATTATGGGAATATGACCCATACCCCTGGAATTGGGAAATTTATCGTCGTTTTGCCAGAAATTAGTAATTTTTTTAGCATCATTGGGGAATAAGAAGTGTTACTGTTATCTGCTGTTTTTAGCTCGACTATTCGAAGAATAGGGGAGCTATCCTACTCGCCCCGGTGTCGGCGTCGGCGTCCGTTAAACAAAATATGCACTTTGGTCCATAACTTAAAAACTACTTATGATATCAACTTGAAACTTGGAATATATATTCACCATCAAATTCTACATCATTACCAACAAGACCCATAACTCTGCTACAAATATTTTTCAAGTTATGCCCCTTTTTCACTTAAATTTTGCGTTAAGGAAAATTTGCACTTTGGTCCATAACTTATAAACTACTTGAGATATCAGCTTGAAACTTGGAATATATATTCACTATCAAATTCTACATCATTACCAACAAGACCCATAACTCTGCTGTCAATATATTTCAAGTTATGCCCCTTTTTTCTAATTTTTTTGTGTTAAGCAAAATATGCATTTTGCCTATAACTTTAAAACTACTTGAGATATTGCCTTGAAACTTGAAATATATTTTCACCATCAAAATCTACATCATAACCCACAAGACCTATAACCCTACTTCCAATATTTTTCAAATTATGCCCCTTTTTCACTTACATTTTGTGTTAAGCGAAATATACACTTGGTCCTTCACTGCATTATAAATGGAGGGATTTCAAAATAACTTGGCACAAATGTTCACCATGACAAGGTGGTGTGTCGCGTAAATTACCCATGCCTGTAGGTCCAAGGTCAAGGTCACTGTTACTAAAAATAGAATTTTCTTGCAAAATCATGTCCGCTCTTAACTTTGTTATTTCTTATTGGAGTTTTAAATAACTTGGTATAATTGTTCACCATATCAAGACGGTATGTCACGTACATGCCCAAGCCTGTAGGTCGATGGTCAAGGTCACTGTTACTAAAAATAGAATTTTCTTCACCAGGCTGTTACTTCGTTATGAATGGAGGGATTTCAAAATAACTTGGCACAAATGTTCACTATGACAAGGCGGTGTGTCCGCACAATACCCATGCCTGTAGATCCAAGGTCAAGGTCACTCTTACTAAAAATAGACTTTTCTTGTCCAGGCTGTAACTTCGTTATGAATATAGGGATTTCAAAATACCTTGACACAAATGTTCACCATGACAGGGCGGTGTGTCGTGTACCATGCCCATGACTTTAGGTCAAAGGTCAAGGTCACTGTTACTAAAAATAGAATTCTCTTGTCGGGGCTGTTACTTTGTTATGAATGGAGGGATTTCAAAATAACTTTGCACAAATGTTCAGTATGACAAGGCAGTGTGTCCGCACAATACCCAAGCCTGAAGGTCCAAGGTCAAGGTCACTGTTACTAAAAATAGAATTTTCTTTTCTGGGCTGTAACTTCATTATAAATGGAGGGATTTCAAAATAACTTGACACAAATGTTCCTCATGACAGGGCGGTGTATCGCATACCATGCCCATGCCTGTAGGTCAAGGTCACTGTTACTAAGAAATAGAATTCTCTTGTCCGGGCTGTAACTTCGTTAGGAATATAGTGATTTCAAAATAACTTGACACAAATGTTCATCATGACAAGGTGGTGTATCCCGTACCATGCCCATGCCTGTAGGTCCAAGGTCTAGGTCACTGTTACTAAAATAGAATTTTCTTGTCAGGGTTGTAACTACGTAAGGAATAGAGTAATTTCAAAATAACTTGGCAGAAATGTTCACCATGACAAGATGGTGAGTCGTGAACCATGTCTTTGCCTGTAGGTCCAAGGTCAAGGTCACTGTTATTAAAAATAGAATTTTCTTGTCGGGGCTATAACTTTGTTTTGAATGGTGGGTTTTCAAAATAACTTGGCACAAATGTTCACCATGACAAGGCGGTGTGTTGCATACATTACCCATGCCTGTAAGATCAAGGTCAAGGTCACAGTTACCAAAACTTGAATTTATTTGTTCTGGCTATTACTTCTTTATGAATGAAGGGATTTCAAAATTCAAAAATATTTTATACTTATTCCCCTATTCATTTTAATATTTATGGTATTATTTCTGTTATTTGAAATGAATTTCTCCCTTACCATTCACTTGTTAATATTTTTCCCGATTGCATGTGAATGTATGGCCATATTTGTTATTGTTTTAATCTTCAAATTGCATTTGTTTCAAATGATTCAAATAGTCGAGCATGCTGTCTCATCAGACAGCTCTTGTTTTAATCATTGCCATCCATATTTAATATTGTCAATAATTCCTGGCTTAAAGAGCAAAAGATGCAGTGCTGATGCTGTTGTTTTTCATCAGAAATGTTTGTTTTGATTCAATTGGGAATTTTTCTTCTCAAATTGGGAAAAAGTATATGTTTTGCCATTGGGAACATGACCGAATAACGGCTATAAAATCAACTGAAAAAAAAGCCCTGACATATGTAACATCATTAGAATTTTAGATACGAGTTAAGTTCGATTTTGGGGCTGGTGGGGTCAGTGTCATGGTTACTGTTACTAAAAATAGAAAAATGCTTTCTGGACAATAAATTCTTAAAGGCATCAAATATTTAAACATTTTTGGTACACATGTGTATCAACACCAGATACAGGTCAGCTTCGACTTTGGGGCTGGTGGGGTCAATGTCAAGGTCAGTGTACTAAAAATAGAAAAATGGTTTCTGGATGATAACTCATGAAATACTTCACTGATTAAATTCATTTTTGGGACAAAGATGAAACATCACAAAATACAGATCCAGTTCAATTTTGGGGCCTGTGGGGTCAATGTCAAGGTCACTATTACCTACATTTGTAAAATAGAAAAAATGTTTCTGGACCATAACTCATCAAATACTTCATAGACTTAATTGGTTTTTTTGGGGGCGCAGATGTAACTTTACAAGATACAGGTTAGGTTTGACTTTGGGGCCTGTGGGGTCATGGTCAAGTTCACCTATTTAAACTTTAAAACTTCTTTCCAGCTTGGAATGAGATTCTTGAATAAATTTGGTGTTTTGGTGGTTTCTCTGAAGACAACTTTTGGGATTGAAAGTAAGGTCCCACAACCTGGTGGGGTCAAGGTCACTGTTCACTGTTAGTGTTACTAAAAATAGAAGTAAGCATTCCCACTTTCAAGTATCAAGCACACATATGGAGGTATTTAATCACTTTGATTGATAATTCTAGGGTTTTTTCATGGTCTGTGTAAATGTTTACAAAAAATAGAAAATGTAGTTTAAGGTAGTCATATGATAATTTCCAACTTTATGGGCAAAATCCTCATTAAAAAAAAATAGTTGAATGCTGCCAAAAATGGGCTTGGAGCAAACAACTGAACCCCCTTTGGATCCGTCTTAACTTAATGTAAATATTTTTGGATGACAATCAACATTCAGCAGCCTGTTATGGTATCATATATAAGAGTGGGGAGTATTTTTTAACCTTGCATTGTTCCTTAGAGTAGTGGAAAACTTAAAGATAACTGACCAACCCACTTGTTTGAGAGAGTTATATTTCTTGATAGGTTTCTTTAATAGTGAAATCCAGAAGTGCCTTCTACATAGAATAATACAGTGAAAAAATCCAATGGTTTACAGTATCAATAGCTTGCTGTGCATTATTAATAGGTTTCATGGTCTGTTTCCATCACAAGAAATGCTGCTTAAAATAAGTGATGATGTTTATTTCTGTAAATCCCCTCTAAAGTTAGTTCCTGGTGAGAAATAACTTAAAGAATCTAAAAGCCAACTGAGCAGATTTGAAATTTTCCAAAGCTAGATTGGCTAGGACATGTTTTGTGGGTATTTATGTTGTCAGGTGAGTTCTTTAAGGCCACTGTGGCCCTCTTGTTATGTAAATAACTTTTTCTGATATATATTTTTTTAGAACTAAGTTATATAATGATTTAGTTAAGAATTGTATCAATATTTGATGGTTTTCATTTTAGTATGGAAAACCAGGGAATGGTATACAGTGAGACTTGGTAAAAATAGGCTCATAAATGTCCAAAACCTCTACCTCTGCTCAGCCAAAGGAGAAGTTTTTCCTTATATGTTTTATACAGAAAACTATAATCCTAAACTTCTCCTTGAATTTAGGAAAACTTATCCCTGTTCTGATAACTCAAGCCATTCCCTGAAAATGGTTGGGTTGTTTAAAGCTTGAAAAGCCCAATGGGATTCATTTGTACTTTAAACAGTCAAATTTTTTTCATACGTAAATGAAAACCATCAAAAATAGATTCAATCTTAGTATATATTTAAACACATAAATCTTTTCATGAATAAACACAGAAATTACAAATGTATGAGATAAATTAGTGATATTATGGCTTTTCGGAATGGCTGTTGCACCAGTCACATTGACGACGAACTGAATGATAACACGCTTTTTCAAAACAACTCATGCCAAAACTGGGATGCTTGTTGGCATGCACAGTCTAATAAATTGTAAACGTCTTTACTGTAGCCATGCCTTGTGAAGTAATACATAACACTGGGTACCATAAAGAATTATGATTTGTTAGATGAATAAGACTTCATCAAACAAGATAAGTTGAAGTTATTTAAAACATAAGCTTAAATTATCATGAAAATGTACTGTAAAATATCATTATTATTTGAAAAGTTATGGACCAAGAGCAGATTTGTTGAATTTCAGGGTTACGAAAAGAAGAAACCTTAAGGTATAGGAGTTAACCAGATATCAACATGGATATCAAGAAGGAGAGCATTCAGCTTGGACAAGGTTTTCTACACATAGAAAATATCAACGGTGGAGTTGTAAATATTTACTGTAATGATCCTAAACATACGAACATGCCTATTCCAAATCTTGAACAATATAGAAGAAGGCATGTCAAAAATGAAGTTTCAAAGCTAGCAAGTCATAATAAAAACCTGCTTGAATATGAGTTGAGGATTACTGAATTAGAAATAGAAAAATTAATTGAGGAACTCTTTAAAAGGAGTCCAGTTGTGACAAACCCAGAGGATGCAGCACAAAGTGGCTTGCTACATTTTGAAGAAAGCAGAGGACAAAGACCAGGGCAGCTGGTAGACCTAAGCAGAAATAGACACTCAAGAGAACATTCTCATCCATTAACCAGTTTGCATGAAACAAGTAGGAAAACTCAGTATGATGCTAATTCATATCATAGTAATTGCACAGTTATTCCCCAAAAGACCTGTGATGAAACCTTTAATATTGAACACACCATTGGAACTAAGAGAGGTGGAAGTCACACAGATAGAACAGAGTCTGCTCGCATTTCAAGACTATTCAGTAGTGAAAGCACTAGCTGTTCAATATTAAAGCCTAGCGAAAGTGAAAATTTACCAACACAGGATGTTTTTAATCCTCTAGACCTTCGCTCTGACGAATCACATGAAACAGTATCGGAACTGAAACTTCATGAACCAAATATTTGTTCACCAGATTGCACAAGTACAAAATCATTCTTACAATTGGCAGAAACGTGTGCTTCACGACAAGAACAAAGCTTTTCTTCTAGTTACCCGATAAATGATTCAGCACTCTTGTCCAGAAAAATCTCTAGTTCAAATTTCTGTTCTGAAAATACATGTTTTGAGGAAACTGAGGATTTCCAAACACAAAATGAAGATTACATTCTTGCATCATCCAATGCTGGTATAGAAGAAAATGAAAACAACAGAAATGAGAAGTTTACTTGTAAAAGTTGTTCAGTGTGTTTAAATGCCAATGCTCAAGAATGTTTTAATGCAGCTTGTGAAGTTGACATTAAAAGTAGTGAGTCTGAAGAAACTAACCTAATTGATATGTCAGCTTGTGGACTCGATTCGCATTTGATTTCTAAAACTTGTCAGAATGAATGTATAGATAATGCAACTTCATTGAATGAAATTGGAAAAAATTCAGAAAACCCAATCAGTACTGACGAGCAGTGTCAACAAATTAAAGATGCTGAGAATGTTGATAACCAAGAAAAATTGGTGCCCTCCGAATGTGGAAGCAAACAGAGAAATGACCCAAAATCAGAGATGAAAAGTGAAGAAATCTTAGAACAGAACTTCAGTCTTTTGGATACCAGAACAAGAATTCAGAAAGATAAAGACTCAGTTTCAGAGGGAAAAGAAACAGTTGTCTGTAAAAGCAGTTCAAAAATACCCAAGGCTTCAGATGGTCAGAATGAAATAAAAGATGTAACAGAATGTACATTGGGTGTTCAACGGAGTAATGAGGCAATGCCACTTTTGTTTGCAAAAGCTGTGAATGTCTTGTTTGATGGAGCATGTGAAAGCAGCAATAATGAAAACACATATGAAAAACAAAATAGTAGTTATCCATTGTCAGTAGATTTATTTACAGAGAAGCCAAAATCAAGATCCTTATCATTGCCGACTTTTATATATACAAGAGATGCTAACTTGCTTACTAAAAGAGTCAGAACAAGTTCTAGCAGTTCGGACTTGGGAAATGACAGTGGATTTGACAGTTTCCAGTCGAAAAGATACGAAGGTGTACAAGCAAGTTTAAAAGATGAACCACATAAAGGAACTACAGAAAAAATGCTTTGGAATGTGTTGGAACACAAGTCAGCCATTGACACATTGAACTTAGTAAATTATTGTTTCAGAATGAGCCAACCTATAATAATAAAACCAAATAATGAAGAGCAGAAGATACGTAAAGCCTTCATGGATGTAAAACCATCAGTTAGAGTCACATTAAACTATGAATCTGGAAAATATTCAGATTCTGGATTTGAATCAAACACATTACAGGACGAAAATAATCTACATACTGGTTGTACTCAAACAAACAAGAGTAATGAATCGGACATTAAAAGCTTATTTTCTAGCACAGTTTGTAAAATAAATAAAAATGGACAGTCGGAGATTGACAGGGACAATGAAATAGAACCAGAACAGGAAACTGTTGTTGATGCTCAACCTGATTCCAATGATGACATTCAAGTATTGCCTTCAAACACCATACCTTTGCATGAAAACCAAGTGGGCAATGGTGACAGATATTGGGAAAGACATACTGACAACAAACATTCAAAACCTTCTACAAATAATGAAAAAAGTAAACAGCAAATCACATACAAGAAAAAGAAGACAAAGAAGAAATGCATAAGACTTTGTCAGAAAAAGAGGAGCAATTCAAATGTACATCCAGAAACATTTTCCTTAATGGAGAATGTTTCTTCTACAAGCTCAGCAGACTCATCTTCTTCGTGGATTGGATTACCTGTAACAAGACGGCACATTTATCCTAGAAGAAAAAAACAAGCACCTTCATTTTACTCGGAGAAGAGAAAAGATGAAAAGAAATTAGTAAGTGGTGAGGCCTTTTTAACCAATAGAGATTCAGGAATGGGATCAAGCATTTGTACCTTGTTAAGCTGCAGTACAAATGATTTCTTAAAGTTGTTGAGTTTCAAGACATCTGACAATGCAGTAGATACTCCCTTTTGTGCAACTGAAGTCATATCGCATAAATCCATCGAAAACTCTAGCCAGTTTTTTAGCAGAATGAAACCTGCAAGCAAAACAAAGACAGCAGACAGAAAGAAAACAAGAGATCCATTGAAGTTTACTTTGTCGTCATCATCTAAATCACGAATTATGCGTAGAAGGCATCACAAACAGATCAGGAATTTCTTTGACGATATTAAAAGCCAAACATTAAAATCAATGGTGAGTGAACTACACATAGAAAGTACAGATATTCAAGTATTTGGTTTGGGGTCATACTTTGATAGGGTGAATAGAGGTGAACCACTTTCCGATCGGGATCGAATGCAATATGAATGGCTAAGACTCGCCTCTTTCCAGCACTATACTGGCAATGGTAACGCTCTAGCCCTTGCTAGAAACGGCTTTTACCATGATCCAACTGATGGGCCAACATCCACAAGATGTTACCTATGTGAAACCAGGCATTCCACATGGGAATATTTTGATAATGTAGAAGCGGAGCATAGAAGACAATCCCCAAATTGCCCTTTCCATGCAAACCGAAATGAAGAATCAACTAATGTGTCGATCAGCTATGAAGCTGCATCACAACCACCCAAAGTGCCACCAGCTTCTACTCCAAGTGTTATTTCAACAATACCCTCATCAGTAACGCAGGCTGCTCCAGGCATTGCAAGTTCAGCAACAGGATCAGTTACCCTCGCTGTGAGAGAGGCCACTAGAAATATGGCACAGACACAGATTAGCAGTCAAGTAAGTGTTCCTATTTGTATGTACCTTTATTTATAACTTGAAATTAAATATATTTGAAAATTCAACTAAAACTTCAATAAATAACTTTGGCTGAAAAGAATTGTCTTTAAAGTAGACAATACAGAAGTCGAGTAAAACTAACATTTTGCTCTTATAAATAAATTGTTTATAATCTTGAAAAGTGTAAGTTCCATAATACCATTTTATTTCTGGTAATTTGAGATTTGTTTTAATAGAAATGAATAATTTGTACTTAATTTTCTGTTCTTATTATAGTTCCAGTCATTAACTTCCAAGATTGACTGCACATTTTTAACTTGATTTTTCACTGAAAAAAATTAAGCTTACAGCAATTATTAAAATTTTATTAAAATCCTATTCAAACTTTTATGTATTAAATATCATAGAAGACTAACAAAATCTGAAAAATCTGTTTTATTTATTAGAATGATGAAGTGAGAGTTTACCAGCCTCAAGAAAATGATGAGAATAGACAACATTCCCTTCTGGCTTTGCCAAACTCGAGGCCATACCGGGTTCTCGGCAGATCTGGGGAGACGGCTTACTCGCATCTTACAACACCTCCGAGGAGAAATAATATTGCTACTGGCGCTGAAAGTAATGGTAAGTTTGTAGCTTTTACCCTTTCCTCCATATATAAGCCTTAATGGCATGGGCAAACAGTTTAGATCCAGATCATCCATCATTAAAAAGATAGGACTTAAATCAGTGCGCTTAGCTAAAGTGATACTAATAATATATTATAATTCTTTAGATACCAGAAGCATTTACTTTTCCAAGAAATGTCAAAACTTGATGAGTGTGCAGTTTTCATGTCCGTGATAATTTGTAACTCATTCCCCCCTCTTCTACAGTCACTCAAACCCACCAATAATAAACATCCACTCTCAGTCCTTTGAAATCTTCTTGTCATTAGGAGTAACAGTATTCAGAATATATGTACTGTAATACTGCTTTTAAATGCCCATATGGGGTGTTAAAATTTTCTGAAAGGGGGTACTTGCATTGTATTTATATTAGTTATCTTTATTTCAATATTAGATTCAGAAGAATAATGGAAAATAAAAATTGATTAACTGAATTTTGTTTTCCTAAAAAAATCCATTGTGGCATTTATTAGTGGAGGGGCACTCAAAAAGAAGTTTTACAGTATATGTCCTCTTGTCTTCCTGGTGTAGGTTTAAGAACAATACTGCATTTAACAGATAAAAATCAAAATGTTTAACCAGTTCTCATTATTTAACAGTTTATACAATTTACAAAGGAAGTTTAAAGGTGCATGATCACATACAATGTATCAGGAAGGAAATATTAAGGTAAGACCTGTGTAATGAATACCTATATCCAGAAGAGTATCCAAGGGAAGTAACTATAGTATCAAATTAGGATAGATTTCTATCAAGCAAGAGGACCAGGGTTCAAATCCCACTGGAAGCTAATTTTTTTTTGTAAGCCTAGAGCTTAAATAATTGGCATATTTCTTTTTTTCCTGTGTAATTCTGTCATTGAATATAAAATTGTCATGATTTAAACTAAAATAAGCAAAATAATCAAGATTAAAGGGGTTTTCGCTATCAGAATAGTGTTTATTCAAGTCATCAATTTGAAAATTTCTAAAACTGGACGGTAAACTTCTCTGAAATTTTGTTTAAATGTTGTTTAAGGTATATAGTTTAAAAATGGTAAAGTTTGATATATTGCACCAATCAGGATTTTGCACAATTTTCATTAATTTAGTCTCGTGAAATATAAAAAATGCATTTTTTAAATTTATTTGGTCAAAAAATGTCATTTTAAGACAAATTCTGTATTTATATATTATCTTAAATTGGTTTAGTAAAATATAACATATTTTGGATAAACTGTAAAAAAATTAGGGTTGAATTTATCAATAACAAAAAATTTTGTCACCGATTAAAGAAATTGGATACTTTCACGTTTTTTCTCACTTTTTTAAATAAAAAGCTAAAAATCTCAAAAACTACACGGTGAAAATCATTAAAATTTTGCATACAAGTCAGTGGTATGAAGCAGTTGATGAAAATATAATCAGATGTTGGATTCTTAATAGTGCCTATTACACAGGTCTTACCTTAAGTGTTTTCAAGTTTCAAACATTGTAAATGTGAGCAATCAATATATACTACTCAAATTTTGATAAGGATCAATTAAAAGAGTGTGCTTATATCTTGCATATGGTTGAAACAATAAAATATTTGCTGTGATTCTGAAAATTTGTTTATTTGACATCAGCTTTGTGCCAAAGAATGAATAAGCCAACAAACTGTTGAAGCAGAACAGTGGTTGAAACTTAATTGTGTTTATTCTAATTTTTAGATGTGAGCACTTTATAAATACTATACTCGGCAAAAAAAGTTCTGCACACTTGGACATTTTATAAATATCTTTTTAATTTCATCAAACACAACAAAATCATATATACCAAATAAATCAGCAGTTCAAACTAAACAATGTAAAAAAGTCAGAAATAAAATCCGATCAATACTTTATAAGCAATTCATTGTTGAAGCCACTGGGGGTTACTACACAAAAGTTGCAAAAATCGCTAGACTTATACTGAGTAATCCACCACGATGAATCCAGCATTCTTTCAAGCAGCTTCGCATGGAATGAAACACACGACAAAATTTCAGTTGTTGAATTAGGTTCCATCTGTGAACAAGAAAACCGGGTAGATCAACTAGGTTGACCAACTTCACGCGTTCTAACTTGTTTAGAAAGACCTTTAGGTGGTGGTCCGGCATTTGGCATGACGGTCAAATTAACGAAAACCTTCTTTGTTGACCATGAGAAATAAATTAATTTGAAAAACAATGCAGGTGTGTTTTTCTCAAATATTATTAGGTTTTGATTGCATTGGATGATTTTTTTGCTTTTATGCACTTTATAAACTGGATGTTTTGATTCATTTATACAGAATGGAAACTGTTTGAATCATCACTAAACTGTTTAGTCATACCTTTAGGTCAATGAGCATGATGAGTGAGACAATGTGATACTTTAATTAAAAAAAACTTAGTTTGAGCGTAATTCTGGAAATGGCTTTCTATCAAATTTTGATTACCAACTGTTACTAGCATCACAGTGCATGCCTATAATTGCATAAAACAGACACTGGTTACATGTTGAGTGATTTCATAGATTTCAAACCTCTACCTTGATACGGCAATTTTTGCAACTTTTGATTGATGACCCCTATCATACTCAAAATTACATTTCTCACTTATTTACCAACACATTTTAATTTCGTTTTTGTTTTTAACTCCGCAAACAATTAATCTTGACATACATGTAAGAACTTTTACCAGTTACATTGTATTTTGCTTTATAATAAAATTTACGCAAGGAACACTTGTGTGCAGAACTTTTTTGTTGGGTATATTTAAAGGGTTCACAAAGATCAGGAAAAGTTATCAATATTAAGCACTGTCAGTTTCTACATGAAAATATTCAGCTTGACTAAGGTTGCTAAGAAATACTTTCACACCCATGGAAATTTTTAAGGAAGCTTTCTTCAAATAATTCATGCCATTTGAATTTTGTGAATTATGACTTTACCATGCTAAATTAGCTGTTTTTAAAGTCCTTGATTTTTCCAGACAAATATCATTTTCCATTAGTTTTTGTGTCTCCCTTTCAAAGAAATGGCAATTCAAAGGGATTGCTTTGTCCGTCTGTCTGTCCATCCATCACGAAAACATAACGTGGGCTATAACTTTGCCGTTTCTTAATATTTCTTCATGATAATTTCAAATTATATTGCTAATGACAACACGTTCATAATATTGCAAAATTCTTTAGGTCAAGGTCTTATTTGATGGAGTTATGCGCCTTTTTACATGAAAATTTAACATTGGTTATAACTTTTTCATTTCTTAATATTTCTACACAAAACATTCAAATTATATTGCTTATGACAAAAAGCTCATGATGATGCCAAATTCTTTAGGTCAAGGTCACATTATTTGGAGTTATGCCCTTTTTGTACTTGGATTTTGACATGAAAACATAACGTTGAATATAACTTTGCCATTTTTCAATACTTCTTCATGAAACTTTCAAATTATATTGCTCAAGAAAACACATTCCTGATGGTGATGAGTTGTTTCAGTAAAGATGGAGTTATGCCCCTTTTTGAACTTGCATTTTTATTTCGACATTGTACCAGAAGGTGACAAGTGTTCAACTGAACACCCATCTAGTTGAAGTTAAATGTGACGTATTTGATGGTGAGTTAGTAGTTCAGCCACTAATTTTTATCAATCACTAGTTATATCAGATAGTGAGTTGACTTTAGATCTTGTCCGATTCACTGACATGTGATAGTACCATGTGAAATGGGTTACCAAAATCATAAGATAGTTAAAGTACAATGACTATTACTAAGTATTTCAGCTTGATGTTGGCTAAGCATATTGACACAATTACTAGAGTGTCAAAATTATTTTTGTCATGTGTGCATGATTGTGTTCTTGTGACGTGCATGGTAATAAAATCTGTCGAAGTTCAAGATCTAGCCTTGATTGAAGTCAAGTTATATCAGAAAATATCTTTTAATTAAATGATTTATAATGATTTGTCTAGAGTTTACAGTGTATAAAATAAATTTTGTTACCCTTGATTATTTAAAGCAAGATTGTCCTTTTAAATGTGACAGTAATGTTGAGAGATTTTAGCCTTATTATTTGTTCAAGGACGATCATTTAACTACTACCCAGGGAGACTAATGACTAGGATGATTGATTTAAGGTAGAGGATTTCTAAAAAATTCCCGCGTTTTTTGGCCGATTTCGGCCCATTTCGGCAATTTCCGTACAATTTCCGTAATGACGTAAACTATTCGGTACCATCCGTCAATAATCACATTTCTTGTAAAAACGTTCTATTTTTTAAAAAAGGTGAAAATTTCTTTATATTATTGAATTTCCATTACGTAGAATGCCTTTTCAAATAGTTAAACTAAACAGAGTAAAAAAATAATAAAATTTATAAACCGAAAGTTGTGTGACGTAATAATCCGAAATCGGCCAAAAAACGCGGGAATTTTTTAGGCATACTCTACCTTAATTGTAGGATTTAGCCTTTTTATCCATGGATATGCCTGCTATCACATGGGGGAACAGTTGAGATCCAGATCAGAGGTATTCTGTGATGGTTTAGCCATTTGCCAGTGATCAAGAACATAAAACTAAGATTGGAGACCAGTCTCAAATCTCAAGCACCAGATTGGCTGAAATGGGGACCAGTTGCCATATAAGCCAGATGCTTGAGATCTGAGACTGCTCTACAGATTTAGTTTTATGATCTTGGGCATAGTCCTATAATTGTTACAGGCACTGGTGCAATATTAGCCTTGCAGATATGTTGGCATTTAATTTAATGTTAATTTGTGCAAGAATGTTGCATATCTACACATTCATAAGATCAAGAAACTAAATTAACCTCTATCTATAATACAACTGGAAGTACATGACTGTAACAGTTTTGTCCCATCATGTTAATGATTATTAAGATTGTTACTTTAGTTTACCTTTACTCAATATAAAGTTGAACTTGCCTTAGTAGCCACCTGCATTCAGCAACCACCTGTCTGAAACAGTTAGTTTGAATATGTACTAAAATGACAAATTTTGTTCTATTTTTTACATGTCTCAAACAGCACCTGTGTTATGCAGCCACCTTTTGTCACTCCCTTGGGTGGCTGCTTTAATATACAGGTTTGACTGTATTCACATTTTAATGCAGGTCGGACCTATGTAGATCCAGATCGGCTGGCATATCCATTTCATCTGATTCTGAAACTGCACTAGTCACATCTTGGTCAGAAATAACCTAATGAATCATAAAAAAGGAGTAGATCCTGATCAGATGGCACATATGTGCCAGCTGATATGTGCCAGCTGATCTGGATCTACTCTGTTCATCCACGCAATATATGTGAATCTATGGAGTGAAGGTGGATAAGTCAGAATGCATGGTCAGGTGCCATGTTAATATCCTTTATCATTCCTAATGCTATAGTAAACTTTCTGGAATTTTATTAGTGAGTTTAAAATTTATTTTAGATAAAAATTTATTCATGCATTCCTAGGGTATTCCGGATATTGGTTAATACCTCTATCATGTATGAGACTGTATCTAAAGGATGTTTTGGAGTTTTTAAAGGAAAACATCCTTGTTCAATCCTGTTTTCCTGGTTTAGCCCAAATCCTTTTAACTTGAAAAGATAGAAATGTTTACACCAGTGAAGTTTAATTTCAGGAACTATCCTTGTTTCACTTGTTAACATAATGTAATTATATAGAAAAAACATGAGATTACTGGAATTTTGTAAACATAACCAAAGCCAATGAGACATCTCAAAAATAATTTTCAAGGGGAAATTACTTATGAAAAATAACTTAAATGGAATATTTTGTTGAGTAATTAGGTAATGTAAATTTTAAAAAAAGCCCCATGAAATTTACATTGACAATGGTCAATGTGGGGAAATTAAAATAATAAGGAAAACAAGACCAGTTACTGTAAAACATAATATTCTGTATTAAAATTTACTAAACTGTTGCAATTCAGGCCTGATTAAATCTGTTAGTATAATAGATTATGACTTAACAAGTGTAAGTAAATTTCAAACAATGAAAACCCATTTTCAAATTTATTTGAAAACATTTAAACAGAAATGGAAGTGAGTGCTCAGTGATGGTGAAAATATTATTTTGCTGTTAGACATGGGGTTAACAATCAGATGGGCCTCATAAAAATATCCCTATAATAAAATGTATGTACAGTAATGGAAAACATGAAAAGTGTATATAATTATACAGTATAAATTTAATAGGCTGCCTTTAATGTTCTTAACAGCATGTATGTCAAAGTAGAATTTCAAGAAGTTTATTTATATTGATTTATAAGACAAATTAGTATTTATTAAATTTATTTACATGTAACACAAAATTTACACGATCTGAGTCTTACAAATAACACTCATGTACCATTGTTACGAACACTAGTGAGATAAGCTACGTAATGCTTGATATCTCTATCAGATTAATTGGTTTGAAGAGTTCATCCTAATACACTTGCGTCATCATCCTTTACAAATGACACAAGTGATGTTTTGATTGCTGTTTCATAGAATTTATCCTTGTTTCAGCTCCTAACATAATTAAATAGAATTAAAATAGAAAACATGAGATAACTGGAATTTTGTAAACTTAACCATTTTCAATGAATAGGAAGTACTTTATGAAAAATAACTTCACAGGAGTTTTTTAAAATAAACTTAGTAGGTAATTATAAATATCGCACCACTGACTTGGAAAAGAAAATATGAAATTTATGATTGAAAGATTTGGCATTAAATTTGTTTATATACCACATGCAGTTAACATTGTAACATTAAGATTAATTTTCAAAGACCTTCCCAAAATTGGAATTGGTCCAACCCACTAATAAGACCACTATTTGAAATCCCAAATCAGGAGTGTTGCAATTTATTAATATGCACACCTAAATAACAACCACTGCAGGATGGATTGCACTTTAAATTATTTACTTAATACCTTAATCATTACCGGTATCTGGCAATTCTCTGTTTCTTAGAAATAATATACAATTATTTACTTATTAGCTGGGAAATATGCTGTGATATTGACCAAAAAAATCGTTATTGACCGAGGCGATAGCCGAGGTTAATAACGATTTTTGCGGTCAATATCAACAGCATATTTCCCAGCTAATAAGTAAATAACTGTTTTATTACATGAACTATAAATAGTTATGTTTTAGAAATAACTAACTTCCAATTAAGACTAATTTCAAGTGGACTCCGTGCGGCTTATCAAGCTAATTCGAACGATAAATGGCGCGAAATATAACGTCAATGGTAACGCGACGTATATGACGTCATTAAAATAACTATTATTACATGAACTATAAATAATATAAAAGATGGAAACTTTCGCATTCTATTTATAGACAGATCAATATCAGCGAAAGCGGGTCAATATCTAGATTTATTTACTCGGTTATTTTAGGGGTGTGACCAATCGCGTTGCGTCTATTTATAGTTCATGTAATAATCATTGTTATAACCACATGCACGTTGATAAGAGTCTAAAAAGCTAAATAATGCAGCCTTATCAAGTATTTTATTTTTAAGGTAAAAATTCCATTGACGTATTGGACGCCTAACCGACTAAATTTGTCTACTAAATTCAACTTTTAAAGTGGGTTTGAAGAGTTGTTTTGAGTCAGAAGAAAATTTCATAGACTCAAGCATAGTCATTAAGGTTGCCCAGGAAGATCTGGGTCTACACTTGCCCTAAATATTAGCAAACAGCACAGACCCTGTGCAAACAGGTTTGGGTCTACATTTGCCCCAAATTTGACCTTATGTCATGACTAGCAAATAGCAAAGAACATTCAAGATGCACTGGCTGATTTGGGTCTACACTTAACCATGACTAGTTCTTAATTGGTTATTTTTCTATTTTCAGCAGGACTAGATGCAGTGGCTAACAGCACAGCAACCAGCACTGCTACAAGTACAACAACCTCGACCTTCCGACCTTCATCCGTTCTAGGGGGACCCATTGGAGCAGGTGCTTTTGCAGGCAAGGGTTTGTTTCTATTTTAAGGTTTACAGATTGTCAGCTTATAGTGAAAATATGTTCAACATAGATTTGAAGCTTGCAGTCATAAGACTAAAAACAGTGTTACCCACATGTGAAAATGTAAGCCAAAAATATGTATTTTGGAATGTGTTTATAGTTCTTCACTTATAAACAGGGATTCCAATAGCTTTTGAAACACCAGGAGTCATATTACTCCATGCTGAGAATTTTCAAGGGGTGAAATTTACTACTGATCAGATTGCTTTAACTTCATTTATATTTATTTTCTTGGGTAAAACAGATATTTACTTCATATTTAAAATGGAATAGATAGAATATTTAATTTTTTTCTTGTAAAATTTGCCCCCTTTTGCCATTTCTCCTGCATCATAATTACCCCATGCTCAGAATACGGTGGGGTCAGAAGTAGCAAAATTCAAATTTGCTTGTAGCAAAATGCAGGAATCTGCATTTATTTATATCCATGATGAAGAAGCGAGTTAAATGCAGTGATTGATTACATGCTTGACAAATTACAAAATTTTCCCCTCAAATATTTTTGGAGTGAGCTGGTATATGACTGGTATTTGCATCAGGTTTTTATGAACTTTTGCCAACAGCAGCTGAATCATATTGGGATTTGATATACAGTTTAACCTATGCTTAAGACAACCTGTAAATAATAACCACATATTATTTGACTGATTTAAAGAACAAATCACCTGTGAACAAAAGCCACCTGTCTTGAAAGTTTCAGAGTTTTCCCCTATGCATTCTTTGAAGAAAGGTTTGACTATTTCTTTTTGTGCTTGGCTGATAAATCGTAATTTATTTTCTAATGTTTAATAATGACATATGCTGTAAAAAATCTTGTTCATCCTTTACTCCATACATATACATGCCTTTTTAGCTCACCCTGTCACATAGTGACAGGGTGACTTTTGTGATCACCTTTTGTCCGCTGTCCGTCTGTTGTCCATTCACAATTATTGTTGTCTGCATTCTAGTGGTCTTAATTATGGTCTGATCAACACTTTCATTACCATAAGATCTTGGTTCTTTTCTTCAATTTGCCATATTGCACACCGAGTTTTGCAACCATTGAGCAATTGTTGGCAGGTGAGTGACCCAGGGTCCCATGGACCCTCTTGTCATACAGGTGCAAACAGTGTAGATCAAGATCTTCTGATCAGAATCTAAACTGGTTACCGATCTTGTTCTACACTGTTCGCTTTATCCCATGGAGTAAAGGCCTATTCTTGCATACCAGATCAAGTCATCCGGTGTTTTCACCCGTGTAGGAAATTATGATTCTACACCCCCCCCCCATGTAGAATGAGTCACGTGAGTGATGTCACGTCTTCAAGTCTGACGTAATATATTCAAGTCAGTGACGTAATTTATAAAATAAGGTTTGCGTTAATTTTAATATTTTAGCATAAGGAAAATAAATTAGTGTGTAAACATACACACAAATATTAGAAATAATAAAAGGTATGCAAGAAAAAGTATCTTGCATGAGACATTCGGTAAAGATGGAAAAATCTGTCACCTCGGGTGAACAGTTTTGGCGGGAACTCGGCAGAGCCTCGTTCCCGCAAAACAGTTAACCCTCGGTGACAGATTTTTCCATCTTCACCTCACACTCATGCATGATACTTATACTATAGGGCAATCTGATTAAAATCATTTCCTGATAAACGCTACGCTATCAGGATCTGACGAAGAGTAACTAAAACGTGTTTTTATCACTAACCCTTTGAACCAATCAGATTGTTGCCTACAAAATCGCAAAAGTGAAAGTAGAAATAATATTTTAACCATGGGAAGTGTCGACAGCTTTCGTAAGACATAATTTACTGGAGATATATGTGTTTAAGTCGTATTGCATTCATTTCTAATGTAATGACATCTTCAGATCATTGTGCGAGCGTAATAAATCATGATTCCTTTGTTGACAGTTTCTAAAAATAGTAATTGGGAAAACCGCTATTACTTATGTACGGTGTCTGCGGGCCGTCATCAGATCTAACATTTTGTTAGATCTGACTTTAGTGAGATTGACTATAGGGTTAAACACCCCAGATTCCCAAAGGTAGGGCACTTATTTCAGAACAAGAAATAGAACTTATTCTGTGAGACACAGTACTTAAAAATCTGATTAAATGCATTATTTGGATGAAAATTCTGAATGTAAGTTGCAAGCTGGTAATTTTGAAAATATAAATTTAGAAGGTACAGGGTGCATTATTTTATACAAGTTTAATACAGAACTGGAATTTAACCTATGTCATCCGTCAGCATAGCTTGTACAGTCAGACACAAAGATTAGAACTTCACACTTTAGATAGAGTTATTGGTAGGCAAAGTACTTCAGTAGTTAGGATTTACTCAAGTTTAACATTAATGTTAATCACTGTTATTAATAATTGTAATTTGAACCCGATGATTTAGGTACAATTATCATTCATGTCTAATCCTGATTTAAATCTATTTAAATCGGTCTTGTTTATCAAGATTCTGTTCATGTATATACGTGTGCTCTCAAGTTCGACCCTTGTGGCTCTTCAACAGCCTCACAAGTTCAAGTGTATAGAACCATTCTTAACCCTTTACTCCATGGGATCTGGCTGTTACTCTTTGGAAATTCACACTGTGTGATCTGAATCTGCAATGTTCCTTTTTGGATTAATTGGATTATCTTTTGACCAAGAAGTGTGAACAGTGTAGATCCTGATCAAAGGAGTAGGTTCACGAAAGCCTAATATTGGCCTAAAATATGAAAAATTTTAAATTTTGTTACATATCTTAAATTTTAATGCCATTGAATACATAAATAGTTATACTTTTCATATCTTAAAATTTTATATTGATTACTGCTAGAGGTGTTTGACAAGGGGCCATCAAAATTGCTAAAAATGAGGAAAATGTTCAAAAATTCATATTTTTGTCCATTTTCTCAACAGATTTTAGAGGATTTCGATAAGGGCACACTTCTCGACCAAAATCAAATTTTGACCATGAATTCAGCACACATTTATACAAAGAAAATTCTTTAAATTAGTTTGGTCAAAGCTTGTGCCGTATATGAAAATCAACAAAATATGATGAAAATTTAACAAAAAATTGCATTTTGGCAAACATTTTCAAATTTCAGACATATATGACATACTTAATTTTTTATTTTGGTTTATGGGTTCATCTTCACTTTTTATCTTTTCAAGAAAACAACCATTATAGATTATAAAAAGCACACTTTCAGTGATGTAAATGCATTTTGAAAATTTGAGATAATTTTAGGCCAATTTTGAGCCTTCGTGAATCTACCCCTTTCATGGATTTGCTGAATGATTAACACTTCTTGTCCATGTGATAAAAGGCCAGTCTGTGTGCTAAAAGAGCTGATGGAATTCACTTTAGAAAAAAAATAACGTAAATTTATTGAAGCTAAGAAAGTCTAGGAGCTTGTTGGGACCTATTTAGTTTTATTGCTGTAAAAGCCTAGTTTAAATGCACAATCCAATTGCAATTAATCAAGATTAGACCAATTTCTTAAAGTGTAAACATTATCTACAACAAAAAATGTTTTAGTTTAGTCTTAATCTTATACTTTGTCCCAAGGTCTTTTGTTGTTGAATGATTTAATGTGTTGGTCAGATCAACAAAAAAGGTATTTCTTTGGAACAGTTGTATTACTAATGTTTTTATCTGAAACATAATGGCTGGAATGTTGATACCTACTGCAAAAAAAGATTTTGTGTCATTATTTACGCATTTATTTTGTTATTTATTCCTATTTTTAAAGCTGATCTGTGAATCACAATAATAGAAACAAGCTATTGTCATATATTGCGATTTGATTTGTTTATTACAATTTAAGTAATACCTGTTGTGCTCTGGGTTTTAACTGTTTTAAAATTGCGATTGTTGTCCGTTATCTGTACATAATTTAACACAATAGTATAGAAAGTTTTGTTGAAGACAACCCAGATACAGTTAAACCACTCATAATACCTAATAATAAGACCATTTATTTCAACGTCACTTTTAACAGCACTAATGTCTGACCTGGAATTTAGGCCACTCCACTATTCACTATTTCAATGTCACTTATAACAGTTTTGCACTAATAGTGTATCCCCTGGCAAACCCAATATTAAGACAACTTCTGTCCAGTCCTAAAAATGGTCTTTATAGAGGGGTTTCACTGAATATCCAGTTTGCTTGCATCAGTGAGAGGCTATTAACACTTAATATGAAAGGCAAAAAATATGGAAGAAACTGGACTACAAGGTCATGTTACTGATACAATAAAACACCATAAGGCCTTATAATTTTAACCATTTTTAGCGCGACTGTTCGAAGAGTAGGGGAGCTATTCTAATCGCCCCTGCATTGGCATCGGCGTTTTTGTCTGCTTTCATATAGGCATTCGTTTTCCAAAATAGGAACTTTTGCCCATAACTTTGAAACTACTTGAGATATCTCATTGAAACTTGGAATATATATTCACCATTAAAATCTACATCTTTACCAACAAGACCCATAACTCTGCTACAAATATTTTAAAGTTATGCCCCTTTTTCACTTTAATTTTACATTAACCAAAATAAGTACTTGGGCCATAACAAATTAATTGAATACACTTAGTGCAGAGAGAGCTCTTGTTGGTAATACTCTATCAGATCATAAGATATCAGATTCTTTGTAATCATAAGATACTGGAGTACGATTGAAACAGATCAGTTCCTGTAGTTTCTTATTTTATTATTATCAGATTACGATGAATCAGAAGTTAGTTTCAGAAGCTTTTGTTGGATAACCTTTCTCAGTGGATCTTTATCATCCATTAACATTAGATATAGAATCTGAGCTTTAAGGAATTTATACTGAATTGTATGCAGTGATCTGAATCAGCAGAAGGGAATGGGAATTTCCCGAAACAATAATGAATGACCATGTAACCTGGCTAATTTAATGGAAAAATGACTGTTCAGTTTGCTTTGTGGCCAAATTTAATTTTTTATGCATGTATCACCCCCACCCCCATTTCTAATTTGAAAGAATGAAACTTCTGTGTATGTTTTGGCTGGTCCTGTATTAAGCTTGATTGATTAGGAATTGTAGTAGAAAGACTAGAATGACTGTTACTCTTTGTCTACATAAAGGTTGTGGTTTGGGAAAAATTTAACCTCGAACCACACAATGTATTTGTTTCAATAGGTTATTTGTATAGTGAGATGAAATCAGCATGGGAAATTTAATTATGTGAAACTAGTTTGGTATTTTTATGCCCCCGAAGGGAGGCATATAGTAATCGGACCGTCCGTCCGAAATAATCTTGTCCTCGCTTCTCCTCTGAAACCGCTTGAGGGATTTCTTTGAAACTTCACAGGAATGTTTGTCACCAAGCCTAGTTGTGCATATCGTCAGGAATTTCTGCTCCGATTATTTTTGGCTGAGTTATGGCCCTTTGAAGCAAAATCTTGTCCTCGCTTCTTCTCCCAAACCGCTTGAGGGATTTCATTGAAACTTCACAGGAGTGTTTGTCACCAAGCATAGATGTGCATATCCGAAGGAATTTCTGATCGGATTATTTTTGGCCGAGTTATGGACCTTTTTACCTAACCCTAACCCTAAACCCTAACCCTAACCCCTAACCCTAACGTAAACTGAAATCGCTTGAGGGATTTCATTGAAACTTCACAGGAGTGTTTGTCACCAAGACTTGTTATGCATATCCAAAGGAATTTCTGATCGGATTATTTTTGGCTGAGTTATGGGCCTTTTTACCTAACCCTAACCCTAAACCCTAACCCTACCCCTAAGGTAAATTTTGTAAACGCAATAGTGGTAACATTTTTTTGTCCGATTGTCATGAAATTTGGTCAGGATGTTTGTCCCATTGATTTCTTGGACGAGTTTTAATATGGGTCATCAGGGTCCAAAAACTAGGTCACTGTTACTAAAAATAGAATTTTCTTGTTAACACTCTAGCGGTCACACTTTTGCTCCGATTGTCATGAAACTTGGTCTGGATGTTTGTCCCAATGAATTCTCGGACGAGTTCGAATAAGGTTCATCCTGGTCCAAAAACTAGGTCACTGTTACTATAAATAGAATTTTCTTGTTAAAACTCTAGCGGTCACATTTTTGCTCGAATTATCATGAAACTTGGTCAGGATATTTGTCCCATTTATTTCTAGGCCGAGTATGAATATGGGTCACCTGATCCCAAAAACTAGGTCACTGTTACTATAAATAGAATTTTTTTGTTAACACTAGCAGTCACATTTTTGCTCCAATTATCATGAAACTTGGTCAGGATATTTGTCCCATTTATTTCTAGGCCGAGTTTGAATATGGGTCACCTGGGTCCAAAAACTAGGTAACTGTTACTATAAATAGAATTTTCTTGTTAACACTCTAGCGGTCACATTTTTGTTCTGATTGTCATGACACTTGGTCAGGATGTTTGTCCCAATGATTTCTCGGACAAGTTTGAATATGGGTCATCTGGGTCCCAAAACTAGGTCACTGTTACTTAAAATAGAATTTTCTTGTTAACACTCTAGAGGTCACATTTTTGCTCCGATTGTCATGAAACTTAGTCAGGATGGTTGTCCTAATGATTTGTGAGACAAGTTCGAATATGGGTCATCTGGATCCAAAAACTAGATCACTGTTACTAAAAATAGAATTTTCTTGTTTACACTATAGTGGTCAGAGTTTTACTCTCAGATTGTAAAGAAACTTGGTCAGGACATATGTCCCAGTTATTAATTGGTTGAGTTTGAATATGGGTCACCTGGGTTCAAAAACTAGGTCACTGTTACTATAAATAGAAAAATCGTGTCCATGCTGTAAATTTGTTATTTCTCAATGGATTTTTAAATAACTTGGCTCAAATGTTTACCATGACAAGGTGTACTTTCACGTACAATACCCATGCCTGTTGGTCCAAGGTCAAGGTCACTGTTACTAAAAATAACATTTTCTTGTCTTGGCTGTTAATTCCTAATGAATGAAGTGATTTCAAAATAACTTTACAAAAATATTCACCATGACAAAGGGATGTTTTGCTTACAATACCCATGCCTGTAGGTCAAAGGTCAAGGTCACTGTTACGAAAAATAGCATTTTCTTTTCCAAGCTGTAGATTTGTTGTTTCTTATTGGATTTTAAAATAACTTGATGTAAATGATCACCATATCGAGACGTTGCACTCAGGTGAGTGATAAAGGGCCATCATGGACCTCTTGTTCATATTAATATTTAACTTTATTTAACTATATATTTACTACAGACTTGAAACATAATTATGATCCTTTCATCTTTCACATTATATGCATGCAGTATGCTTCGTCTTCCACAAGCATATTTTTCATTACATATGTTTATTTATTACATATGTATACCTATTTGATTTCAAGCTGCATTTCGGGGGCATATGTCAATTCCAGTGACAGCTCTTGTTTTATGAAATACAAACCACTTTGTGGTGTTGATACATGCATGTGGTATTTTAATTTACCCTAGATAAACTACAGTAAAACCCCGAAATTAAAAATGATATTGCCTCTACCTGGGAGCGAACTCCAGGTACAAAGGTTGTCAGACAATGACATGCTATTACCATTTTATTACTTATCAAATATAATGACATATTCCAAGTGAAAAACCAAGTAAACTTACACCATTACTTTTGAACCCTTTTCCTTCATATATATATATGGGTTTTTTTCATTTTGTGAACAGTGTAGATAATTTGTGCCTTCTGATCAGGATCTTCACCGTTCACTTTTTGATTTATAATTTATTTTTGACAACAAAAGCAAACAGTGCAGATCCTGATCAGACAGCAGGGATGTGCCGGCTGATCTGGATCTAAACTATTCACACATGCGATAAAATATGTATATATGAAGGAAAGGGTTAATTGAATGAAAAAATTGGATTTTAATCAGATTGTTTGATTTCAGCATCCAATCCACCGGCATCATCCACAGCACCAACATCGTCATCAGTAACGTCCACTTCTGCCATACCAAGGGGAATTTCCTCAGCAAAAGCTTCTCTGCTAACACCGTCACAACCTCCAATCGGTGGGGGCGGTCGGACAGACCCTACCATAACTGTGGTAGTAAACAACCCAAAGCATCCAGACTACAGGGATCTCGATGCTAGGATCAACTCCTTCCAGGGATGGCCAGACTATCTGGATCAGACAGCAAGACAGATGGCTGAGGCTGGGTTCTTCTTTGTTGGTTAGTTATTCTTTTGATCTAACAAAATATGTGTAATTTGCGACAGTATTTTCAATGGAAAGAATGCAATGTCCTTTTTTGGTTCTTTGTTTTACAAGTTAAAATTGTCATTTTTGGGGTCAAACCAAAGGATATGCAGCATTTTAAATGTGCCTGGTGTAGATCTAGATCAGCTGGCACATCAGTGCTGTCTAATCAGGAACTACACTGTTGGCTTTTCATTCGTAACGTTAGTTCTGATCAAGAAGCGAACATTGTAGATCTTGCTCAGATGGCATGGATGTGCCAGCTGATCTGGATCTACACAGTTTTCCCAGGCAATAAATGTGTGTGTCGTTTTAGTAAAGGGTTAAACATGTAATTCATGATTTGATACCTTTTAGGTGTGGCAGATTTTACAAGATGCTTCTGCTGCGGAGGTGGCCTAAGAAACTGGGAACCAGGTAAGTTTTCTGGTGTTTCCTGCAGTAGCAGTTAAAATATAAGAGTGTTGCTTGCAAGACTGTCGTAACTACATTGAAATAAAGTAGGAGTTAAGACAGTCTTTCATGCTGTTTCATGGCAGCAGCATTGATGGGAGGCTGGTAGCCCCCAACTTTAACCTGAAATTTATATTGTTTGTAACTGAAAAGTCCTATTGGCTTAATACTTGGAAGATACCATCTGCATGAACAAAGCTATGTGTGGCAGCAAAAATGATACATTTTGTATCTTTAATTAAAATCTTTTTATCATATAAAATACAGGCCTGCATTTCAACTTTTTGTCAGAAGGCAACACATGTATCACACAATCATGTAACATGTATGGAACGCAACCTTACTGTAATATGGATCCAGAATGAACAAAATTTCACGTTACTGTATTTGAGCTTTGAATTCATATTTTCATCAGTGTGTCTGTGGCACTTACAGCGTCAACAGTTTTCAAGATATCGACTTGAAACTTTAAACATATGTTCGTGAGTACATTTGCGCGAACTATTTTTTTTCTCATGTGGATCAGTCCATTATTTTTCGGAGGGGAGCACGATTTAACAAAATCTTGTGACGCTAACTGCTTCTATAGTTTTTAAGATATTGACTTGAAACTTGATACACATGTTCGGCATGATGTCTAGATGTGCGTTACATATTTTTCGTGTGGATTAGTCCATTATTTTTTGCAGGGGACATGATTAAACAAAATCGTGTTATGCAAACTTCTAAATCTTGTGATGCGAACTACTTCTTCAGTTTTTAAGATATTGACTTGAAACTTGATACATATGTTCGGCATGAAGTGTAGATGTGCGTGACATATTTTTCGTGTGGATCAGTTCATTATTTTTGCAGGGGACGTGATTTAACAAAATAGTGTTATGCAAACTAGTGGTGGGCCGACAATCGGCGACAATCGAATATGTTTGGCATGAAGTGTAGATTGTAATGTAATAGGAAAATTATGATAATAATTTACAAACATTTTAGGTGTTAAACAATTACATTTCAAACTATTTATTTAGTGTCATTTTCAGACAAATATCCTTTTCTGGATAACATCAAAAATCTTGTAGGTATTTTAGCCACAGGTCATTTCATGTCTTCACCTGTATCTTTTAATTACATTGGACTCGGTCATGCTATGATTAAGCAAGACGTTATATAACTGTTACTGTATTTTATATATTCTTCATGTCAAATTGTCATCTCGAAACAGTGATCAGTCTGCATGAAGAGTCTAGTGTATTGCATAAAAGCGAGAGATATTGTTCGATATATTGGGAGAAGAAGTGAACGGCCGGACGCCCGGAATGGGCCACGTACGGCGTTTAGGAAATGGCACTTAGAATTTTACTAGGAATATTTATACTTATGTGAAAGAACTATTTATGTTTTACAAGTAATAGATAAACTGTTAAAAACTGATCTACATATAAAGTAATTTTGGAACGTGACCAAGTGTTCGTCTTATTACACCCTAAGACCTTTGTAAGAATTAACCACTACGTTACAACGTCTTCTTTGTGGCGCCCAGTGCCAGGATCTTACTTCTAGTGGTCGTCGCGGCATAACGAGGAGGAAAACTACTATACGACACAGCGCAGAAGAATCCACCTTACGTCACGCCAGTAAACCAGAATATCACAGAAGTCAGAATGGAGGCTTACAGGTTAGTTCCATTTGCTAATAAAATCTTAATCCCATCATGATACACGGAACTGGTATTAAAATTTAAAAATGTAGGCTTTTCTTTTAAAGATATTACTGGGGAAGGGGGTTATTTTTGGATTGTAGATTTTTATTTTTGGATATGGAAAATGTTAGTCAAGGTGCCGAATTCTTGGTTAGTAATTTTTGAAAATTTAACTGTTAGATCAGTAATTAATTTAGGCTCTATTTGTTCTTTACGTAGTAAAAGGTTTTCAAAAATTAAAGTGAAAACTTTACTTTAAAAAAACGGCAAAAAAAACGACAAGTTTACGTGCTACATTAGTTCAAGTGAAATTTAACAATCTAAAAAATTTTTGCACACACGTTGTAATTTCCAATATTTCTCAAAATTTTTAGGAAAATATTTTTGTAAGAACCATGGTTGTAGGTCTAATTTTGGCATTCACTGCTTAGTTGTTTTTTTAAAGGAGATAAGAAGACAACTTTTTGATGTCATTAAGTAATATAAATATTCCAAAACACTGGTTGTATAGTTTAACTACCAGCTTAAAAAAAACAACAGAAAAATGCAAAAACAAAAAATATTTAAAAAAAAGAAAAATGTACTAGAAAAAAAAGAAATTAAAAATACTATTTTTAGTATTAACTATCAGCTTAAAAAAAAGAAAAGTATTTAACATATTTCAGTATGAGTGTTGTACAATGAATGATAGGTTTTTTTCTCTGGTACAAGGTATTATTACTAGATTATGTGATGTAACTGTCGCGTTGCAAGCGTTGAGACCGTTCAATCTTTGTTTATAAGTTTTGTTCCGAGCGTATCGGATATGTATATATGTATATATTGGAGAAGAAAACAGTAAAACGCTGTTGTTATCCGCGATTATGACGCGATGAATTTTAGTTGGTTCCGAGAATACCGGAAGTCGATGTTTATGACTATGTTTAAGCCTATGGCTATGATCATGCCTTGGCTATGTCTATGTTTATGTTCGCGTTTCAGTAATGTAGTATACTGATGTAAACCGTGAAAATGCGCGATAGCATTAATTGACTTAAGTTTAACGTATGCAGCTTTGTTGCTGAATCGATCAGCGGTAAGCCTTTTTTTGAAAATGTACGGGTATGTCTTCCTACATTTCGGGCTTACACATTAATGTGTACGTTACTTTTAAGCATTGGGCGCGAGTGCGTTAACGATGTCGACAATTTTTGAGATAATTGTCACGTGACTTGAAATTAAGTTGTGCGGTCTCAGCACGTTTCGCGATTGTATATCACTGTCATCGATTTAAATCGTTGTGTGCTTGTATGCACATATTTTGAAATAATGTTATTGAAATGCGATAAATCGATGTTGTTTATCTTATAGGTGTGCGTCCATACGCACCTGTCATTTAAGGTATTTTTTTCTGTCTGAGCGGTATGTCTGATGAAGTATGTTTGTCAATATAAGTATGTAATCTTTCTTTTAAAATGATTTTTCAGTATTTCATGTACCATTAATACGGGGTGTAGGGTTTTGGCTTTTTCTAAAAATTTTGTTTTCATTACACATAAATAGTTTACATTGTAACATATTTTCATTTTGCGGCACAACTTCATTGGGCAGATTTTAATGCATTCATACCATTATTTAGGATTATTTAAACTTTAATTATTCAATGGGTATTTATTAAATTGGGTTAGTGATGCCAGTGAAATGTGTCATTGTGCGGAAGCGGGTTTAATTGGCTAGGAAGAAATCACAGATCATGATGTTACAGCTGGGTCATTTGCTCTCACGTCAGTATGCTCCAGTGAACGAGTCAATCATCTACCCGGTGGGTAAAACAGAGATTGGAATTATTTTTTTAGGACAGTTTAACATATAATGGACATTCCAGCGGATATTATATTTAAAAGATTAGATCTTCCAGCTTGGCATGTCTTTATAGTGTGGGTATTTCCAACTGGCATTTTTTTGAGGTTATTCGACAGCATCTCAAGAAGTGTAACAGTACAAGTGACCAGAAATTCATCCTTAAAACTATTCACAACTAACAGACGACGACGAGATGTTTTCACTCAAGCAAGGATTGACGACCTGTCCCTGGTGAGACGCTGATGGAATGAGCAACGACGTCGATTCTGTGACGCTTCCTATGATTGGCATGGCGAAACGATTGTGCGGAAGAATCCTGATATGAACTTGGCATGCAGGGCGAAATGTGTTTATTGAATGTTACTCATGCAAGAAAAGGAAACCCAAATGACGCACGGATGAGATCACGGAAAAGAAATCAACATGCAGTACAAATGTTTGTAAAAGTGTTGTGACTATATGAAAAATGTGATTTTTTATATTCAACCGTGATATTAGTGACTTTCCGTGTTTTAACTTTTATGAAAATGTTCTTATTCTTGTATGTCTTTGAAACCGAACATCAGTTAAAGCATACATATGTACTAGTATTTAATATTAGGGTTTCCTGTACACGCACAATAATAACAATTTATACTAATAATATGTGAAAGCTTCTTGCAGGCAGTAGTATCTTTATCGTAATGACAAATTTATATTACACTGAAACGGAAATACATTATTTCGGTCTAAAAATAATAACACAAAAATGTTATTTGAAAATTAATATTTTCTTCTGACTGGTGAATTCTTATTCAACACTGATACTGCTGGCTGTAATCTGTTATCTAATACAACTCTATATCTTTTTTTTTTTTGGTTTTTGTAAAGAAAGGAAGGGATTTGTAATGTAATAGGAAAATTATGATAATAATTTACAAACATTTTAGGTGTTAAACAATTACATTTCAAACTATTTATTTAGTGTCATTTTCAGACAAATATCCTTTTCTGGATAACATCAAAAATCTTGTAGGTATTTTAGCCACAGGTCATTTCATGTCTTCACCTGTATCTTTTAATTACATTGGACTCGGTCATGCTATGATTAAGCAAGACGTTATATAACTGTTACTGTATTTTATATATTCTTCATGTCAAATTGTCATCTCGAAACAGTGATCAGTCTGCATGAAGAGTCTAGTGTATTGCATAAAAGCGAGAGATATTGTTCGATATATTGGGAGAAGAAGTGAACGGCCGGACGCCCGGAATGGGCCACGTACGGCGTTTAGGAAATGGCACTTAGAATTTTACTAGGAATATTTATACTTATGTGAAAGAACTATTTATGTTTTACAAGTAATAGATAAACTGTTAAAAACTGATCTACATATAAAGTAATTTTGGAACGTGACCAAGTGTTCGTCTTATTACACCCTAAGACCTTTGTAAGAATTAACCACTACGTTACAAGATGTGCGTGACATATTTTCCGTTTGGATCAGTCCATTATTTTTTGCAGGGGACATGATTTAACAAAATCCTGTTATGCAAACTTCTACACTTACTATGTCAACAGTTTTCAAGATATCGACTTGAAACTTTAAACATATGTTCCTGAGTACATTTGCGCAATTTTTTTTTTCTCTTATGTAGATCAGTCCATTATTTTTCGGAGGGGAGCACGATTTAACAAAATCTTGTGACGCGAACTACTTCTACAGTTTTTAAGATATTGACTTGAAACTTTATACATGTGTTCGGCATGAAGTGTAGATGTGCGTGACATATTTTTCGTGTGGATCAGTCCATTATTTTTTGCAGGGGACATGATTTAACAAAATCGTGTTATGCAAACTTCTACAGTTTTTAAGATATAAGACTTTAAACTAAAATTGTATGTTCTGCATGAAGTGCGCATGTAAGCGACATATTTTTTTGTGGATCATTCCATTATTTTTTGGAGGGGAGCATTATTTAACAAAAACTTTTATTTAAAATCTTATGACGCGAACTACTTCTCCAGTTTTCAAACTTTAAACATAAGTTTGTGAGTAGATTTCCATGACATACTTTGTTTCATGTGGATCAGTCCATTATTTTTTAGCAGGAGAGTATGATTCAACAAAATCTTGTGACACGAACTACTTCTACAGTTTTTATGATATTGATATGAAACTTTAAACATATGGTCGGCCTGAAGTGTAGATGTGCGTGACATATTTTTCGTGTGGATCAGGACATTATTTTTTGCAGTGGACATGATTTAACAAAATCGTGTTTTGCAAACTTCTACAGTTTTCAAGATATAGACTTGAAACCAAAATTGTATGTTCTGCATGAAGTGTGTATGTCAGCGACATATTTTTTTGTGGATCAGTCCATTAGTTTTTGCAGGTGAGCATTATTTAACAAAATCTTTTATTTAAAATCTTATGATGCAAACTACTTCTCCAGTTTTCAAACTTTGTGAGTAGATTTCCATGAGATACTTTGTTTCATGTGGATCAGTCCATTCTTTTTTGCAGGGGACATGATTTAACAAAATCGTGTTATGAAAACTTCTACAGTTTTCAAGATAATCGACTTGAAACTGAAATCATATGTTCTGCATGAAGTGCGCATGTTAGTGACATATTTGGTTTGAGGGGAGCATAATTTAGCAAAATCTTATGACACAAACTACTTCTCCAGTTTTCAAACTTTTAACATACGTTGGTGATTAGATTTGCATGACATATTTTTTTTCTTTTGGATCAACTTTTGCAGCAAATTTTCAGGATTTCAATTATTTTTCAACTTTCACCCATGAAAGATGCAAACATCATTTCTTATACTCTGACAAAGCAGTATGGGGTATTATTCACCTTCAGTGATAGCTCTAGTTTAATTTGATATGTTTGATACATTCAAGATTAATTCATTCTTAATAACTTCCACCAAGAGAATATTTTTGTGTAAATCTATGTAATTAGATCATATTATCATTAAATTTCTGGTATCATGAAGATCTTAATCTCAAAGATATTTTATTTCTAATAATTACCCACGTTAAATTTGTCAGTGCCAGGTGCAAGATTTACACAGAGGATGTTTGTTTGGGGCATTCTTAGAGTAGTTACATAAAAAATTGCCAACTTTCTGGCCAGAATTGCCATGAAAATTAATATTACTGCCCAAAAGTCAGTTTGAGCTAGCCCACTGACCCTCCCACCCCCTTGATCTTCGACTGTTATTCATAAAAACAAGTTAAATAGAATCACACCCGCATGTTATATTATTATACCCCCACAAACGAAGTTTGAGGGGGTATATAGGAGTGAGCTTGTCGGTCAGTCTGTCGGTCGGTCGGATTCTTTGTTTCCGGATGATAACTCATGAAAGGCTTGACAGATTTAAATAATTTTTGGTACACAGGTGCAACATCATAAGATACAGGTCAAGGTCGATTTTTGGGCTGGTGGGGTCAGTGTCAAGGTCACTGATACTTAAAATAGAAAAATGCTTTCCAGACGATAACTCATGAAAGGCATAAAATATTTTTAAAATGTTTGGTACATGGGTGTAACATCACAAGATACAGGTTAGGTTTGACTTTGGGGCTGGTGGGGTCAATGTCAAGGTCAGTATTACTTAAAATAGAAAAATGGTTTCTGGATGACAACTTGTGAAATACTTCACAGATTAAATCCTTTTTTGAGACATAGATGTAACATCAGTAGATACAGGTTGAGTTCAACTGGGGCCTGTGGGGTCAATGTCAAGGTCACTGTTACTTAAAATGGAAAAACTGTTTCTGGATGATAACTCATGAAATACTTCATAGATTTAATTATTTTTTGGGACACAGATGCAACATTACAAGATACAGGTTAGGTTTGACTTTTGGGCCTGTGGGTTCAAGGTCAAGGTCACTGTTATTATAACTTCAACACTTCATTTTCACTCAGTAACTTTAGCTTGGAATGAGAATCTTGAATGAAATTTGATGTATTGGTGGTTTCTGTGAAGACGACTTTTGGAATTGAAAGTAAGGGCTGTGGGGTCAAGGTCACTGTTACTAAAAATAGAAAAACTGTATATGCTCATTAACTGTAGTTTGGAATGAGATATTGTGATGAAAATTGCTATAAAGGTAGTGTCTGTGAAGACAAAACTTGGTATTGAAAATGGACCTGGTGGGGGCAAGGTCACTGTTACTAAAAATAGAAAAAAATGGTTTCTGGATGTTTTCTAATGAAAGGCTTCACATATTTTATTTAACATTTTTTGGCACACAGTTGTTAGATAAAAGTTAAGTTATGGTCACTGTTATCAACATATTCAAACCATTTCTGCTCAATAAATTTAGAAGGAATGAAATATTGTGATGAACTGGCTGTATATTTGGCTACTTTGAAGACAACACTTTGGATTGAAAGGATGACCACTGTGGTAAAGGTCACTGTTACTAAATTTTATGATAGGAAAACTTCTTATGCTAAATAATTTTAGTGAGGAATGAGATATTGTGATGAAACTTACTGTTTAGGTTGCTTCTTTGAAGACTGCTTTGGATTGAAAGTAGGTGTGTGGGGTCAAGGTCACTACTACATGTGTCCATGTTTCTAGTGTTAGTTACATTATGCCATTGATTCTAAGAATTCCCAGTTCAAGTATCAAGCATACATGTGGGGGTATTTAATCACTTTCAGTGATAATTCTAGTTAGTATTATACTGATTACCTCTATTGGGGAGGTGTTGCACAATGAAATGTAGTCATGCATATACCATCTTGAGGAAATGAATTTATGGGAATAAAATGCAACCTATTTTCTATCTGTTTGATTTGTTCACACCCATTGCAACAATAAAATACCTATTTGGTACCATTTTTACATAGTAAATATAACAAAGTTTTGATCTTTGCAAATACTTTATTTTCATTGAAATAAATTTATGTAATGCAGTTTACTGTATGTAAGGTTGGGAAATTGTGATAAAGAAAAGGGCAGACTTGAAGTGCAAACTAATAAAGATGGAGATTTTGGGATGGTTTGTGGTTGATGTCATAACAGTTTAGCCAAAAGCCTTGAGCAAACTGGTGTGATCATGATAAGTTGAATACTGACTTGCCTACAGAGTCTGAGTACAGACTTGTGGTGTCATTTTGTACCCATCTCTTTCCCATGTAACTTGGAGATACTGAAATAAAATCACTTGGAAATTGATTTTGATCAAAATGTTGGTTGATAGTACATGTACAATTTTTAGATGCCAAAAACAAGGTTCAGCTATTCTTCTTTAACCCTGTTCCTCCATAGACACTCCTTTATTGCGTGCGTAAACAGTGTAGATCCAGATCAGATATGCCATCTAATCAGGATCTGCACAGATCTGCATCCATGCCATCTAATCAGGATCTGCACTGTTCGCTTTTTGATTTGTTAGGTTATTTCTGACCAAAATGCAACCAGTGCAGATCCTGATCAGGCGGCATGTATCTACACTGGTTGCACATGTATAAAAAAAATAAAAATGTGTATTTATGGAGGAAAGGATTAAAAAATATTTTAAAGTGCCTATGAATATTTCACTACAATCCCTAACTTATGTCCCATGTACTGCTGAAATAAAACATGAAAAACCTCATTACTTGCAGGAGATGACCCTATGTTGGAGCACACAAGATGGTTTCCTCGGTGTGAATATGTAAATAAACTGAAGGGGGAGAGATATGTTGCCGCTGTACAAAGACGTCACCAAGAACATGTAAGTTTTCTGAAACTGTTTCACCGATGTATCGACTCATTAATTAATTTCGCTTTGTTTTTTGGCGGCAAATGTAACTTAAGCCCCGGTCACAACCCGCCCTACATGCAAGTGCGTGCTGTCTACATGCAAAAACATGGACCAAATTCAGGGATCCATACGTGGTGAGTACCTCCTCCGTATAAATTTGGGAGCACGCAGAGACGCCTTAGCATTTTTAGTGCATGCAAAACTTTCTCTGCGTTCGAGCTGCGTGCGGGCTACGGATTCACCACCCGTACGAGTGACGTGTGTGCCCTGTACGTCCACGAGCGCATAACGCACTGCCTCTGCGAGTCTTTGCGTGGTCCGTGCTTCTTCAGTTCAACCGTCCAAAATGCGCACAGAACTCAGGCGGACCGTACAGAGTAAGTACGTGCTCCGCACTTACAGCGAACAGACCTCTGCAGTATATAAAATTTTTCGAGTATCGATAGGTCGTCCTTATATATATCACCCGACAGCGACCGAAATAAACTCACGTTCACTGCACTTGCACGCACTTACAACGTGCGAGCGAGTAAGAACACCGTACGTGAGCAGTACGGCCTCCGTACGTTGACATGGAAATCGCACGAAGATCTTGCGTTGTAAGCACGTACAACTCACTTACCACCTACGGAACCTATGATGCACGCAACCTTTAACCCCTAGACGTGGCGTGCGGGCAACGTACTCACACCTTGCGTGTGACATGCATCCTCTCTGCTCTTGCCACGTCCGACCAAAAAACGCCGTGAACGTAACCTCCGCAGAACACGTACGGTAAAAAAAGACGCACGGCGGGTTGTGACTGGGGCTTAACTCATTTGGGAGATTTTGGTGTGCCATGTTTTATGTTGAAGTTAATCGCTTTTAACTAAACTTGTTTCAGATTCTAAGGCATGATTTCGTTTGCAATGCAGTTCATAAAATTGGAAGGATAATGGTGAAATAAAAAATAAATTCTCAAAAATAATATTGCCCAGATTAAACATACTGTGATGACTGCACTGTGGCAATTGGTTGGATCAGGTTTGTATTTATGGCAGTGAAATTTTGGGTGAATTTCAACTAAATGTCTGGTATTCATGATCAGTGAGAAAAAATATGTTCTGCTAGAACTTTATCCCAACTTGTTCTTGCATAATCAATAATGTTGTTTGTCAAAATGAACTTGTAAAAAATGGGAAGTAGCCATTTGGGCCGTTAAGACTGGATTTTATATGGAAAAATACATTATTTTCAGAGTAATGGTAACAACAAGAACGGTGTACACAAACATATCAATTTTAATATTTGATGATATTGTGTTTTGTGTCGCCCTTTCAAAGAAACAGGGATCACTTTGTACTTGCATTTTTATTCTGGCATAGTACCATAGTAGAACACCCATCTAGTATTTCTTTGTCATATCTCTGTAGCAGGGATTCTAAAATTTCAAAATCCCAATCAGACATTGGCGCCAAAATTGACATTTCACCGACTTCCGGTTCGCACGAACTGCGACTTCCGGACCCCGGTTCAGCGTATTTCATTCTCCCGACCCCCACTCCATTTCTCTTTTCCGGCATATTTTCTCGTCGGCGATATCCTACAACCTCTCAAAAGATTAATAGTTTTCGAGCTGTAGACAGAAAAATTCTTTGATCGATTTATAAAAACGGCACGCGGCGTTTGAAGTTTACGGCGATCGGCGTCTTTGTTGTAATACACAAGCATTCCATGCATTTTAAACGTGACGTAATGGTTCAAAACAGTTATCTTCAGCAGTGTTCATAGCGATTGTGAAGTGGATTATTTAGTTATTAAAAATACTTTCTCTCTCGGAATTTCGGGAGGCAAGTATTCGCTTTACGTTAATATACATCGATCACACCATGTTTTGTAACACTATATTATAGTTGTTTGAAATAGTATTCTTTTCTTTACCGGATGTAGTAATTTTTGAATCTACGAACTTACAAGAGTCAGCGTATGCAACATTACTCGGAAATAAATGTTGATTACGTAGATTTTTTCGTAAATTTGAAATTTATTTGAATCGTTATATGCATAAGTAACCAAGCCGGTCACTCGAATTTTTTCACATTTAAGTATATATTTATTTGAGCCATTTCAAATTTGTTGTGAAATGCTAACAGTTCAAGTAAAATTCTCATGATATAAGTTTTCTTTAAATTTAATAAACAGCAATTTTCGGTCGTCGGTCTTTTAGAATTACGCACATATCGGACTAACATGTCTGTCAATAAAATGCAAACTGTTTTATCGTTTACGTTAATTAATACAACCATTTGTAAATTCTGACGTCAGACAGCCTTTGACTGGCGCAGTCCATTTTTGGAAATTAAATAACCCGCCCGTTGTTAAAATGAGATCGACCACATCCCGTTTCATCTATGCCGCAGGCTATATTCACAGAACGTGTAGTCGTGGTAGTCATGGTAGCAGACTTGTGAAGTCGCTAATTGACAGGTTAATAGCTGATTAAGATGTGAAAAAAATGTACATGTAGGTAATTTTGTAACAGTTTGTAGGCCAATATTCACGACCGATTTTTTTAACCAATTTTGAAATTTCAATCGGACATTCTTCCCGAAAATCGGTCAATGACTGGCCTGCCGACGATTTTAGAATCCCAGCTCTGTAGGAAATACTTAAGGTCTTGATGTGTCAGACCATTCCCCAGGCCAGCTTGATACCATATTATGCTTTTTTTTATTTCAGATGGCAGAACAGCAAAGACAGCAGCAGGAGCTGGCACAGAGAAGAGATGGTAAGTTTATGTTTTATGCCAGACACAATTAAAATAATATGATTACAGTCGAACCTGTGCTAAAGATCACCTGCAAACAAAGACCACCTCTTAATAAAAACCACATTTTTTGGCCCATTTACCAATATAATGTATAAATTCACCTGTGAACAAAGACCACCTGTCTTTAGAGACCACTTTTGGGTCTTCTCCCGAGTGGTCTTGAAGACAGGCTTGACTGTATCATCAAAATTTTTAGGGGAAAATAACAGGGCAAAAATGAGCTCATAACATTGTAAAATTTAAAAAAAAATTACAGAGAAAAGAATGATGTAAAGTTTACTATAAAAGCAAATGGGTATAAATTTATAGGTTTTACTATATTTTGTGGTCTGGATTTTAATAGGCTACTTGCAATACTGCAAGGAAAATGTAAGTGACATGCAGATATGTGTGAAAACCTTAATATTTAAATAAAAAAATCTGCAAGTTTAAATATCTGGTGTTTTACACAGAGTAGTGGTGGGGTAGGGGCGATGAGAGGTCTGAGAATTTGAAGTGTAAATACTTAAACCTCTATATATTTTATGCTTTCAAGTGAATAATAGAATTTTCTCATTGAAATAAAAGTGGTATTTAACTGCTTTCAAACAGTGGAATATCTTTTTTTTCATTGATTTTTCATGTTGTTACCCAAATGTACGTAATATTCTAAATGAGAACGTTTAGAAAACGGGCTAAAATTTGGTTAAATGACATCATGACGTCACATCATAAACAAACGTTTTGGCGCCTTTCATGGAATTTTTTCTGTCAAATTCACACAAATCGGGCACTAAAAGCATAAAATAAAGAGAAAATTTGTTTTTACCTGTGGAAGATAGTGAAAATACAAATTCTGGAGCTCACTCAGTGAAATATATTTCTATCTTACACTGGTAAAAACAAATATCCTCTTTTTCTGAAGCTTTGTGTTCATGACATCGCTTGTGATTCATCATGAAGTATCCCTCGCATCACCCTCATAATATTTTAAAAAACTTAGGATGTCTTTGATCCATAAATTTGATACAGATATTGCCCTTGTCCTAACCTTCATTTATTGTTGACATTCAACTGATCATGTATCTTGCATAAATAATTTTCTTTTTAATGAATAATTTACTAGTATATAATTTGTGGCAGCAATTATGAAATAATTAATGTGTACAGGAACCAGACCATTAAGTCAACAAAATGTGCACTAAAACTAGAACATTCAGTCAATAAAAACTGCTTTTCATCCCATAACTTTTTTGTTTGCTTCATTGGGATTATAACGGCCCCCATGAAATTTGAGGCAAGTAGAGTTCCCCTTGTCCTTTATATGTACATAGGTCACAGAATATTTTATCA